>VZSZ01005438.1:2389295-2574498 GCA_013398815.1 Ibidorhyncha struthersii | reverse complement strand
CCCCCGCCTCTCCCCTCCCCAAAGAGGGGCAGCCTGGGGAAGGGCGGCGGGCTTCAGGGCCACCGCTCGCCCACCCTCCACCAGGCATGGAGAGGCCTCTCCCCGCTCCCTTGCAGCCATTTTGCAAATTAGCCAGCCCTCTCCAGGAAATGGAAGCCACCCGCCACCTGGTCTTCACGTGGAGGCACTGGGCAGGCGGCGCTTTGAGGCGGCTGTGGGACGTGGGGTGGCACGAAGCCATTGGCCATTGCCACCTTGGCGCCTTCTGGGCCTTTTCTCTGAGGAAAAGGGCCGCCCCATGGCCGCTGGCGCCTTGGCGGCCCAGCGCCGTGGCTTACCTGAGGGAGGGGGCCCGTGTGAAGGTGGCGCCAAGCAAGCCGGGCAGCATCTGGACCTCTCGCCTGCCTTTATCGGCTATCACCGCCGAACACCTGCTCAGGGATTCCCATCTTGAGGAGGTTTTCTCACACCAACATGGCCATGAGTGAAGATGAACTAGCTCATCGCGAGAGGAAGCCCCGTGTTCCACCAGGCACGATGGAGTCCTGAGGAGACAGGAGGCGGCGTGCAGCAAAGGGCCCTTAGCGCGACACCACGGCCACCGCGAAGCAAAGGGCTGTGCTTTGGTGGAGGCCGCTTGAGTATCGAGTCGTGTTCCTGCAGACTCGCGCTGTGAAGAATTTGTTTCTCCAGGTAAAGCGTTGATCCTCCACTCAATATTATCATTCTTGGTATGAAAGAGCGCCATTAGGGTTTGCTCTGACCAGCTCTTCACACCGTGGCTGTTGGACCCCATGTTCTCACCTTGTAGCTGCCCTGTGGTAGGCATTCCCCCGCCGTCTGGCAGTGACGCCGAGCGCTGCCCGGTCTGGCTTTGCCGTGGTCGTGGCTTTCGTTCATCTTCATTGCGTTGGCTGTTTTCGTCTCTTGATTTCAGTTTTTTGTGTAACGCTGCACTCCACGTTGACGTGGGATGGCACCGCCCAGGCTGAGCGGCGGGTTGGAGCCCGTTATTGAGTATCATAAGCAGCTCGGCATGGTTAATAAATGTCGCTGGTATCGAGCGCTGAATTATTTCTGAAATTTCATTTATGACCAAAAGTCCCAGTACAGTCCAAGTGGGGTGAAGCCGAAGACTTTTCCAACTGAGAGGATTCTTGTTTGAAATATCAATAATGGGTATTTTATTTTGAATGTTGTCGCCTTTTATCATGAAAGTAGGAAATAACACATGCACATCCAGCTCTTGATTGACCCCATCTCCTGATCTGTGAATATTACCTCTGGTGATTATGAACTTGCCAGCTAACCAGTTTAGTATTGACTTGCAGTTCAATAAAAACTATCTTATGGTAGTTTGGAGCTCAAAGATGTTTATGGTTTCTGTGGTCTGCTGGGTGGTATGATAATGTTGAATTCCTAAGGACAAGCTACTCTGCTTATGTAAAACGTAACTGTTTTTTCATCTTCGCTGAAGTAACGAGAGGGTTGTTCTCTGCTTTCCTGTTTGCCAGCCATATTTGGGTTGTTGGGATTTGATATTTGAAGAGTAAAATGTTGAAAAGATTAAGAAATACTGTAAATGACCCGTGCCTTTAGCCGTTTTAGTAATTAGTGCAGAAAATTTTCTTAATTCCCAAGAAATGCATTACTTAATAATCACACCCCATAGTTTCTTCTTGATAAATCAATTATTTTGTCATGTTGTAAAGTGACTTTTATTGTTTACAGTAGTGAATCAGCACTTTGGAGTGCTCATTGAGCAGAACATTCCATTGATAAGTAGACATTTTAATATATTTCTCTTCAAAGTCTGCTTCATTGCACCTATTACTTTGCTGCTTTCCACAGCAGTAAACAAAATGGCAGTCAAATCCAGTGAGTCATTTTTCAGATGCATTCTAAAATACTCCTTCCCTGAAACTGTTGGCTTTCTCCGTAGTATCAACTCTTTCCAAAGGTGTCTTGAATGAATTAAAACATGTTCCTTCCCAAGCTGTAGAAGAATATACGTCTTTTCTTTCCAGACAGGTCTAATAATCAGACTGTTCTTTCTGGGCTTCGCTGTTACTCTGCTCTCAGACAGCTTAAATTAGAGCAACCCACTCTGCACCATATTGGAAGAAGTCTCCATGACCTGGTCTATGTTTTAGAAAGTTTCATTTACATTTTACAATGTTTAGACCACATTAACACTGTCAATATTGTTGTTGTAAGATTTACAACCCAAACAAATATTAGTTTGGAAGTTTTGAAGGGATGAACGCTTTAGTGAATACTTTGAAGAGGGGAAACATCTTTTTCCTGATTACTCATTCCTCGTTTTAGAGTACACAGTCCCTTGGGATGCAGTGGTCTGTGAGTCAATAGTGAGGAGCAGAAAGAGGACTTTTGCGATTGTCAAGCCCAGGAAAAGTTGATTGTGGTTTCAGTGTATTTCCCTGTCATTTAGCAGAAAACAACGTTTTAAGTTTTAAAAAATAAAAGTGACCTTCATTTGCCCAGCAGGTCTCTATTGTAACTAGTCCAGTCATGTGGTATACCTCTTAGTCTTTTGGAAAAAATAGAAATATTTAAACTTATTACCATTTTTTTTAAGTTTCTGATAACGGATTTTCTGAAAATACATGTTTTCCAATTTTAATTGCCTTTAAATGGAAATATCTTTACTCTGAAATGAAATTGCTGCAAAATCCAGATTTTTGTACAAATTACAAACTCTAAACTGAATGTTTTTGCTAAATATGTGATTATTCATTACTCTTATTGTTTCGCCGCCTTCTCCTATTTCCCATCCCAAGAGAGCAATGCAAGCAAGGGAGGCATTCCAAGTACGATACGTCACATTTGAACACTTCTTTTGGTTTGGAGGATGCTCTGGTTCCACTACTTTAATTACAGGAATTATCTCTCAGACTGAATAGACTTAAACCCAAAACTATTATATTTCAGAAAGCTAAAATACTGTTGTCATAGCTGTGCCATTGATTTGTTATTGATTGTTTAGTCAGTCTGTCCAGTGCCACGCAAATACTGTAGATACTGTACAATCAATAATACAGTTCCCCCAAGGAGTGTGCAGCTGAATTTTGGCAGTGAGCTCTATGAAAAGTCGCTGTAAAGGACTGCATTGTCTCTTGAAGAGGAAGCTGAACGATGGGTGAGAATAATTGGGTAAATGGAGAAACTGAGAGAATTCCTGTAGTAAGGTATGAAAATGAAATGAGAAAAGGGTGAAAAAAAGGCATGAGTGAGAGGAAGGAGAGAAGCACAAGGAACGAAAGGTGAATGCAGGAGAAAGTTCTGCAAAGCCTTGGCTGTAGGAAAAAATGGGAGGCAAAAGGAAATATTTTAGCAGCAGCAACTGAAGTGAAAGCAGGGAACAAGGTAACAAGATGTCTTATCTCTAACCAAAGAAGGGAGGATGACCAGAACATGGAAAAAGTCAGTGAGGGTGAAAACGAAAGACAGTGTTTTAGTGAGTTCATAAAGGAAGAGTTGACAGGAAATAGTGGGTAGCTACAGCAGGAAGAGGAGAGTCACTTCTGACGCCACTGTTCTGGCTGGATGATAGGCAGGATAATGGATTTCCTAGGGCTTGGTACCATGATGGCTGTATATTCACCTGTTAGGTCTGAGAGGGTGCTAAAATACCCCAGGAAGCTTGTCAGAAAAATTACCCAAGATATGAAGTCAAATAGAAGTTGCAAAACAAGATGAGGATGTCCTTAGCGTACATATAGCATCTAAAACTTAGAGAATAGATGAATGTGAAAGGAAAATAGGAAGGTGCCATTTTTTAAAAATAATCGATTTACATTATTTTGTGACAAGAAGAAGTAGAGTTGGGAAAAGGCCGATATACTTTGCCCTGTGGTATGCTGTCTTTGGAAACAAACAAGTAGTTGTGATTGTTTGATTCCGAATCTAAATTAACGTCTTCCTCCAAACTCTTCTTTGGATCTTGTAACATGCAATTACTTATCGTCAAGAGGAAGTGTTTGAATAGAATGTGAAATACAGTAGTATAATTAAACAAACAATAACATATAGAAAACAAAGTAATGTTTATTTGTTGGTGTGCAGCATATGCCCCGGAATAGAACTTTTCTAGGGTTGAAGGTATACTTTAATGGCAGCTGTTCTGAAAACCATCTTTACTTCTTACAACTTTATGGTTCTGTTCTATTAAGTATGGCAAACATAGTTTTGCCTTATTTTGGGAAGGGGAAAAACGAAACTTTGACCAAGGATACATGAAAAAATGGGTGCCAGCTAAGATATATGGAAGAAGATGCTAATACGGTGATACTTTATATGGGAATCCATATGATGAAGTTGTGTATGCTTGTCACTGTCCATCTAGACTTAGAAAATAAGGACGTGCCATTGCTTAGCACGTATTTGCTTGTCAGTTACTTTCAATGGGAAATATTTCACATTAAGTATAACGCGTGCCCTGATTCTGTGAGCTGATTCATGTGGTTTATTGATTTTAAGAGATCTCCATGCAAGAATGAGGATCAGTTCATTGCAGTCATTTTAACAGACTGACATCACGTGAAAAAGAGAGGTGGAGAAAGAACTGCCATAAAAATTAGAGCACGGAATGGCGTGTCACAGGAGAAGGGAACAGAGATCGTGTCCACCATTGCAAGAAAAAAAGGCGAGTACAGAAATTAGCCCGCTAGAGGAGACTTTGCTGTCAAAACAACCTGTCCCTAAAACAGTTGTCATGGTTTCAGTTGGGATAGAGTTAACTTTCTTACTAGCAGCTGGTATGGTGCTGTGTTTTGGATTTGGGATGGGAAATAGTGTTGATAGCCCACTGGTGGTTTTGGTTGTTGCTAAGCAGTCAAGGCCCTTTCTGTTCCTCACACTGCCCCGCCAATGAGCAGGCTGGGGGGGGGGCACAAGAAGTTGGGAGGGGACACAGCAGGGACAGCTGACCACGCCTGACCAAAGGAATATTCTGTACCATGTGATGTCATGCTCAGTATATAAAGCTNCATATAAAGCTGGGGGAAGAAGAAGGAAGGGGGGGGGGGACGACACATTCGGAGTTATGGCATTTGTCTTCCCAAGTCACCGTTACGCGTGATGGAGCCCTGCTTTCCTGGAGATGGCCGAACACCTGCCCACCGATGGGAAGCAGCGAATGGATTCCTTGTTTTGCTTTGCTTGTGCGTGCAGCTTTTGCTTTACTTATTGAACTGTCTTTATTTCAACCCATAAGTTTTTTCTCACTTTTACTCTTCCAATTCTTTCTCCAGTCCCAACTGGGGAGGGTGCGTGAGTGGCTGCGTGATCCTACTTGCTGGCTGGGGTTAAACCGTGACACCAGCACAAGCAGTGTTCCTGTAACAGCAGTCACTGAAGAAAACCTGGTAGTGAGTAAGGCTTTGCATCAGATAGAAGTGGCTCAGAATTGGTTTCTGGTGTGAGTCAGCAAAGGGTTTCCATGGGTTATTATCACAGCCACATAACAGCCATTGTAAAAGAAGCTTTAACAGGACACATGATTATTCTGGAACAGAAGTGATTAGGTAGGACCTCATTCAAAGAACATGGAAATGAGTGGAAGTGTTCTTTTAACCTCTGTGAATTTAGGTGCCTTCCACACCTGTTCATCTCTCCTTTTTGTTTCCTCTTGCTATACAGTATCATTCACCATCTTATTTATGAAACTAGAACCATGTCTGGCAACAAGGATTGAAGCTAGTCATTGTTGCGTCTTTTCTTATGTTGAAAATTAAGATCGCTTTGTCTTTGTCTGAACAAATTGATTCTTTTGCCAGTACCTCCCAATGACACCAAAAATAACGTCTTTCCATGTTCTGCTCCCTCTTGTTTGCAAATGCCATTTTTCCACCTGACATGTTGTCATAGATAATAGAAAGGTGCCAAAACATTCCTGTTGAAAGATTTGCTAACTTTCCGACTAACACAAAAAAAATGGGAAAGCGTAGATCATGTAGAAATAAATTTCATATGGGAACCCTTGTGTATACAGAGCTTTCAAAATTGATGGCTCAACAGTTGAATTTTCAACAGATTTAGGAAATCACGATATACATCAAGCAGAAGCAAATGACATACATTATTTTCTTATATTCCTGAACATCAGGTAAGAGTCCGGTATTAGAGACTTTACCGCCTTATTTTTATGTGGGTAGAAATAGAAGTGTGAAGTGGGTAGCTCAAGTGGTTTTCTTCTGTTAAGCAACAAATGACGGTGTGTAAACACCTAAGGATGTTATAAGTTGTAATGCAACGTGGGATTAGAAACTTGCACAGTGCCAATTAAAAGAAGTCAGGATAAGTTTTTTCAGTATTAACTGGACAAGGTATTTTAGAATCATTATAAAGAATCCATAAATAGCAAGATGATAGAAAATACTGTTAGATTTAGCTGACTGGAAGATTCTCTTAAAGGAAGACTTCTTGACAAATTCAGTATGGTTTACACATAGAGTATATGTAATATTCAGAGTGATCACGGTGTATTACAGCACATAAATAAGCTAATGGATTTTTTTACCTGAAACTTTGCTCTGTAAAAATTGCACTGAACTAGCGATACCTACTAATACACAAATATGCAGGGGTTTAACATCTAGGTGTATAATTTTCGATGTTAAGCAATACTGTGTTTTGTGATTTTTTTAATCATGGACTCAGCTTGTATCTCTGTATTTGCCACTCACAAAACATCCTCTGTATAGCTAGGCTACTCATGAGGGCCACACAATGAAAAGGAATATCACTGCATGATTATAACAATAACTCTGAAACTATGCAAACACACATAACATTTCAGAAAACTAAAGGAATAATTCCGTACTAATGAGAGACAAGATGGAGCCTGATCCATTTATGGACAGGATTACATAATGTCAATACTTGTGAGGATGGAGAGCCTGAAGCCAGAAGGTGCCTCCAAGTCTGTTTTTCTGGGCTTACAAGCAAAAACTGCATAATACACTGGAAATGTTTTAAAGATACATACAATTATTAGAAAAGCACAGAGTAGTGGTGGTTGGAGGAGACCTCTGTAGATCATCTACTCCAATGCTGTGGCTCGAAGCAGAGTCATCTAGAGCACATTTGCTCATGACCATCTCAAGTTGGGTTTTGAATGTCTCCAAAGATGGAGATTCCACAGCCTCTCTGAGCAACCTGTTCCAGTGCTCAACCACCCTCACAGTAAAAAAAAGTTTGTCTTATGTTTAAATGGATATTTAAATTAGATTTCATAAAGCTAAATTTAATCAGTTTATTTTTGATGAGATTTTCAAAATACTTACTAGAAATGTATTAGTACCTCGAACATGATGATCTGAAAACTGAAATGTATCACGACTTGGTTATTCTCAAGATTATGGCAAGTTGCATAGCGAGGGATGAAATCCATATCCCGACTCTCAGGCCCTTGCGCCAGCAATTGATTGGGTTATCTGTGGCATTGTTTCTGATTACATTCTTTAAGGAGAGACTTCTTTTTACAGTTAGAGGATTCTGGGGCCCTGGGAAATTATGTTAGATTTCACTCAAAAAAATGCATATATATTGTATTTGAGTATCATAACACAGCTCAAAATAGTAGTATGAGCTAGTAAGGGATTAACTACTCCTTGTCTGGAAATTGAAAACAAAGAGCTTTTAGATCTTGACAAAATGGGAAAAGCTCATTGTGGTCTATGGAGAAGTAGCGTTAATTTTGTCTAATATTAATTTAGAAATTCTTTCTATGCCTAGTTAGCTAGAGTTACTAATGGCACACTTTTAATAAGATTTATGTATTTATGTGGGTTTTGTTTAGGAGCACGGAAGCTAAATTTTAAAGGAATATTTTTCTTTTTTCATTTTGCTAAGATGTTTTATGTTTTGAAATAATCTATGTTATATGGTGCCTTATCCTACAGTCTGCACTTTAAAAATATGTAAATATATCATGCATGTTAATTATTTTTTATTATAGATGCCTTTAAATACAAGCTAGTGGAACTCTCCATTTACATACAAGGGCTGTTGCTGGGTTTGGTAATGTCTCTAAGAGAATTATACTCACTGTGAATGAATATGCAACAGGCGCTACATTACAGTACATACTTAACTATGCTAATCCTTAGGACTACTTTTAGGGTAAGGGCTATAAACCAGGCCTTATGGGACCTAGTATTTGCATTGCATTTATTTGTGGGAAGACTATGCTTCACAAGCATACTTACCCCGTTTTTGACAAAGAACTTGCAAAACAGTAATGTCTTGTTCTTAGACATTCTATTTTTTTTAATATTCTCATTTTTATTTTTAGACATTAAACAGTCTCAGCTTTAGAATTGTCAAGAATTTAACTCTATTTAGTTTTTGCACCAGAGTGACTTTTAAAAATTTGAAATCCATTTGTGCTACTGATTTACAAATAAGGAACCATTTAACTATTCTTTAGTGTCTCTAACAGAGTATGTCAGTATAGATGAGATGGCACCCAGCCCACTTGTGGTATGCATGGACTGGTCCACAGTCTCCATAAAAGGGCTTTCCTAAGACAAAATGGACTGACTTAGAGTTAAAAGAAGTAAATGAAAAAGCCTAGTTTTAATTTGAAAGACTAGTTAATTTATCACTGTGAATCAAGAGGAAATCTTGAAAAATCACAGAATGTAAAACCTGAGTAGAGATGAGAATGAGGTCTGTACCTTTACACTCAAACCCAAATTTCCTACACGGTCTGACTGGAACAAAGCAAGTCGGAGGTTATTAAAAGCCAGAACCTGAAAGCTGGACTTTCACTGAATTTAAAGTAATGACTTCAGTATAGCAACAGCAATTCACCTTCCCTGAAATTCTGGCCTGGAGTCTTTAACTGGAGGTAAATCACATATTGGTAGGAACCAAAGGACTTGCTCCCAGCTCACCTCTCACCCCTTAGTCTTACTCTGTGTTATTTTAGTTCAGTAATAGTGCATTAATTTTACTTCTTCATCTGTTCTCTTGGCAGCATGTTACTTCTGGTTCAGAGTTTCCTGAAAGCAGAAGTTATGTTTTTGTCTCAGCTTGGCATTCTGGTCAGTTGTAGTTGTAATTCTCATTGACTTGTATTAGTGTGCGTTCCTTCTCTTGTTAAACAGTTAGACAAAGCAAATAAGCCTAAACTTACTCTGTGGAAGTAAGAGCTGAGTTTTGTATATTTGTGAGTTCATGCAACATACTGTTTGTAAGTATATGATACAGGTAATTTTTCATACAAGACGTAGTGCAGAATATTGGTACTGATATCATTGGATAACAATCTTAGTTTGTTTTTTTGTTATCTTGGACAGCCTCTCTGTTACACTTTTTTTTTTTGCACAAACCAGTCCATTCTCATTCTAAGTCTGCATAATGAAATGTGTAATTTTCTGTTCTAGTTTTAATAATGCAGTTTCAGAACTTGTTTCAACTAACTATCCCTGTGAAAATCGCTACCCAATTCCTTACCACTGTTTTTGCTCATTTTTCCTCTCTTAACAGAGAAGTCTTTGCCAGGCTGTTAGTCCCCTGAACTGAATTTTAGTTCTGTTCTGGCAGTAAGGGCAGATGTCTTTGGTGAGCACCTGGCCTCACTGAGGCTAGTGCAAATTTTAAATTGACTTAGAGACTGGGACCTCGCACCTGATGTCGCTATGCTGTATAGGGATGATTTTCTACCCTTTCAACCTTGTTGATGCAAAGCAGTGCAGTGTGTCTCTATGCTGAGGGATATGGTGTGGTAGTAGTTGGGCCATTCAGATGGTTGTGGGACTGAGAATCTCATGGAAGAAGAGGCTGAGGGACAAAGGTTTGTTTAGTCCAGAGAAGAGAAACCTGAGATGGATGTAATAGTGGTCCTAAGAGGTGGTAATAGGGAGGAGGTGGCAGACTTTTCTGAGAGATGCACAGCAAAAGGATGAGGGGCAGCGGTCACACATTGCAAGAAGGGGAACTTTGACTGGGCAGAAGGAAAAGAACCCCACCATAATGAGAGAGGTTAAGTGCTGGAACAGATGCCCAGAGAGGTTGTGGAATGTCTATCTTTGGACATTTTCAAGACTCAACTGGACAAGGCCCTGGGTTGCCTTATCTAACTTTGAAATTAGCCCTTCTTTGAGAAAGTGTTTGGACTGGATGACCTCCAGAGGTCCTTTGCACACTCATCTATTCTGTGATTCTATGAAACCAGAGGGAAAGAGCTGAGATTTTTCTGCTTGATCTATAACTGCGGTTCTAAGGATTTTACTCCTTGAAATTGCAACTGTTAACATCATGTCAGTACATAGTTATACCAAATAAAAGTGTTCAAATTACCTTGTGTGGGTGGAGGTAATCTGTGCAGCCTTGAACTGCAAATAGTAATTAAAAAGGGTGGAAGCAGAATGTATCCTATGCTAGAGCTCCTGTTATCTGCATTGCTGTATGCTCATTCTTCACTGCGTTGTGTACAAGTACCGGTGCAGCTTCAGCTGAAGGCAGGCTGGAAGCAAGCAAACTTCTGAGACAATCCTGAACTGCCTGCGGTTGTTGTGATACTGATGTACTACTCAAATGTGATTTTTAGCTAGTAAAACACACCTGCAGTTGGGCATTTATCATTTCTAAGAGGACAGAGTCTGTTTTCTACATTTCTGTTTTCATTCATATGCCTTTATAATTAGCTTTCAGGCTATTTCAAAGTCTGACTCTTGAACTTTTCCAGAATGTTAGCAATACAAGTCTGTTACAGGGCAACGTAAGCCAAGGACATGATCGTTTGATGGCTACTTGATGATTCTTGTGTGTACCTGCCAACATTTGACATTCAGAAAGTGGTAGAGTTGGCTAATGTGCCTGGACAGTCTTTCTGCCTGAGCAATCTTGGCGCTGTTTGGTCAGCAGCAGCTGCAATCTGAACAAGAGTTTCTTGGAGGGTTCAGTACTCGGCACGCCTGTTACAAGGGGTAATTTCCTTGGGTCCTCAAAGCATCACAGCCAGTGCTTGAACTGAGCTGTCCTTACTGTCCCTCTCAACCAGTACCATACCGTGTGCCACCTTCTCATACATCTGCACGAGCTGTAGTTGGATGCCAAGAGCCAGGACTGATTCAGCCATACCTATGGCAAAGATGCTGCTTTGCTTCTGGCTCAGGGCCGTAGCTGTGCACAGTGTTCAGCAGCAGTGGCCAAAACATGGTTGCCTCTTCATGCACGTACCATCTGCCCCAAACCACCCCCTTGCCTGTCCACAAGTATCATCCCTTTGCCGCCCTGTCTGTAAATCCTGCCCAGACGCACCCATGATGTCTCACCGTGACCAGCAGCGCCTGTGGGTGTGGTGCTGGCTCCTGTGATGTCCTTCTCGGAGGCCATGGACGAGCTGGGCCGTGGACTCTGCTTAACTCATGTGATTGCTTCAGCAGTTCTGGTGTCACACGGTGGTGACAGCAGCAGAGACAGAACTGCCCTTGCCTCCTTCTGATGCAGCCAGTTGTGTTCGGTAGCTGCCTCCTTGCTGACTCTATCCATGCAATCAGTTGAAAGACTGAAAAACCAGTTAACGTGGAGGGAGGCTCATAAAAAAAAGTAATCTGCTCCCAAGTAGAAAAGGAAAATATTCCTGTGAAATATGTTTGAAGTCTTGAGTTTCAGGTCTAAATGAACTGTTACCCATGTCACAAACCCAGCCATTTTTTCTGGCAGTCTCCAAAGACTAATACTAGTGGATATGAAACCAGAACTTCTCTGCCATCTTAAGTGGTGGTCTGCTTAGCCCAAAGGTTATGTGCATCAGCTGCCTACTCCTGAGAAATCCATGAATATGCCTCAGTCCTTATGGTTGTTAGCTGTCACCTTTCTGGGATAGTAAAATTCCTAACAGGGCAAATCTTGCCTCTTCTTTCACAGGATTATTAGGATAGAAGTAACTCAGTTCACGAGCTGGCTTTAACAGAACACTGAGAACACACTACTGATTTTACCTGTGTTGGAAGGTGGCACCCTTATTTCCACTTGACAGTTAGAAAACTTATTTCTGCAAAAACGTAGTGAGGAAGATTAATTTCAAATGTAGTAGATATATTGAGCTATCTCCCTTCAGGAAGTCCAGATCAAACAATATTCTTTTCTCTCAATAGTATCTCATGAGTGAAGGCAGACATGGAAGAAATTGCATATATGGACAAAGAACATGTAAAGTTACAAAAAGAAACTGTATTTCTTGTCAGAGGACAGAGACTACAGATGTCAGGAGCAGCTAAGTAGTCACTGTTGGGGCCTACAGCAAAATTGAGCAGTAACAGATAAAACTTCCCTTGATCTCTAAATCAAATGACTAATCAGCTACATTAGCAACTGCTCTTTTGACCTGTGATTGGTCTTGAAAGCTACACAAGACCTGATGGCCTTAAAGGCTTTTGGTATACACTCTCAGCTCTCTTTTCAGTAGAAATGACTCTTTCTTTTTTTTTTATTAAGAGGTAGTTTATTGCTGCAGATTTCAGAACTACCCAAGGAGGGAAGAAAAGTGGGTATATGTTGAAGAGATGTAGCAACCTTGTCCTTCACCTGGGTTAGTCTCTGTAACGTAATGCTTAAGCAACAAGTCTCTTGCTAGGTAAAATGTGTTGCTGTTGTCCTACTGTGGTGTCTTCAGAATGTATTTTATAAAGGTAGACTGAACCACAGCAGTGACACATTGTACTTGATAAAGCTAGATATAAAGGATTAATTTTCTAGTGTATGTGTCTTTCTTTGTGTATGTCCATGATAGATGACATGACAAGAGAGTCCCAACTGCACTCTGAATACTAAATCATTCATAAATGCCATTGATGAGTATTCACCTTTCAGGCTGGCAAATGCACCGATTCCCTCGATCTCACTGTCTTTCTCCAATGCTTCTCAGCAATGGACTTAGATGAGAAATGGTGGAACAGTGCTGAGGCTCCTCTCCTTGCTCCAGGGCGTCAGATGTGTTCACTATCCGAGAAGGACATGTGGTGCTTTTCTGAGCTATCATCCTGAAATTTGTTTACAGAGAGAAATTCAGGGTAAAATTTATAAGAAAATTTATTAGGAATAATAATAATAAAAAAAAAACCACGCAAACCCTGAGAAATAAAAGATAGAAAAGATGTAGAATTAAAATTCCTTCTCTCAGATCAACACTGGTTTGTTCGTCTAGTGCGTTGTGTTACTAACTTTCAGATGTTCCCTGTTTTGCAGTTTACAGGCTCTAACAAATACCATTATTAAGTACCTTTTTTCTAATACTTAAGCTAATGTTCCTTGTGTGTTTTTTGCACCAAAATCAACATTGACTTACCAAGTGTGATTATATACTCTGTTTTTTTCTTTCCTGTCATTGGTGCTGTATTTTTCCTACTTCTTTTCCCAGAAATATGTTTATTGTATCCATCATGAAGTCCATGGGCGATATGATTACACCAATCTTTGTGTAATGTGTTGTATAGACATGTGTCCCGTTACTTCTGTTGTATAGGCTGTCACTAAACTTTTAAAACCTACCCCCCCACTGGACTTGGTTAAAAGCCTGTTGAGAGCTCCTGGAAAATTCAGGCTTATTTTGGTGGCTTTTTATTGGACATTTAAGAATCCGTGATGTTTTCTGGTTTTGTTCTTAGATCAAATACTTCAAGAGTCATCAGTTCCAAAAGTACCTGAGACATAGAAAAATCTAAGCTCACACCAGTGTTGTCCTCCTTCTGTTCCCTGGTGGTGGTGAGCTCCAAAACCAGGAGTTCTGCTTTGTCCTTTTCTTAATTGAGATTATCGAGGAATGCTCAACGGTTGGGGTTAGGGAAGAGTGGTGTGGCAGCTCTAGGTTAGTCATGGGTTCCCAGTAGGTTTCAGGAGTTCCCTGTGTGTCGTGTGCCTTTACTTTTGCGGCGATGCAGACCTGGCCCTTTAGGGTGCCCATGGACAGTTAATTTTTGCTGTGCTCCTGAAGCTCATTAGGGGAGTGGAGGACCTATTTTAGGATAAGGAACTAAAAAAGTCTTGGCTTGTTCAGCATAGGAGGAGAAAAACTGAGAGACAATATGAATACATGAGGGAATAAATACAAGACATGGAAAAGAGCTATTTAAGCTAAAGGGCAGTATTTGCTTATGAGAAAATGGGTCTAAACTGGCTGTAAACGTATTCTGGCTGGAAATCAGAAGAAGGTTTTTTAATTATATGAGGTTCTGGAACAGCCTACAAATGAGGGAGTGGGTTCAGAAAAAGAACAGATGCTTTTAAGGTGGAGCTCAATACTTTTATGAAAAGGATTATATAACATGGTGCCTACAGACTGCCTCTGATGACTCAGGAGATCCCTTCCAGTCCTATGTTCCTAAATTTTCCTGAGCAATTCAAGTAGAAGAAGAAAATGTCATTTTTAAACAATTTGTAACTTGGCTGAGCCTGAGTACAATTCAATGGGATAAAGAAAAGGCACTTTTTTAAGCTTAAAGGCATTCTCCTTTCTGCATTTCAAAGGCCTGTGGCAACCACGGTAGCTTGTTAAAGTAATCATGAGAATCTTTTAAAATACAAGGTTTTAGACATTATAAATCTGGGACCTGCCAATAGCAATAATGTTTAATGTCTTTTTAAAACTTTCAGAATCCTCCCCCCTAACCTAAGGGAGGAGGAAAACAAGCTCCATTTTCATCATTTGTAGAGGGCAGCATTGGTATAATCCATTTAAGGGAAAATTATTGTGCTACTGTGAATTATTTGTGGCCCAAGCCTGGTCTGTAGCAACTACATGTGCAGTACACAAGCATTGTGGAGACACATAACTGGACAAGAAGTTGTAAGAGGTGTTCTTCTTCATTAATTTGTTGGTAAAATGCTTCAAATATTTTACAGAGACACTTTGTTATGTTTACTAGGTCCAGACCATTGGTTCAGTAACTAAATTCTCCATGCCCATTACGCAAACTTCCTCTGTTGACACATGCAGCTTGTAACTGATTGGAAACGCTGTAGAAGTCTATAATAAGGCTGCAAAAACTGGGAGATGATAAGATATGTATTAAACCATGTTCTTGTTTGCAAGCTTTTCTTTCAGTATTTGGGATTTTCTTGTGCACTAGGCTCACTAGAAACTCTTGCTTTGGCCTAGATTAATCCCTACAAGCAGAATACAAATTACTTTATACTTGTGGATTAAGAGTCAGTTAATGAGGACAGTTGGTATTGCCTCTTCAGTTTGGCTGAGTTTCTTACAAGCCAAAAGCCTCTCCAAGATTGCAGTTCTCACCTGCAATCTTAGCAGCAAAACCCATCTGAGAAATAACTAATCAGTGCATTCTCTTCCTGGCCTAATTGCATTTCTCATGAATCAGCTAAACCCACTCTGGGACTTCAGCAGCTATTTCAAGGCCCCTGAAGGGAGGTGGGGATTGCAGGAAGCTTGCAGCATTGCTCCGCTACTGCTAGCAAATTTATCAGTGTCAATGGTTTCCAGACTCTTAGTCTGACCATTAAAACTAGTAGTTGCAAGTAGGACATTTTTCATCAAAACTACTTCTTTTGTTGCTGGAAAGAAAATGGCTTTTCAATTAAATAGCACTTTTGGGACGGAAGAAGAACTTTTGTTGGTACATTTATTTCTTAAAATCTGAAAACATACAAATGTTCTCAATTCTGATAATCAGAAACATGTTTCATACAGGCCCCCTTCCCGAATTTAATAAAATATTTTTGTCTCTGATTAAAACTTTCCATGAAAGAAAAAAGTATGGCTTCCCAGCTGCCTCTGCTCTACACTGTTTGGGTTTTCACAGGTGGACTTTGTCTGGGAGAATTCTGAATCCCATACAGCTGCAATAAATGGGGTAAAAAGTACTTGTAGTATTTGCTGAGTGTCTATCCTTGCTCAGTCTTAGCCAATGCTTACAAAGTCGCATTTCGAAAAGAACAATAGAAATTTAATGTTCTTCTGTAGTGTAGTACTCGCATTTTCTGTAGTGAAAAGGTTACCTTTTTTCTATGTTACGTTTCTCTGTGAAGAATGTTTCAATTTTCAGCTAAAATGTGCTGAAAGAAGTCTGGCTTGTCTTTTAACATCCATTACTAAATATTTGAATTCTCCAAAGTGCAGGAGGATACTTTACGCTGCTAATGGCTGACTGACCTTTATATTAACACCACTTCGAAGACAGTTCAGTGGCTTACCTCTTTAGCAAAATTAATAAATTCAGGGGTTCCATTAATAAGTATTTTGATTCATAGTTCTGTTTTAAAGTGTAATTATATGTTACTCATAATGTTGCTTATACTCCACTGTATTCTGTCTCTTCATTCAAAAGCTGGCCTGTGATGTAGTTGCATTTCCATTCTTTCTTTTATCCCTAAAGCCACATCTTGAAATCAGTGGGGCCACATCATTGCAACAGAAAAGTATTTGGCACTGCATTGTCTGAGAATCTTGTCTCTCCACACATTGTTCTTATTGTAACTGGAAAACATATGTCCTATTACTTCTGTTGTGGAAATATCAAGTAAGATGTAGAATGTCAACTACAGTTGTTGGGGGAGAGCGTAATGGCTGGGGAGGCCTCTGGAATAAATGCTGGAACCCGAAGAACAGTTTGGGAAAAACTACATCCACATCGCTTGCTCCAGCTTTCCAAATGGTGGTAAAATTCCGAGACCAAATACATGGTAGACATTGGTTGTTTCCTGATACACAGCTTAACACTTTCCATTCTAAAACTGTGAAATTTATCTCACCTTTTCTGTTTTAGAAGACTGTTGTTTGACAATTCGCTGAATACCTTTCCTGTTTTTTGGGGTTTTTTGTTAGCGAGTAAATCTCTCACTGAGCTTTCAGGCAGGCAAGAAGGTAGTTATGCACTTCAACATTATTATTATTTTTGTGTGAGTAGTACCAGGATAGAAAATTTTAATTCAGCTGCAGGTACTTAACCGAAATAATTTCTGTCAGGCCTTTCTTTCATGCAACTAAACTGAAACAGTCATGAGTCAGCAGTGCATCCTGACTGACTCAGCAGTTTATCTGATCAGGGGTATTCTACCATAACTGGTGCAATTAAAAAGAAAAGACAGCAGAAATGAAAGCAGGACTTCATTATGAGCACCCACCTCCTCAGTACAGGCAAAATGTCATTCATAAGTTGTTACATCCTCTGCATTCACAAAATACTGAGAGGAATCAGTTATTTGGATGTTTCCAGCTCCGACCTCACCACGCTGAATCTTTGATTGCAATCTGCCGTGTTGTATCTCTAGTGAGTGGCACTGATTTCTGCCAGACAGCTCAACCCCGTTTGCACACACCATTTCTCACAAACAAGTATCAGTCACAAATTTGTGAGCATCCTCGTTCATTTGTCTGCACGAGACGGCAAGACTTGTGCACCAAATGGATTTCATGCCTGTCAGTTTAATCACTTGTGTGTGGAGGTTCCAGCACTCCTAGCTTGAAGTGATTTGGGTATGAGATGCGTACGTACTGGAATATATTTGTACGTGGTGCATACAGTCTGGGCATGGACTAGTTGGAAGTTCAAAACTAATTTCATGACTGGTACCTGTATTTTAATGATTGGTTCCAAGAAAAACGAAATTTCTTTTAGATGTATCCTAGTATTTTCTGTTTAGGGTTACTTCTCATTACTCAGGCTAAATCAAGGATAGTGGTCCATGGCGCCTCTCTTTCCTTTTGCGCTTGCTGCGATTATAATACTTGGCATCCCACATCCCAAACGCTGTCTCTGGAAGCTGTAACAATGTCACAAGAAAGGGCAACTGCATTAATCTGTTATGGAACACAGTTTTTGTTTACATCCACGCCTTTTCATTTTAAAGGTCACATGATGACATCAAAGATCAATAAATGGTTAATGTGTTATATGTCTGTGGTGAGGAAAGAGCAGATTAAGAACTGCTATAAAAAGCAATTGTACTTTTTCAATGGTTACAGCTTTGCATTTTGACTTGGGGTGTTATTTATGCAATTGCCATATTCCCATGACTCCATCATAAATGAGTTGTGAAATTCAACAGCATATCCTGGCCAGGTAAATAAATGTGGATGAAATATTACACATTTCACATTTTGTGTCCTATGTATGTGTTTTATCTCAGATAAATAGACCCGATAAATGTTACAGTATATGCACTTGTGCCACAAATATTACATTTGATTCCTAATGGGTCATGAAGTGCCTTTTGCAAACCTTCAAAGAAATGTCAGTCTCTTCTACGGAAAATGTATTTCAGTACTAAATTTACTTTATACTATTTTGCCCTACTGAACTTATTCCTGTATTACATTTCTAAAGTATGTAGATAGTAAAATTTATGTTTTGGATTTGGTCTGCCTCTTGGTTACAAAGATCTTAATTCCACTGAAGTGACATGGTACAAGCTGGATTCCGTATCCCATTGCGTTTTAATGTGTTCAGTATTATATTAATTTAAGAATAATAATACCAAACCCTATCATAAGCTACATGAATTTTATTATTTGAACATATAAACCCAAAGTAATTTACAATATTGCATCAGAGTGAGTCTAAATTATGTTACAGAGGTCTGTATTATACGGAATGGATCCTCTGTTGTTTAACACAGTTTGACCTTAAGTGATGTGACGGTATGAACTGAAATGATGATGCTAAACTAGAGGATAGATGCAGCATCAGCTATAGTCTTGTGACTTTTGATCACTTGAATGAGAGCTCAATTAAAATTTTTTGTTAATGAGAGAGTAATCTTTACCTGAAGTAGGTTTAGATCAATTATCTGACCATAGTCACAATGTCAACTTGGGAAGTTACAGAAAAGCTGAGAATCTAACTTTGTAAAGTAATAGTCCATAACTGGTAACTTTGGAATGAGCTTGTTTCATGTAAGTCCAAAATTTTATAGATGTGGCTCATGAAAAGACAAGAGCTATTTATTGTAAATAAAATATGGCACATATTGGTACAGCCAGATGTAGAGTTACATCTAGATGATAGCGTTAGTTCCACATTTATTTTAATATTTAGGATGATGCAGTCGCAGATGATTCTGTTTATGTATAATGGGAAGATCTTGTGTGTTGCAGAGACAAGGCTAATATATCATTTCTCTTAGTTGTTCCATACAGGCTAGTACAAGAATAACTAGTTAATGGTTGCAAGATGTTAGTAAGTCTTGGCCGCAGAATATTAGAATTGTAGAATTTGAGTTAATTAAGATTCATCATATTTACTTTATTAGATATATGTTGCTATGGATTACGTGTGCATTATAGCTATGCTCTTTGAATCGTTTCTGATCGTCATAAATCTTTGAGCTAAAGAAAATGGATGGCTAAAATGGCAGCATAATGAAGCTGGAGCTGGAAGTCTTCGGCTGCACTCCATCCAGAATGCCAGGAAACTCCAAGGAAGTTTTCTTTGACTTGTATTAAGATTAGAGAAAGTTGTTTAATGTTCAGGGTTTGTTGACACTGAGGGAGAATATAAAACATGTAGTGGTACTTGGCTAAATGTTTGTGAAAAAAAAGTGAAATGACAGCCAGTCAGCATTACCAAGCCTGCCCCTTAGACCTGGTGTTAATTCAGGGAACCATTAGGAACCCATCCACTTCCAGCAAAGTCTGAAAGACTTCCCATCAAATGAGATGGGATTGAGCCAGATCCTTTGGCTGAAATATTTAAATGTACTCTTCAAGCAGTAAATTTCAATAAGTGGCAGAATTACACAGAAAAAAAGCATGGGAATATACTTGGGCAGAAAAATGTATTCACCTTCAAATTAAAATTTTTGATCAGAAAACTAAAGTCTAAATGAGTTAATTATCCTGTTAAATCAGCTCAGGTATCCAAAAGACTCTCAAACAAAATCTGTTGAGCAGTAAAATTAAAACAGTAAAAAAGATCCATAAACAAACACTAACAACTGAGCCTACCTTGAACCTGTTCACCCATTTTCTATCCCCCAGGAGCTCTCAAAATAAGGTTTACAAGGTAGCTGCCGTCGCTGTTGATCCTTAGGCAGAATAGTGATTTGCTGGACTGGTTGTTGCTAGACGTAATCTGTTCCACCACACAAGAGTAATTTGTTTAAAGCCTGTCAGGAGTTCACCATTTTAATAAGAGGGAGATACTTGTAATCTGCAATAATAGTAATTAAAGATTTAAGTGTTGCACACTTTTATATGTCTTATATACATATTCGAGAAATAATTTATGTACAAAAAAAGCATCTCGAACAGACTCCCCTGAGGCCAGTGACGTGTGTCCCATTCCCTTAGTGAGGTTAAGATTAGTAAGAGAGAATGATTACAATCAGAATTAAAATGTGAATTGCAGGGAGACTTGTGTCTTCTCCAGAGATAACGTAGTAACTAACCGTTGCTCTCTGAAAGGAAGAGTAAAATGATCCTCAGAGACACTGATATTTTTCTAAAAAGTGGAAGTAACATTTTTTTTTTCCTGTTTAAAATCAAAGAACTTTTTTCAGTTGTGAAGTATTGGAGAATCTGTCGCTTTTTCTTCAGAAAACAAATACGTCTCTCACCTTAGTCTACGTGCCTCTGCATGTGATGCTCCACAGAACATGTACATGTGTGTCCAAATGGGACACTGTGCCTGGGAAGAAGAGGTCTTACACAAAGCTGTTTATGAGTAGGCATAAGCCATCTGAATGGAGTGGCAGACCTTTCGTCACAGCAGTAATCCTGGGCATGCTTCTGTGTCCTCAGCAAGTCCTGAAAAAGTCAGTGACTCAAAATCTTTTGTGTAGAATACTCTGACGAAAAGAGTTTATGAGGTGTATAATGTCCCATGCTCTGTGCTTCCTAACTACCAGACTGACTTTTGCAGCTCAGATAAAATCTGACACGCTGGGTCTTCTGACACATCAGCAGCTAAACATCTCTCAAGGGCTGAGACCAATGGGTTTCCAAACTCTGCCCCACCTTTGTATAGCTTAAGCGCGTAATTAACAAGGAGGTCAGGGAACATGAAGTTTTAAAAAGCAAGTTTCGGGTTGGTTAATTTGATTGTACTTTCTTCTTCTGTTTTAATAGGCAAAATACAAGCTGTTGTCTTGAATTTTCTGACCTGATAGACAAGCAATTTGTTGGAATTTCCTGTCATTAATAAGGGACTTTATGTGAGGTAATTGAACAATCACTGCTTTAGCGCTGTAAACATTTGTCACATCTCCTTAGAAAGATTTAGCAACTGTAATTTCTAAGTCGTTAATCGCTTTTTCCAAGAGCTGTATTTCTCTGGGCTTGCCTTTCTTTTTCAGTGTAGACAGTTCTGAGAGTGTTGAAGTTTTAACTCATTAAATTATTAAGAGTTTTATCCAGAGTTGGTGGAAAGCCTCTATCTTACTTGTTGCTATAGCTAATAGTTTCAAACTGCATATTTGCAGTATCTCATTTGAGATAGACGTGGATGGAGAAATTTCAAAAGTGTCACATTCTGTTACAGTGTGAAATTCCATGAAAGCTAAAGCACATTGAAAAATTGCATTGTCTTCCCTATCATTTAGTTTCAGGAAAGAAAGAGCTCACAAAAATGTCAAAACTCAATAAACTCCATATTAAATATAATGAGCTTTTGGCTTTGGTACTGCCAGAATCACTGGCAGATGGAAACGTCGTTTAAAATCTTCATAGAATCCTTTTCCTATTTTCTAGCTTGACTTTTTTCAAGAATGGGTAATACACCTGGACGGTTTATTGTTAATTCAATGCTGTCATAGAGCTTAAATAGACATTCACTGTATTTAGCTCTGTAATATACTTCAGACATCAATCATAAACCTTTTCAGGCTTCAGTCTGCTAGGCTGAACCTAAGTTCATTTAGTTTTCTTGTGGAAGATAAGTTCTGCCTTTCCCATTCATCTTAGTAATGATTTTCTGTGCTTGATCCAGTTTGCGTTCATTTTTCTTGAATGGGGGTTGCTGAGGCTGTGCATAACACTGGGACAGGAGTGGTTCCAGTATCTTGTACAGTGGCAAAATAGAAATATTTCATCTGCTGTCCCCTAAGCTTGAATCACAGACTCACTGAATTGTTGAAATTGGAAGAGACGTCTGGAGAAATTGTACTCCAACCGCCCTGCTCAAAGCAGGGTCAGAATATCAGTCAGTTGAATATCAGTCAGCTCAGTATGTCAGCTTAATACTCAGTAGTCATCCCCAAAAAATATATAATTGGATATTGCGAAAAATCAGGAAAAAATATAAACAAACCAGATAGCATTATAATGTCACTGCATGTTGTGCACATTTAATCCATAACACTGTGTACAGAGTTTTGGTTCTATGCTTCAAATGAAATGCAGTAGAACTCCAGAAAGGGGACAATCATGGAAAACAGCATGCCAAATCAAAGGAATGAAACTGCTTCCTCTTGGAGAATGACTGAAGAGT
The DNA here is from genome assembly GCA_013398815.1 of Ibidorhyncha struthersii. NCBI lineage: Eukaryota > Metazoa > Chordata > Aves > Charadriiformes > Charadriidae > Ibidorhyncha > Ibidorhyncha struthersii. Next base: position 2,552,080 of record VZSZ01005438.1, on the reverse strand, counting down.
AGGACTTTTTAGCCTGTAAATGAAGGACACGATAGAAATCCATAAAATCAGAGTGGCATGGAAAAAGTGAGGAGGAGTTGCTCACTGTCTTCCAACAAGATCTGGGGCATGAAATGAAAGTAGCATCAGACAGGTTCAGAAAAGCAAGAGAAGATGCTCCTTTAAACCCATGGGATTCAGCTCTGCCACAGGATGCTGTGGATAACAAAAGTTTTCATAAGTTCAAAAAGCAACTGGGCAAATTCATGCAAGAAAAAACAATTAACAGCTATTTAATAAGAGACGCAATCTCTGGTTTAGAAGTCTGCAAGAGTATTCTGGGGAAATATTATTCCCTACTAGCCTTATTCTTTGTACTCTTTGTGTGATAGAGTGCACAGCTTTTAAAAGCTTTTTTTTTTTTTAAATTATAGAATGAAGTTAAATTTCAAAATCTTGAAATCCTGTGTAAATATTGTTTCTTCTTAGAGCTCTTAATTTCTAGAGACCCGTCACAGTGAAAAGTTCTATTGAGCTTATGTAATGCAAGAGTGTAATGGGCCTGCTACTCGTTCTCTTTTGCCATTATTATTTTATTGAGTTAATAAGGGTACTTCCAATGTACATCGGGGAAAAGAAAGAAACCACTATTATCTCTTAAGAGGGTGAAATTATAAAGACATCAGTAGGCACAAGAAATGGGTATTTCCATTGAAATACACATGTTTTTTGAGATGCTTCAATTTGCTCAGGTCTATGTCATCTGTAAGAAATGGGAAAATTGCACGTGCTGGTAGTGTTCTGAGTTGGCCTGAAAAAAGACAATAAAAGCTAATTAAGTTAATGGCTGAGGGCTAAATTCTCCTTCACTTGAGTATGTCTTCATGGGTGTTACAAAGGCTGAATATTGTAATATTTAATGATCACCCAGAAGTCAGACTTGCCAAGAGTGAGGACTGAATATTTTTATTAATTGCGAGGTGGTCAGATATACCTCTGGTCACCCAGTCTTTTCAAAGAAAGAGTGCACTGGGAGCCCGCTCTGAGGCTGGGCAGGAGCGCTGGCTTGCTCATTCACGTTGCAATAGCTCCAAGTCTTTTCCCACTGGTAACTTGATATCTAACCTCACAGAAATGATATTTTCAGCAAGTTTCTATGCCTTATACTTTTGTAACTGTAGCGGAGTAATGTCTTCAGCTTTAACATCTTGATAATCTTACAGGAGAGAATAGCATATTTTTGACTAAAACCAGTAAATACAATCTAATCCTCGTGCTGTTTCTGAAAGAATTGTCTTACTCAACTGTACTTACAATTATCAAGCTAAGTAAATATATATTTGTTTAAAGTTAGCTATTCTAAAAGTTTGCCTTTAAAGCTAATAGAAATACTTTTTAATTTTATTTTGAAAGAAAAAAAGAAAACTAAACAGCGAAAACCTAAAAACTGTTCAGCCAAAAGTTTTTATTTAAAACCTCAATTGGAAATGATTCCAGGGTACCTTATTTCTGCTCTTGCCTTCTTAGAGTTGTGCTTCAGTTTTCCTCTCATGGAACTGCAAGGCTCTCAAACTAGAGCTCTGATCCAGAACCATAATAAAACTTAAAGCCCTCTTCGTATTTCTCAGTGATAAGTTGTTTTTTTTTTTTTTTTTTTAAATGAATCAGCGTTTTTCCAAGGAAAGCCAACACTTCATGGAAAACTTTTTTTTTTTTAGTAGGAAAAAAAGTACTCCTTTTAAAACCAGATCCAGCCATCCACTTTATGGAAGGATGGAGGAAAGAAATCTTTTGCTTCCATTCTAGATATTTTAATGTCACCCTGTGACTTTGGCAGATTCATTCTTACCGCCTTAATTTGTGGTTCTTTGGGTGCAGTGTATCCTGTAGCTTGTCGGATCAGACCAGTGTAGTAGTATGTCTCGTAGTAAGCAGGGGGCTGTTCCTTAATTCCTGTTTTCACTGTTTTCTGTTAACCTGCATCATCAGTGGAAATTGTCCGGAGCCAGTCTAGCAGCTTCTCCCAAGTCATCTTGCTTGTTTCCTGCCGAGGGTCTTAAATAATGGCTTTTCACTCTTTGCCCGTTCCAGCAATTATTTCCTGGTTTCTAGCCAAACAGTGATTCACACAGCGTGTAAAGATTTCATTCCACTTCTGTTTTCAGTTTCCAACTTTCTGGTGTTTTCCTGCAATCTCACTTCCAGAAGACATGCTACCTTTTTTCTTCCCTTATAACCTCCTACTTGATTCAGTTTACCATCATTTGACTACTTCTCCACCTCTTCCTTTCATGCTGTTATAACAGAGCTTTGCTGGAGAATTTAGAGGCTGCAGCAGCTTGCATTTAATTCTTCTTTGCTCTTGAAGATTTTTCACATTTATCATGGAGTTTTAAGTTTCCCAGATTCTCTTCGGTATGGAAAAGAGTTTTTTCTTCCAGCAGAAGACACTCTGACGTGGGACTGTCTTTTGATGCGTGGTCTTAACTGTGCAGAAGAACACAAAGAATAGCTCAGCTTTGCAAGATCTCTTTTATGAGGCCTTGTACCCAGCAGTGAGGGTCGGAACTGGTGCTCACAAGTAACAACACTACATAGTTTTTTACTTGTTTCCTTTGTTTAAGAAGCAGGACTCACTCGTATGCAAATAGCAGCAAGGTGTTTTCAAGTAAAAAGCAATGAATAATGATGCTGTTCTGTTCAGGAAACAAAATTGTTTTCTAGAATTGGTAATGAATCACAGAAGATATCTTAATAAACACATCTGCTTTAGTGTAAGGCCAGAGCTTTTAAATGCTATGACCTTGCATTCAGAAGTAACATTTGATTGTTAAATAGAATTTTTACCATGAGCTAATTTTGTCACACTTCCTTGATGACTCAAAAATGCAACATCAGTCTCCTTCCACAACCTGTGAGAAATACAATATGAGTAGACTGATTAGAAGTGCTTTTTTATACCAAATTGTCTGACATTTCATTGCACAGTCTGTGGCAGAATAGCTGAACTTGACTCATTCTGAGTCTGTAAAATATTGAAAGAGATAGGTAGAAAACCAGCATGAAAACGTTAATCTACAATTTATATCCAGCACTGGGGAGAAAAGACATTTAAATAAATTAGTAAATGAAGGAGAAACAGTCGTTTATATTGCTGTATTAATAGAAAAAAAGGTGTTGTTATTCATGATACTTGTTGCAATTTTGTGTTGCACCAAACACAATATCTTTGTATTTTGTATTTTTTTTACTGTTGAAGGTTTAAGTTCCACATACAAATGAAAATGGAAGAGGAAGGAGAGAGGGAAAACAAGAATTTATTTATGAAAAGATTTTTATATTTGTGTATCTGCTGTCCAAACGTGCACTGATCTGTAGACCAAGCACAAGGACTCAGTTGTAATTGATGTTCTAGACTTCTAGTTGGGTTTCCACACTTCCGTAAGCATAAGATTTTTTAAGAAGCCAGATATCTTCCTGGAGACATATATAAAAGAGACTTTAATTGCTTTCTAAAAGGTTTTGGGTTATTGTTTTTAATTGTCTTCAAAGGATTTTTTTAGGTAGACTCCTGTATCAGTGTGCGTGAATGATTGTGCGTAGTCATTCCATGCACATTAAACTGGAGTCTCTTTGAGTGGTGGTACACCCTGCATTCCTTTAGATTTTTTCACTTCCAATGTAGTTGTACAATGTGATAATTTTTCACCCCCTTGCCTAACAAATATACAATATGCATTTAAAAATATATACCCCGTTGTAGATACTATGGTTCATGACTCTTCTCTCCAGTCTTAAAGAGACAGAATCCATAGCAAAATCCAGTTCCCCCGGACCCAGCAGTTACCCATTGTGTGACTCCGCTTTCCTGCTGGGTTGTGTCATTGGAAGATAGTAAATAACAGAATGTTGCTCTGCCCATCACCATTTCTTGAAACTAGGGATTCTTAAAACCAGAATCTTGTTCTGGAGAAGTACCACATCTCTCTGGTTTCACAGTTATCTGGAGTGATTTCTTTCCCCCACTTCAGAAATTTTGGTAGCAGCACTGGTTTTCAGTGGACCCCACTTCATTGCTCCCCTTTTGAGGGGAGGAAGAAGCATCACTAAAAAGTGGGTCCAGATGAGCACTGCCTCTTCTGATTGAACGGGTCATAACTTTGAGTCTTATTTGCCAAAGCTCACAGTATTGAGGCCTGTTTTGGTACTCCAGCATTAATTTTAAAAAATGACAACCTCCTGCTGTTTGCATTGGTGCCCCTGCATGTCCCATCTACCTGTAGTGACTCACCTCGATTCTCGTCGTTCTAGCAAGATTGCATCGCTAGAATCAGATATTGCAACACGGGGGCTGATTGATAACAGAAATTAACCCTATTTTACATACAGTAGCTGGAGAATCACTAACAAAACTTGCTAGTACCTTTGGTGGTTTTGCAATTACTTCTTTCTTTGCAGTAAATATTTTTATTTTCAGCTGTGTTAGAACATAATGAAACAGCTGCTGTTGCTGGAAGACATTTTTTAGGGCCTTGGTAAGCAGTAGCAGTTCATCAGCCAGAGCAAGTGATAGCGTGAGTTCAGTCCCTCACAGAATGGCAGCAAACCAAGCACAGGCAAGGAGCCCTTTGATGCAGGAACTCTCCTTCCCATACAGTGAACCCCCTTCCTTTTGTGTACAGGAGTCTGGACCGAAAATACAGTATTTAATGAATTTTTAAACAATGCTTCGCTTTTTGGATTGAAAAGAGTTGTAGCAAAACTGACTTGCATATGATGAAAACCATTGGAATTATTTCCTTCCAAGGGGGATAAAAGCAACGCACGAGTACAGCCTGTGAGTTTACTGGCATTAATTATATGGTAGTGATATTTTGTGTGTGACAGAAGAATGAAGTCATGCTTTTATCAGTGGCATTTATATTAGTATTCTTTTTCATGGGAGATACATGGGTGACAAAATGTTGATGTTCCTTAAGCTATTACTGTTTTATTATGCCATTGATGTTATTAATATACTGTTGTTATGCTAATGAGTTACTAGGGTTTGTGGCTCAGAGGTTTGTCCACAAAATATACACTGAAAGAAGAAAATGTGTGAAGTACAAAATTGTTCAATTCACTTTTGTATTATATATGTGAGAAGTTGCTTTTATTATATATTGATATATATAGATACGTAAAAAATTAAGAAAAGTATTGTGAAGTGCCTACTCAACCAGTGAACGTTTCTTGTGAGATGGAAAGCCGAATCCATGTGGGATTTTTCAGTAACAGAACTTTCTCCAGTTTGCCATTGCTTATTATTTTGCAGTAAATATGTTTATTTTCAGCTGAGTTAGAAGTTAATGAAAGAAACTGGGGGTCACTAGAAGACTTTCTGTTGATTTCAATGAACAGTTTCTTGAAGTCTTTCCTAATTTTGTATTGTAAAGGGCCAGACTTTGCAGGAAAGTTTCTACTGCAACATCTCCTCCAAGACGCTGCTGTTCCATATTCTGGTAGACTTCTGCAGATGATCTTATTTGTAGATGGAGATATGGGATATGGCCTGCCTTGGGTCTAGTAACTTCAGTAAAATATTTACATTGCAGACCACTTTTTGATTTCTTACCATTACGACCTTTGGAAACTGTGATCCTGATATCTGAAGAAGAGTACTATAAATCAGCAATCACTTTCATCATATTTTCGTTTAAATGCTTATTTGAAATGTTGAATATATACGTTCAGCATCAAAACCCTGTCATTGATACCACAACTGGTAGCATTTCTGGATTATTTTGCTGAAGGTGTTTACCTTTTGTGATGACTGCAAAGCAGGTTGTGTATAATGCCTGTAAGTTGGGCTTTATCTAGTTACTTTACTGTTAATATCAATAATAATTAATGTATATGATTTTTTCCTTCACTTCTTGAAGTAGTGAATGGTTTAAAATGTGACTCCTGAGTTCACTTTCATAACCCCTTGTGGCTTGTCACAGTATTTTCACAGTATCTTCCCACCTGCCATTTGAGACTGTTTGGGTGAGTTCCTCTTAACGATGGTCATACGCCAGGGAAGAGAATCCTATAAATGCTCTTGAGGCAGGGATGGAGCTGATTAAACAACGATTAACAACCTGATCAAAGAGCTTGGAAAAGATTTTAAATATTCCCATCAAATATACACCGATCTGCATAAAGGGGAGCAAGTACAGAGGAAATACGACTTTTTTCATCTGCTACATATTTTTCAAAAGGCTCCCGGTCCAACACGAGCCTGGTGAGTTGCAATCAGCAGGTACACGTTTCTCATTCTTTGAGAAGATGTTAGTTGGAAGTAGCCTGAAATGCAAAGCAGTGGTGATAGAATAATGCTGTAACGGAAGATCAAACTCATTCTTTCTGCTACATTAGTCTAATTTTTGTAATGCCCTCCCATGAGCATATAAAAGATCCTTGATGCATGGAGCAATGCTGGCATAAGTTATTAGCTCTCTGCCCCAGTTTGTTTGTTCATCCTGGATAGTCACAAAATGTGTTTATTTCAGACTAAAGTCTCTGCTTTCCAATTAGATAACAGTAAACTATTTTCTCTTTGCTTGTTTCTTTCTATAAGAATATTTGAGGAAAGAAGCTAAATTGTTTGGACTTTGAAAATTATCTTTTCAAGAATAAGGGTTGAGGATCTATTGCAAATACCTAGCTGTCTGCATCAGCCCCAAATTGTTGAGGTTGCTTGTTTGTGATAGCAAACCAGTTAGTAAAAGACTTGGAGCATAAGCTTTGTGATAGATATTTCCGAAACTATGGTGATCAGTATTTACTGTTAAGTCTGGCAATGTGTTATAAATTAATGATGACTCAATTTTTCCCTTTAAATTCATTCATCAGAATGTCCAAATTAGATTATACTGACTCTAGGCTTTTGCTTTAACAGATTGTGCAAAGCCCTGTGGAAAAATGCTATGAAATTTAATAAGTACAAGAATAGTGAGATTCTACAAGAATTTTAATAAAGTCCCACAGAAACTTTTAAAATTACCCCTAGAACTAAACAGTAAGTGATACATTAGATAGACTTTTGAAATAGCTCATAAAATTGTATAGCAGTGATATAACTTTCTAGAAAATTATGTAGGATTTTAGGGGAAAAAAGCTCTCAAAGCATCAGAAGACTGTCATTTTTTAATTTCCAAAAGAATGTTTCCATACAGGAATATTTGAGTCTAACCTATCATTAAGATGTCAGATGTATAATGGAAAAAACCCAGGTAGAATACAGCGTCTTTTAGTCTGCGTCAGTTATTTTTACATTCCAAGCATTGCCATCTAGTTTAAAATGGGTGCCACACCTTGTGGCCAGCTAGAAACGCTGAACTAACTTCTGGCTTCAGCTGAGCCCTCAGAAAAAAAAAATTGATGCTTATCACTTCTGTTTGAGATATTTCCCTGTATGCAGGAAGATTCCATTACCCAGCCCATCCTTTATGTACGATGGGGACGATTAATTTAGAAATAGTTCAAGGAGTAATAAGGTTTCAAGAGGAAAAGAAAGAAGGAGCTGCGCTGTGAGAAAGTTACTTACCTAGAAAGGGTCTGCTCCAAAGGAAGGTGGGAAAACGTTTGTACCTTCCTTTGTGGGGCAGCTACACCAGTGCAATGATGTTTGGTCCTGATGACAGTGTTCCACTCTGCAGCTGAAATCTGGTCCAATAAAGAATCTCTTCTCTCGAGCTGAGCATACATTGCACATTGTGATACGAGAAGCACTGAAGACATGGATAAGAAAGCAAAACAAAAACCTTTCTATTGCCTGCTGGAGCTGGGATGAATCACGCAGCTGGGTGTGGAAAACTGCCTCTGACCTTACACCCAAGCACAATTTCTGATGAACTGAGAAGCTCTGTGAAGTTGTTTCTGTAAGTGAATTACAGAGTTTGATCATCCAAAACACTTTCAAAACACAAAGAGATGTTTTGAACTTGACTTCTAAAATCTTGCTGTCAGTGTTCGATGGGAATGATTGTTAATATGGTTTTGGGATTTGACTTAAGATGATTTTTTGGCATCGTAGGAATCTTAAATGTGCTGATTTTTTTTAGCCTCATCTCCTGAGTTTTGTATACAAATGTTGCTCATATGAGATGAATTTTGCCATCATGTTTTTAGCTTGCAAGATGATCACGCTGTGTTCTAGAACATGAATTTGATTTCTCATTTCGTTCCATATCCCTGCTTCGAAAGGTGTTTGAACAACTGTTCCTGGACTCCTTTTTGTATAACCCTAACCACCTTTTCCTTTCCCTTGGTATGATTTTTTTGATTTTTTCCACTCTTTCTCTGAACAGTTTGAATTCTATGGAGGTGTTACTGCATTTTAATTTGCCTGTGTTATTTTTATATTGGAGGACTTCAGTAGGGCAGTGGTTTTTTGGTTTTTAAATAAGAGCTACTTCTGTTGTTAATATTCAGAGAAGATGGTTTGACCTATAAGCTTGACTTTTGTGATCGTTTCTGGAAACTTGTGAGCCATCTGCTAGGTATTTTAAAGAAAAATAGATGTCCATAAAACTTAGGGAGGCATCACTGATGTGTGCAAATCTGTTCCTTAACTTTTCTACCTTAAAGAACAAAAGATTCAGTATTCTATATTTCTTAAACGAGAAGCTATACCTGCACTTAAATTTTAACTTAAAGCAAATGCAGCAAAAATTCATGAGGTGCGTTATGAAAACAGAAGGTGTTTTGGTAAAATCACTGTGTTGCCAACTGGAATGTGACTGAGTTACTTTAAGAAAGGTCAGCCTTTGGTACAGTTGGTTTTAAAGGGTAGCTCTTAACTTTGCAGACTTTGGTAGCAATTAAAGCTATTCTCATCTGTTTTGCCTAATGCTTTTATACTTTGGAGAACGTTACACCGTAACCACGGTTTATGCAGTAATTGCCTTCCTTGGGATACAACCAGTGTATGAAGCACATTGCTCACAAATAAGGGTTTTCACATGCTGAGAGGAAGTTGGCAAATACTTTGAATACATAATAGGAACTATACTAAGGTTTCCATTAACTACTCCAGTAGAAAAATGTTGCAGTGGTCAAATATTTTGCTATTAAAGAGCTGGCTAACAACAAGGAATGTGATTCTGCTAGATATAACGTCTATTTATAACTGATAAAAAAATGTGATGCCTGCTCAAAACCAAGCATTGGGGATGGCATTTGCCAAAAATATAGGGTTTGGTTTAATTTTCCCTATCTAAGTCAATGGCAGAACACACAGTGACCTCGGTGTTAGCAGAATGCACCCAAACATGGAATTCCTTTAAAAAAGTTAGCTTCCCCAAACTATGCAGCCAGTCTAAAATTACTTTTAATATTAGACTAACTTTGCGAGGAGAATTATTTGGCATAAGAAAAATAATATCTTATGTAGCTAAACTTTTAATTATAAAAAGTGAAAATAAATTTAAATTAGTTAAAATAGCACTAACAGGTTAGTGTAAGTAGAACACTCAAGAGAAAAGTGGTGAAATAGTCAAGCTCTCACACATACTGAGAATAATATTATTGACATTTCTAAAAACTTGGTAGAAATTATTATTTAATTATGCATGACCTACTCTTTTATCTTGACTCTGCTGCAGTCCTGCTGCTTGGAACTAGAAAAGCAACCTCAGTGGAGAAAGGAAAGTAGCCTCTTTCATACTTATTCTCCAGCAAAGCCCAAAGCCTTCATATAAATGGTGTCAGTATTTATAAAACATGTAAAAATGAGTCTCCTTGTTAACTGATATCTGGCACAATTCTTGGAATGGATTCTGACATTCTGGTCTGCGTGTTCCATTATACAAAGGGCATGGGGTTTGGCCACAGCCGGCCAGCGGAGAAATCCTTTACTGTAGGAGGACTCCCTGCTGGGGCTTCAAAGCTGGACCTCAGCCCAGGAGCTCTGTCCTATCATCTGCTCTGTCTTCACCAAGTAGAGCTCTAACGAAGGAGAGGGTCTGTTTCTGTCTAATAGTTTCCTTACTGTGTTTCTAGGTCTCCAATACGATTGCAAATCTATAAAAAAGGAAAAGCAGGCTTCAGAACAGTGTGTCTCCTGTGACCTTTTTTCTTTGTCCAGTTGTGAGTATTAAATAGCTTATCCAGACTTCTAATGCCAAGGTTAAAATAATTTCTTCTTGAACCAGTTTGCTGTGATGAAGTAGAATTGTTCAGGAGACAGATTGCTCTGAGAGCGGAAGATTATTAAGTGCAATTCACTTTGTTAAACTGAGCAATATGCATTGCTAAATTGAGCTTTTCTCGTTGCTGGGTGGTCATTCTTCTAGTTGTATGGTGAAGTGAGGGGATTGGAACCAAATTCCCTGCTTGGATCTGATCATCGTACCAATTCCTGAGATCCGAGCTCCTAATTATGATTTATTAAGAACTTGGCATGAAGCCCAGATCTGTTAAGGAACCAGCATTCAGTGTCTCCACTGGAATCGTGACAATTCGCAAGTCAGACCATGTAGCTGTTGTGGATCCCGGGGTGTCAGCCTGTCGGGATATGTGACAGCAACACTTAATCTCATCATGACCAACCCTGGCTATGCCAGGTGGCATGGCAGGGAAGGCGTACACCAACAACCTATTGCTAGGACGTATGGCACCCTGCTGGGGTGCACTGCCAGGGCCACCCTCCAGCTCCAGAATCCCACATACCAAAGGCGGCTGATAACCAAAAATGATCCAGCCGTTTGTGGCTGAATTACGGGATCCTGGAGCAGGAAAGGGGCAGTGACATTGATCTGAAAGTGTATGTAGTAGTGAGATTGCAAGAAGGAAGCATGAGGCAAAGCCCCAAAGGTGAACTTTATATTCAGTGCATGAAAAGCGATGTCGAAAAATAGTGTAACAAGACTAGTTTCTGCTGTTTGTACTAGCGATGGAGATATTTGTCTAAATATTTTATTTTTGGATAAATGAGAGAAGTAGTATTGCATTATCTGGTAATAATACTGATGTGCAGTCAACTTGTCGTTCTTCTTTCCAGTAAGCTGAAGCAACATGGTATTTTTTTGAGAATTTTTCGGATTGTAGTTAATTGTAAACAGCAAGGTAGAATGATTTTCAAAATATTCCTCAGTAAGATACCTAGCAGCTCATAGAACTAATGAGTCATTGTCTCCATTAGTTATTAAATACTCAGTTACTATATTTTAAAAAGCAGATAAAAATTCCTTCCTTCAGTGGTATAATGCTGTTCACCTAAGTTCTCTGGAACTTGTTTTGTGGACGGCACCATTAATGTGAATCTTCCAACTTGTATTAAGATATTGTTTTCTCCAGTTAAACATGCTTTAAAATTTCTGTCTGCTCTATTAACATGTATTTGGAGAGGGAAAGACGTAAATCTTGCCTTAATATCCTTTACTGGAAAGAAATATCAGAGTTCATTTAGGCCTAGCGTCGACAGAATGAGGTGACTCCATTTGAAGGAGTTACTCCTTTGGAGTCAGTCTCATCATTTGTACCAGTAGGAGATGTATCCTTTTGCGTGGCTATTTGCTGTTGGGAATATTAACCTACAAGAATTTGGCAGCAGAACGAGACCATTCAGCTGACCGATGCAGGACTGATACCCTGCACTGAATGTATGGAGAATCATTGTGTATTTGAGGTATCTCCTGGCTTTTGCCATCATTTAACTTCATCAGCCTTTTAAATAATGACATAATTTTACTTGCCAGAAAATGTCTGTATGGACTAAGCTTGCTAACATTTCTAAATACCTGCCGCCTTCTATGGTTATATATTAGTTCTTCTGGAAGACTGCCTATTCAAAGACTGGGCCCTTCAGATTTACAAACTTACAGAATAACTTCAGTATAATCATGTACTAACTATCTAGAAGCTGAGGAAAAATCAGATCAAATGTTAGAGGTATTTTCTTTTCCTACCACAGGGCCAGTTCTGCGCTTTATGTGAAATGCAGGTGACCTCTGTGCAGCTGTAGAGGAATTTGACCTTCAAACAGTATTTTCTCAACAATGACTAGGCACCTTCTTTGGTTTTTAAGAGAGTCATGTAAAATTATCACCTGAATTAAAGGGAAAACTGTAATCACTTGGCCTTCTGCTTAAATTTCAGGACCCTCTTGTTCCTTGGTTTGTTGAGTGGAGATACTGTGTTTTCTTTCATACTGCAATATACTCTGTTCAGTAACCCTTCCCGTTCCTTCAGACTGGAATTATTCATCACGGTGAGAATTAGGGCTCACTCATCAGTAAGCATGGATTTTATAAATTCTTTACAATTCCTTCCTCTAGCTATGATTGCATACTTCTTTCTTAAGGAAGACTTGGCTTCAAATTCCTTCAATAGAAACTGTTTCAATTGTAATCTGTAAATGACAACTATACAAAAAGCAACATTTAACATGATTGTAAAAGTCCCAGGATTGAAATGCCATAAGTCAGGAACAAATAGTCTTGGGAAAGGTTACTGGTGATGCCTACAAAAAAAAGATACCAAAACTGCATGGTACTTTTGCTATCAATAATTACCAGCCTTTTTGTAGAAAATTCATTTAACCAGACCTTTCTTTCTGTTGCAGTTGTGAGATTAAAGCGTGGTAAATAAACTGAAGTTAATAGATTAGCTAACAGGAGTAGACTAAATTTTTGAAGTTTAGCAAATAAAAAACAGAAGGTGAATTGTATTGACACTACTAACAACGACGTTTTGGGCACTGTCTGCTAAAGAAGCTATAATTTAATATTTCAATTTCTGCACAAGAAATGTAAGGAGTTTCCTGCATTCTTAAATGCAGGTTTCTGTATTAATTTTCAGAGCCATCCTCCTCTTTTACAAAATGCTCTCTGCCTCCTACACAATTTAGTTGTTTCGCAATTGTATTGCACAGCAGACAAATTTCCTGTAAATTGACAAATAATGCAGGTCTTTGGTGTAATTTAGAAAGCAGTCTTGAAGTCTGTACTTTTAGCCCCTGTGAAGATTTGGCTTTTTGTGGATGAGAATTGTTTGCGGACTTTTCCCTTATTTGGCAATGAGATGATCAAGTAGATGGTGTTAAAAAAACAGCAACCCTAGAAATAGTTTATTTCACACCTATTGTGTAAATTAATTTAATTCTCTAAACATATTTTTTGGGGAAGTCTGCATTTGTGGCTTTGAACAGGTAAAGATTAAAATAATGCAGAATGATCACACAGTTCCCATACTTCTTTTCTATTTTTTTTTTTTGGGGAGCAGGAGTGTATCAAACATGTCACCACTTGAAATCGGACATCACTGTACCTCCTTCTCTGACCAGGAGCGGAGTCATGGCCTCTGCCAGGTGGAGAGCCTGTATCAGTGGTAGACTTTCCCCCCCTCTCCACCGCACTGACTCAGCTGCCCGGGCTGGTGCGCTGGAGGAAGCCGGCAGAGCCAGCGGCGTGACCCAGCCTTCTATAATTAGATCCTGATGTAAACGATGGAGTTAAGCCGTAACTACTCAACTTTCATAAAACTGCTTTTGTCATTGCTTGATGCGTGCTGGTCTACTGAGCAAGCAGGTATCAGAGCTAATCCTAAAAATGCATTGTTATTTTTACAGTGACCTTTCTAAATAACCTGAAAGTGGTGTCATTTGGATCAAATCAGGGCTGTTGGTAGCTCATTAGGCTCATGTCACTGCGCATTTGCCTCCAAAACATTTAATCAAATATCCCCACTACTCATTTAACGCACTTAATCTAACATGAGACTATCTTCTTTCTCATTTAAAATAAAATCATAATATGTTTTGGCTTTGGCATGAAAAAAAGAAAGGAAATGTTTAGCTATTCTGATTTTTTAAGAGTTGAAATGACAAGGTCTGTCTTCATCAGAATGGAAAAAGCACTCTTTAGTTGTCACTTAAACTTTATCCTTTAAACTTTAGATATCCCAGTGTTACTTTTTCTGACACTGTAGTTATCTTCAAATTACTTTTGTGGGAGTTGAAAAGCATGTAGTAAAAACATGTATTAGTTACAGAAATAACTTAAAACTAATAGTGTTCTGAAAAAAAACCCAAGCTACCCGGTGCTTGAAAGCAGTTTGATAATTAAACTGAACAATTTAAAAAGTAAAAAAAGCAAAGCAATTTGGAAAGGAAGTAATTTGTATAACTAGCAAATATTTAAATAGAAGAGGACTATTTCCTGCAGTGTAGGATTCTTTGCAGAGTGTTTCAAACAGTTGAACTCACAACAGGAAGTAATTTGCTGTTGAAAATAAGATCACATGAAACTCTCTGCCTATAGTGATAAAAGGGAAGTACTTCACTTGGTAAAACTGCTAGTTAATGTGAAGGCATCAGAGCAGCTTAATGACACTGTGTGTTTTAAATTAGTTCGGAATGTTAGAAACAGGACTAGAGAAGACGTGACAATGACATATAACGAGCATTAAGTGAACACAGGGCCCACCGGCCATCAGACTACGTGAAATGGCTGTTTGGAAACATCAAAATCTTTATTACAGGTGCCTGAAAGTGTGAAACCAAATAAAAAAGGATGGTTTAGATCTCAGCATTGTCACACATAGAGAAATAATTGGTGACAGTGAATAAAATTCTTTCCAAATTCCTATGCAGGCCAAGCTGTAAGTATGGACCTGTGAGTCGACGATTAAGCACCTTGAAAAACAATTCACATATTACCTCTAAAGTGACCATGGGAAGGATGATGTCTGACAATATCTGATTATGCACTTGGAGACAGTAAACCAGGGTACTTTTCATTCTGAAGTATTGCCCTTTCAGGTGGCAATGGGGCAGTCTTTGAAGGAAGTTGAGGAAAAAAGCCAATTAGTATGAATCAATGCAGAAGGATTAAAAATTTTCTGGAGCTGATGCACGAAGTCACTCCCGTCAGCTGTATCAGCTACTACCTGTGTCCATTTTACTAATGAATTTGATAAGACAGACTATTATTATATACCTCTTTATACTTGATTTTGTGCCTGGTTTATGTTTTTTGACCATGTTGTCACCCTTGAAGAACCTCTGAGACTTTGAAGACTGAAGCTGCTGCTTCACCCATTGTCTGTATATTCTTAAAATACTTAAGGCAGGACCACTGCTTTTCCAAAGCAACCTCTTTTCTTAGTGCCTAATTTCAAAATTAATAGGAAACGTTTGGTTGACTTTGGTAGCCCTTGCATCTAGTTTTAGAAAGGTTAGATCTGTCGAGTACATCTTTGTAAGGAACCATTCTTAGAAAAGACTTACCCTTACTCATTCCTTCTCTGGTACTGCCAGGCAGCACTCACTGTATGTGGATGGTAGCTTGGCCATTCAGTAGCAATATGGTCATCTGCTCTAATCTGCATTTAATTCACAAATGTGATAGTACGGTGTGTTCCCGACACATGCATCTGTGGTAACGTGCCCTTTTTAATTTAGAACAAAAGAAATTTGCTTCTATGCTTCAGTGTTAAATTACTATTATAATCTGAATTTGAATTAAATCTTTGCTATATAAACATGGCATTTTAATGCTCTTACTAATAAAATGTATTTTATTTTAAGCAAGTCACTAGAAAGGTGTTATAGTAATAGTTGAGATCAAATATATTTGCACACGCTCTAGGAGGAGAAATGATCTTGTTTCCAGGCATGATTTTTCAGATTTTCTGTACTACGTCCAACTAAGTCCATACATAAGTAAAAAGAATTCGCGTTTCTAAGTTAGTCAGAAGTGCTTTCTCAGTGGAAGTGGTGTTGCTTCGTGTCATGTGTTTCATTTTGCCAGGAGTCACACAGTGTCTTCCTTCCTCTCACTGAGATGGGTTGGACTTTGGTAATCAAGTCAGTTGGAATTACATGACCCTTGATTAGTTGCTCCCTGTATTTGTACTGGGTGTTATGACTGGAGGGAGATTCATCTGCTTTCTTGGGATATTGCAGTGTAAACGTCCCGTGTACCTGGTGCAGCGCAGGATTGCACTGCGAGGAACTATGGCTGCTTTAAAAGATGAGTTGTCCGCAATGTAAGTGGACTGCAGGCCAGATGAGAATAGTTTGTGCAGTTTAAGAAGTTTGGCTCTTTTTGTTGCTTTGCCCCAGAGTCACAAAGCAGCAGGCTTGCATTCCGCTACTGAAATCAGCTCAAACTACGCAGGATGTAATTATTTCATCCCCCGAGTTCCTGTACAGTTGGGACACTCATTAAGATGAAGATTATCAGTAGAGTGAAACTAGTTGGAGTTTTATTTCCCACAACACATGTTAATTTTGCAGTTTCTACTCAAAATCATAGTTTTCCAAATACTCTCCTTTAATCACAACATGCCATGTTGACACCAGTTATTTACTTAGTAAGCCTGTCATACCTCAACATTTATGCATATTCATGGAACACAGAAAAGATGATGATATAAAAGTTGCTTCAAACCCAATGCAATCCCATAGCCACTGATAATTTACATGTGTATTACACAACTATTTATTCAGCCTTTGAAAGGGGAAAAATCAGTTACCAAAGCAACTGCTATATTGTGTGTTACTAATGCTATTTTTAAGATAAAGAACATTGGTAAGGCACATATCTCGGTATCTCTTAGGAACAAGTACACACTTTGCAAAGGGGAAAACCACCAGAACTATTATAATCACCGAATTTGTAAAAAAACAAGTTCAGACCTGTTTACTAAGTATTTCCTTATAATTGAGTTTTATAACCATTTTTACAGCATCGTGAAATATTCTCACAAGACTTTTAGGTAATATTCAGGAAGAAAACAAAGGGAGATAATAACATGCAACAGCAAGGGCTAAGTGAAATACGTTTGCATTCAGGATAAGTCTGGTAGATCAAGCAGTATTTGCAATCCAAAGCGTGCAGCCGAACACACTACATTTATATCATTACAGAAGAAGACTCTATATAAATACAAGCTACTGATGACAGTTTTCTTCCTTCATTTTCTGCTCAGCCAGTAGAACACTCCCCTATCGTTGCTCTGAGAGTTGAGAACATAATGTGCTCTGTATTCCTTGCCACAGAGCGAATGCTTGGGACGGAAGATGTTTGCATATCACTGTTATGGGCCGAACAACTATGATTCTGTGTCATAGTGGAAAATAATAGCACATGACGTAAGCTTCAGTAAATCATTTTTGTCCTAAGTGCACTCATAACCAAGTTACAGACTTCTTAAATGCCTGTTTCTACTCTTTTTTCAGGCAGTCCAAAGGACACAGAAGAATACGGTCAGTTTAGGAATACTTGGGGTTTATTAATCATATTTTAACTTTTTATGTTCATGAATAGACTGACATTTCCTTGATTCTGGTTGCACTTCAGAGTTGTTTTCAAGATAATAGTTTCCAAAAAAATCCTGGTCCATGGCTCACTATAGCCAATGCATTGTGAGTGCCTAATGTTGATCAAAGTCCTTCAGATGGGGTAAGTTAAGTGATGCTATCCTGAATATTATGGTATGTTTCAGATGCTTTTTGTAAACCTGTAGGGTTATGAATGTGAGTATAGCTTTCTGTCAATATTAGACAAAGATCTGTATTTAGAAAACCTGGAAAACTTAATTTGAAGAATGCCTGTGACATCACTTGTTCCCTGCAAAATCTTACGTCTTTGACCAGCCGAGAGAAAGCAACAGTCAGACTGGAACTAGTGGAGCTACTTGGATGGTCTAAATGAAAATTAAGATGTTCTGGAACAAGTATTTTGCTTATGGGAAAAAAAGGAGTTATGTACAATTTGCCCAAAGTCAGTCCTGCTTCCTACTTGCAGAAAGTACTGAGGTACCTCTTTGAAAGACCAGACTGTTCAGACTCTGGATTGCTCACTTAAATAAAGTTACCTCTATGATTTTGTAGCTGAAAAGCAGGGCCCAAAATGAGCACCCAAGAAAAGCTGAAGTGATGCAATGTAGGGAACCTCCCCCCACCCCCAGGAAAGTTTTCTGGGTTTTATTGTAAAGGAGCATTTGCCCAGCTCTGGGTCAGATTTTCAGAGTTGGGTAAATAAGACAACTTGCAATGAAAGAAATGTGTCTGGGTTTTCCGAAAACTCATGGTGATCTTGTCTGTTTGCTTAGAAAAGGAGTTGATTTATGTGATATTATTAATCTACTCAGTAACTTCTTCAGTCATTTATGTTGCTGGCTGAATAAGGCTTCAAATTGTCTGCTGTCCTATTTGATGAATAACAGCAATGTCTGAGTCCATTGCTAATCCAGTATTAGTAATTTCTCCACTCAGGTGCAGTATCAGTGTCTTGGTTGCTTGATTCAGGGGTAATCATCTATGGACAGGTATTTTGGGAGAAGCATGAGCCATGGATTGGTGCACGCATCCTCTTTGTAGCTCAGCTCTGCAGAATACTGCAGGAGAGCTTTTGTCTCTGATACCAGGATTGATGTGCACAGCAGGTAAGTCATGCAAGTCCATGCAGAGCTCTCCATTTTCTCTATAAATTGTATAAATCCTGTCCGTCTCTGATGGAACGTAAGGCTGAAACATTTAAAGATACTTCATTGCATTACTTCATTGCATTTAGTATGCCTCTGCAGTAGTGGAAATGGATAGTCTGTATCGGGAATCCAAGAGTGTGTCACTTGAGATGAAGATGGGAGAAAAGATGTGAAAAAAGATGCATCTGTTTTAATACGTCTTTATTCTCTAACTCTGGATACTAAGGGCTTTTCCTGGCTCCCTCTGCTGGCTATGAAGCTGGCTTAGCATTTTTTTTCCACTACGGTATTATTTTTGCTGATTAAAATAGCTATGGCAGCTTTGTGTCTATCTCAGCCTCCCACCCCCGACTATCCTTCTCTACACATTCTTCTGTGCTTAAATACACAATTGTTTTTATGACTAATTCCTCTTCTCTCTTGTAAGATTACTGTGTGATTCATATTTAAAAATGAATCCATCCTTCTAAAAACCAATTGGATACTCCAAGTACATAAACAAAGGAGCAAAAAAAGAGAAAAACACGTGAAGTTCCTAAAATATTAAGCAGTAACTTCCAGGATGAACTGACTTTTTATCAACACTGAATTTAAATAATGAAAGAAAATAATAACAACAGCGTAGCAGCGATCCATGAAATGTTTGTATTATGCTTTATACAGTGCCTCTTTTCTAGTCACCTGAGATTTGAAATGCTGCACCTGCTTTTTAGTACTTAAGCAATAGTAGTACTTTGGCCTGACATAGAATTTCCATCTCTAGAACATTTAGGTAAAAACTGATTAAATCTGGCAGTTCTCCTGTAAAGCAGGTAATAACTACCATTGCAGATATATCCCAGAACATCCCCAGTTCACAGAAGGAGATGCTAATCTGTTAAGATTAAGCAAAATATCAAGTCAAAGGAAAAAACAACCGTTGTTCAGATATTCACTCTTATGTGTGAATTCCACCATCTAGATCTAGTTTTCTACTGTATAAGCGATTTATCATAGTTATTAGTACCTAGCTGATCACTAGCACACCTGGAGTCATGATACGTATGCATGATTTTGGTATTTGCACGAACGAAATAACAGATGCATTTTCAAGGGCTGTTGAAAGAGCAGCTACATCGGCTGCTCTGCCCTCCAGGCACTGAAAAGCAATGAGCACTGTGGCCACTGCAGCCAGAACTGCGTGAGCCGAGCAGGACAACACTGCTGAATACACCAACTGCCTCTCTGCTGCGTTCTTGAGCTGGGCAACTCAAGTTGTTCTTGCCGTTAATCTAAGCCTTTCTCTTCTGAGAGTCGCCATGTCCCTCCCAGAGGATGTACTCTGTCTCTGTCTTTTCTGGGCTGGAACCCAGCTGAAGTCCCTTCTGTGGGAAACAAGCTCCTGGGCTATTTTTTTTTTCTATGCAATTTTTAACACTCCTTAGTGACTCAGCCCAAATCCTGTGGGAATTCCTAAACCACTTTGAGGATTTTGAAAATGTTGCCCTGTACCTGTGGGGCTCACTGCATTCCCAGAGTTAATGGGTAAATATGTTGGTGGTAGGCAGAAAATTCTATTAACATTCTTGTATTACCCTTGCTGCTATAATATATGGATGCTGCAGGATCTTGAATGTTTCTATCCTCCCGGCTTCCTGCTGAGATGATATTATTGCTTGGGTTAAAAGCCAAGTGGCTTTGTGTATGTACACACTCCAGTCAAACATATGATTGCTAATAATCTGCGTAGCATGAATGGCAAAGCGTTTCTGATGCGGTAACGCAGAACTTCACTTAAGCTAGTAACTCACATTTGGTTTGAGGCGAGCTGCTGCAATCTGGGTTGAAGATTGCATTTTCTTCTTAAATTTCGGCTGTCGTTCTCTAGGATGTTTTTTGTTGCTTTTATCCTCATTAACAAGTGAATATGAACTTAAAGTTCCTCTTGAAAATTTTATATCAAAAACTTTTCTGGATATAAAATTGTTTTTTTTACTTTGTGAAAATGTTAAGTTTTTAATACAGTAAAATAATTGTGATCAAAATGATCAAAATACATAAAATTAAGGAAATAATTTGAGAGTTTCATTTTTGTGACAAAATGTCTAC
The DNA here is from genome assembly GCA_013398815.1 of Ibidorhyncha struthersii. Lineage (NCBI taxonomy): Eukaryota > Metazoa > Chordata > Aves > Charadriiformes > Charadriidae > Ibidorhyncha > Ibidorhyncha struthersii. The sequence continues at coordinate 2,531,554 of VZSZ01005438.1, read as the reverse complement.
ATTTTTAGTGATCAGGGTAGAGAGAGAGAAGGTAGCAATTCTGACACATTCTAACTAATTTCTCTTTGAAGAATACTTAATATTCTGAGCCATAAGTTCTCATGGTATTATCAGCCATGTAAAGTGATACATGCAGTTTTGGACAAGTCATAAAATCGGAGATCCTGACCTGATCCTGCAGCACTCGTTTAGAGAGCTGGGGTGGTGTCAGCTATGGACCGCAGGCCAAATTCACCCAGAAAAGTTTTGAAAAAATGCGTGGCGATGTTGAGACCTTTACAGGTTTTGCTTTCTGAAAGAGGACTTGGTTTCTAGATTTTCAACAGAGAGGACAGTGCTGTCAGACCTTAATAAACGCTATCCTTACTAATTGTAAGGATACAGTTGGTATCTGGGAAAAGTATAGGGATGTTGCCCAGTTATGTAGGGATGGGGTCAGGAAGGCCAAGGCGCAGCTGGAGCAAGGAATGAAAAGAATAATAAGAAGGGCTTCTACAGGTATGTCAGCCAGAAAAGTAAGGTCAAAGAAAGCATATTGCTCCTGATGAGCACAACTGGCAAACTGGTAACAACGGATGAGAAGAAGGCCGAGGTACGCAACTTTTTTGCCTCGGTCTTCACTGGCCACGTCTATTCCCACACCTCTTGAGTGGATGGACTGGAAGATGGAGTCTGAAGGAGCAAAGTCCCTCCCACTGTATGAGAAAATCAGGTTCATGACCACCTGAGGAACCTGAATATACAGAAGTCTACAGGACCTGACAAGGTGCATCCCAGAGTCCTGAGGGAACTGGCTGATGTGGTTGCCAAGCCACTCTCCATGATATTTGAAAAGTCACGGCAGTCAGGTGAAGTCCCTGGTGACTGGAAAAAGGGAAACATTGCACCCATTTTTAAAAAGGGTAGAAAGGAGGACCTTGGGAAGTACTGATATGTCAGCCTCACATCTATGCCTGGGAAGAGTATGAAACAGATCCTCCTAGAGGCTATGCTAAGTCAAAGGAGGTGATTCAGGACAGCCAGCATAGCTTCACCAAGGGCAAGTCCTGCCTGACCAACCTAGGTGGCCTTCTATGATGGAGTGAGTACATCAGTGGACAAGGGAAGAGCTACAGGTGTTGTCTATCTGGACTTCTGCAAGGCCTTTGACATGGTCCCCAACAACACCCTTCTCTCTGAATTGGAGAGAGATGGATTTGATGGGTGGACTGTTCAGTGGGTGAGGAATTGGTTGGATGGTCACATCCAGAGGGTAGTGGTCAAGGGCTCAATGTCCAGATGGAGATCAGTGACAAGTGGTGTCCTTCAGGGGTCCGTACTGGGACCAGTACTGTTCAATATCTTCATCCATGACATAGGCAGTGGGATTGAGTGCACCCTCAGCAAATTTGCAGATGACATTAAGCTGAGTGGTGCAGTTGACATGCCTGAGGGATGGGATGCCGTCCAGAGGGACCTGGACAAACTTGAGAAGTGGGCCCCTGTGAACCTTATGAGGTTCAACAAGGCCAAACGCAAGGTCCTGCATGTGTTTCGGGGCAACCCCTGGTATCAATACAGGCTGAGGGATGAAGGGGTTGAGAGCAGCCCTGCTGAGAAGGACTTGGGGGTACTGCTAGATGAAAAGCTGGACATGAGGCAGAAATGTGTGCTCACAGCCCACCAGGCGAACTGTATCCTGGGCTGTATCAAAAGCAGCATGGCCAGCAGGTTGAGGGAGGTGATTCTGCCCCTCTGCTCCGCTCTGGTGAGACCCCACCTGGAGTACAGCATCCAGCTCTGAAGCCAACAGCACAAGAAAGACATGGAACTGTTGGAGTGGGTCCAGAGGTGGCCACAAAGATGGTCAGAGGGATGGAACACCTCTCCAATGAGGGCAGGCTGAGAGAGTTGGTGTTACTCAGCCTGGAGAAGAGAAGGCTCCGGGGACACCTTATTGCGGCCTTTCAGTACTTAAGGGGGCTTATAAGAAAGTTGAGGACAAACTTTTTAGCAGGGCCTGTTCCAATAGGACAGCGGTAATGGTTTCAAACTAAAAGAGGGTAGATTTAGACTAGATAGAAGGAAGAAATTTTTTTTGAGGGTGGTGAAACACTGGCCCAGGTTGCCCAGAGAGGTGGGAGATGTCCCATCCCTGGAAACATTCAAGGTTAGGTTGGACTGGGCTCTGAGCAACCTGATCGCGTTGAAGGTGTCCCTGCTCATTGCAGGGGCGCTGGACTACGTGACCTTTAAAGTTCCCTTCCCACCCAAACTATTCTGTGATTCTATAATTGACTGTAAACTTCCCTTATCTGATCCTTCACAGGAGCAGATCATATAGTAGAGGAGGTGACTTCATACACTAAGGTCTCATAGTTGTAGAATAAATATCCCAGATTCACTGCTGCTTGCAAGCAAGGAATGATTTTAACTCATCATTTAGAATTTGATAACAATCCGTATATCTCACGCCATAAATCAGTTTTAAAATATCAAAGCAAAACTGAAGTTAAATCAGTGAATTTATGTAGATGAGTTGTTACTGCTGTATAAATACTCATCATTTCATAAGATGTCCACCACCCCACCCGGTTGCCATTGCCTGTTTATTTCAAGCATTTTCTGCAATGACTTTTGCTGGAAGAGCTCCTGTGTTTCCAGTCTAGAGTAATAGGATCCTGTCTACTTAGGTAATGAAAAGCTGCAACTTGATGACAATTTACATATAGGCCATTCACATCAGTCTGTTTGGATAAAACATCATAAATGGTGTGACCTCCATACCATTTCTTTCCTGGAAAGGTGAATAAAGAACGACTTCACATGAAGGCGGTTCCTATTTCGGAGACTGTTTCTAATGCATCTTTCCCTTGACTATGCTTACAGACTTTCAAACCCTTATCATTCCATTTTCTGTTAAAACTGACATAAGGAGCACAGCCTGTCATTTGGTTGAAGATTTGCATCTAATTCCTTGCATTTTTTGTACTTTGTATCATATTAAGAGTGTTTCTGATGGAAACAAGATGGCTGATAGAGATCAAGGGTAAGAATAGGCCATCTCGTAGTAAAGTGACTTTATATGCATGTGTGTGAAATTTGCCTTGTAATTAATTTTCATTCAGAAGAGGAATCTTTTAAATATTAAAATACAGTTCTTCCAGCCGCTGGGCTTTTTCTGCTCTTCATGGGTTTTGTGTGCAATAGAGCTGTCTTTTCACCAAGGCTTCTCATGTGACAGATGATATCTATGTATTGCCCTGCAGTTTAATGTGAAGCAAATGGGATAGCTTATCTAATGTGACAGGTACAGTCGTCTGTTGTCAAAGCTGTGACAGTACTGACCAGGATTATCTGGATGAGCGGTCATCTTGATGTTGCAGCATGGAAGGTGTGGGCCTCATGGATAAACTGCAACAGTACAATGAGATATACGGCTGCTAAAGTGGAAAAGATGAGGCAGACTAGATGCTAATGTGATGTATAAAGACGTCCAAAGCTGACGAGTGAAATTAGGATAGAGGTTTTGGGGATGTAGGTAAGTGTAGTGGGGGCTGTATGAAATACATACTTCTCGGAAAATCCAGTAGACAGTATCTGCAATAAAAAAGAATGTAAGTTCATTTTTATGCAGTTAAGCAGATGTCTGTACAAACTGCTGTTCAGCATTATTTGTGAATCAGTGGAGGATCCTCCCAGTGCTAAGACTAATAAGGTGTAGAGGCAAGTGACTGAGCAGTCAACAGTATGAGATATTTTCCTAAATATAATTGTGAGCAAATGAACCAAGCATGTAAATCATTTAAAAGTTGGTTTATTATGTGGCTATAGTGAGTGCAGTACTGTCCAACTTGAAATGAGAGTGGCATTACAGTAGCATTGATAGAACATAAAATTTTGCCATTACAGCTGAGATTTTCAAAGGGACCTAAAAGTACCACATTAATGGACATTCATTGGGGAATTAGCTATCTCAGGAAAGGCAGGGCCTACTGCAAAGGACAAGTAAATAGTATCAGAACTTTTTAAAAGTCCATATAATGCGCCTCAATGTGTAATTTGTAAAAAACGTCTATGTGAGTGCAAGCTGATGGAATTTTTAATACGTATCGTGAATAAGCTTTTTAATCACAAAAAAGGCAACTGATGGTTGCTTAAAAAGACAAGAATGACTTGCCTCCAGGAAGAGGGTCAGAGAGAAACAGAAAATCATCTCTGATCTATGTTTCAACAACAGAAATCAGCAGAAAGAAGGAGCTGAACATGCTGATAGATCACTGCTGCACAGCAGATTACGGTCAAGAGCATGTGAGTATGGCGACCCAGCAGGCTGCGAAGTTTTATCAGGTGTTTCACAGTGTTTTCTTAAATCCTCATCTTCCAAAGTCATACAGATGTACAAAAACCAAAGCTCTCATCTACAGGAAAGTTAGTTAAGTTCTTCTGTAGAAAAACTTCCAATATTCAACCCATCAGATATCTGTCATGATTAAGCCAGTCCAATGATCCCGGCAGCCTGTCTCATACTTTTTCCAGTGGGTGGGATTGGCAGCCCTGCTGTAATGATGAGTTGGGAAGAGTACTTTTTACTTTCTTTCCCAAGAGCATCACTGTATAACAATGTAGAGACTTCCATGGTTTGTAAAAATGAAAAGTGCATGTGGGGTATTTGGAGAAATGGTATTTCTGCCTGCCCTTACTGGCCTGATAAGAATTTACCTACATCGCATGCCACTCAGCTTTTCTTGGGAAATGCAGCCCTAAAAAGTAGCCCCAGTGGTTCTGTCCTGGTGCTTCTCTCCCAGTCTGAATCATCAAGTCTTGTCTTTAGTAGCTGCCATTTCAATGTAGGCAAGGTCTGGGGCAGTATGAAACTGCGGGTTGCAGTCAGTGCCAGCTTGCTGTTCTGCTAGTTAGCAAACTACCCAATAAAAACAATGTGATCATTAAATACAACTTCCTTATACCTTAGTGACTAGAACAACGTCAACGCACTGTGATTATATACAGGAGCATCTGTGGGGTCTGAGAAAGAGAGATGAGATGTCTCTTCACTATTTTTGGCACCGATTCTCGGTATTTCTTCCATCTGAAGACCCTCTGTGCCATTTTCTGATGACAAAACTGATCCCTGAGGGCCCAATTGATATTAATGAGATGTAAATGACAGATGAGGTGACAGATGACAGTGTCATCCACCAAAGAAATAAAGAGCAGTATCATGAATAAGCACAAAACATTCACAGGACAGAAACAAATGGTATATAATACTGTTGAACAGGTTCTTTTTTTTTTAAAAAGGTAATGCATTGGAAAAAAAGATAATCAGAGCATGAAATATTAGCATGAAATGGCTCTGACTATTGTAGCTCTTAGCAAACATTTTTTCAGGGTATATATTGTAGGGGATTGAGGAAGACAAGGATGATTCATGTATTTATTTAAGAGTGACAGTGAAAGAAGACATGCATGGCAATGGGAAGCAGGTATTATGCACTTGCTGTTTATGAAAGAAAGGTTTGATGTTTTCATGGGTCACCAAATGAATAAAGGAAGAGAACGAAAGATGATATTTAGCAAAGGTCATGAAAGCTTTAATCTGGAAGCCTATGACATATGTCTTGGTATGTAAAATAATCTTGAAGCCTGGAGAATATGAGATTTTCACGAGGATTTTTTTCTTGGTGCTTATGGACTGATTCATACCTGTCCAGCCACTGACAATCCAGCTAATTTTTTAATCACTAAAACATGTAAAAACTGCTGTAGAATTTTTAGCGCCTGTAGGAGCCCAGACTTGAAGAATGGGCTGAGCTTATGAGGATTGGCACATGGGTAATTCATTTCCCCCCTCATTCTGGCCTAGATTTTCAACACATTTTGTCACAGTGGTTGTTTGGTCTTTTTTGCAGCTGATACCCCTCTGGGTTTCTACAGATTACTGCCTTCGATTCTGTCTGGCCGGAGTTGCTGTTAACCCTCCCTCCTCCCGTTGCCATGCTACTGTTTTCTGCAGAGAGTGTTATTTTGGAAGCACTGCTGCAAAAAGCTAACAGAAATTTAACTTGGCCCATGCTTTATTTAAAATGTGCTGTTCTGCATCACCGTAGCAGAGAATCACTCCTCTAGAGCGATGGGGAGTAAGGCTCAGCATAACCTCTGCAACAACAGCTCCATGGCTTCCTCCAGAAAGCAGGCTTACATTTGAGCTGTTTAGAGCATACACAGGTGGTGGGTGCTCATACGTGTCTGTTTGCATCCTCGTAAGCTGCCCTTAACTACAGCTGCCACCAGTGATACCAGTGTATGACGGGACTGTGATTCATCTGAAATAGGTTCCCAGTGGCTGTAATGGGGTTCCTGCTCCCTTCCCATTACGTGGGAAACTACTCAGTAGTTAAAACTGAGTAGAGCAAAAATAAATTAATAAAGACACACAAAAGAGGAATTCCCTTTTCTCTTCTCTGTCGTCTTCTCCTCTTGTTCAAACAAATCACTTGGTGATTGCTATTCCTTTCACTCTCATCTTGTCTTTGGAGGAGGGCACTTTCCATGAGCTATACAGGAACTTACTGGTCTTGTTTGTACATGACAAAATAGTAAATCGTTACTATTAACTGAGATGGTATCAAGCTTATGGCATGTTCTTGTATCAATTGTACAATATGTGGAAATATCATTATGTTCTGCACACATTCTATTAATTATTTTGTTAATTAGTAATGACTGTCTTCAGTGCCTCGTTGATGCTTTTGTAACAGCTCCTTGGTTTTAGATGCTTAGCATTCTTTATTAAATTCCTCTTTGGCTGAAACTTCTTCTGCATGGTATAAGCTAAAATGTGAATAGTTTGGGAAGTACTAAGCAACATCTGGTTAATATTTATTTTTTGTAGTGTATGATACACAATAATTTTCTGTTGCAAAAATAAAAGTTCAGAATGGTGAAAAATCGATAGGCTTGCTATCATATAAGTTTATGACGTGGTAGGATTTATTAAGGCCTAGTGAAGTCTGGAGACCATTTGTGGCTCAATAGAATGAGAAAATCCCTGTTACTGGTTTTAGCCGAGGAGCTGCAGTTCTGTTATTTCTCCAGGAACGCTATCAGCTGGATCCCCCTCCTCTTCAGTCAGCTGGCTTGAATCAGCTGGATCAACTTCTTTTGGTGTAAGTAGGAGTTAGAGTGGGTTGGAGTCGCATAAATTGCTACATGTGGATGACAGGGGAGGATAGCATTTTAATTCTCTTTGTATTTTTTTCTTCTGAAAACTAAACAAAAAGATTAAAAAATAATATGCCGCTAAAATTATAATGCCAATGTTTTAGTTTCAGGAAAAATGCAAGCCATGTCTTGTTAATTCTTGGTCTGATGCTTGTCAGGATTCATTGTTCTTATTTGACATTTGAAATTAAAACTGTATTACTTGCACTCATAGGTCACACCAAAGTTCTATCTGATTGGAAGTCTGAAAACTTTTAGAGACTTGTTTCTGATATGAATACTTAAATTAAAAATTCATAGTTCACTTTCCTCAGATACTGTGCAACATTCCTTTAAAATTCAGCGTTCCAGTGAGCAATCTTCATTTGATACAATATTCATGGAAAGTAATCACAGAAGGTTGCAACGCAGTCAGAGCAGATTTGTTTGAAAGTTCAGTGGCATTTGTTTGGGAGTCTTTGCTGAGTGCTTGTTCCTCGCTCAGCGATGCACTGTGGTAAATTTCCCCATTCTGCTCCTCTTTGGAATGTCGAGTTACTCTTAGGCTGCTTATTCTGTTGTTAACATGTGTTACTCAGCATCCTGAGAATCAGTCCTTTAAAACTTGTTAGCTGGAGTAGTTTGGCTTTTCTTATAGTATATGTAATAAAACCTGTTTGCTTTGATTTGATAGCATGATGTTTCACTGGATAATGTGGTTCCTGATTCACTCTGTGCATCTGTCGCTGGGTGGGTAGCAAAATTGCTTGATTTAGTTGTCACAGGTTGGATTAATTCAATGGGCTTTGGTGTTAGTAATTGATTCAGGTGCAACTATTTATCTAACTTGTACTCTCTGGAAATCTTTTTTGGCACAAGTGAAAAGAGAAGAATACAGCAAAATACTCTGCTTTTTCAAAACATCCCTGGATCTTACGATTTGACAGAATTAGTTTTGAGAGAGATTTGTTGCAAGCCTGCAGAATGAAATTGGCAAGTCATCCTTAGTTCCCTTAGGGTGATATCTTCAGTGATTTATGTAAAAGTCGGTGTAGCTGAATATGTGGGGAGATTATTTTTGACATTCCTGGCTTGGAGAAATGACGCATATTGAATGGCTGGATACAGTAGTTCTCAGGTGGCACTGATTTTTCCCATTTAAAAAATAAAGATAGTTAATACATGTTTTCATATTTAATTATTTTAATTGTATTTCAATTTAGTTTTCTAATCAGAAGTATCATTTTCTTGCTACTTGAATTTAGGTGATTGTGAGGAGTTTCAATCACAGGTGTTTAAAGAGCTGGGTAAGGTTGAAATAAATGAATAAAATGGAAAGATTTATTCTGTTTTCCCTTCTGTTCTGTAGGAACTCACCTGCCTCAAGTGCTGGAATCGCAGAGAAATTTGGTTGGGAGAGCCTGGCAGGACGTTCAGGTACAGACCTGGTAAGTATCTAGAAATCACACTGTGGTTGCCTAATCCTTCCTAAACCAACGCTGAACTCAAGGGCGGTTTTATCTCTAGATATGCTTTCCTCTCTGAAACTGTGAATAGACTTATTTAATTGAAGCCAATATTTACCCATATTCTAGTTCTTTTTTTTTTTTTTTATTAGTTGTTCTATGTCCTTTTGAAATAAGTAGCACGGGACTCTCACCTTGACCATCACGGGTGATAACGGCGTTTCAAAGCACTCAGTGTTTTCATTGATACCACTACACGTGGTACACACAGGCATCTAGAAACTCTTATCACTCTGCCTGTTCTCTTTTGAATTTGTCTTGGAGCTCTTTTTACTGGCTTGCTAGCTAAATCAGCGCCAGCCCTTATTCCTCCGAGACTACTGTACCCTAATCGGGTTGATTTCTTGATCCCATTCACTTAGTGGAATTTCCAATAATGTAATTTAATTTTGTGTCCAGTGCCGTGTTCCTTTCCCTCTGGCACTGTCCTTTAATTTCCTTCTCACCACTGTGTCATGAACGGGGTCTCTCAGCTGAGGAACAGCCAACTCCATTTCCTGTCCTCAGTGTGCATTCAAGATAGCTCTTTGCTTTTCTTTGACACCCATTGACTTACTCCCACTCCTTCGCTGCGGTTCCCTCATCATGGAAGTGTCTGCTTGGACTGAATACGCAAATGTGCTCCAGGAGCTCTGCTCTCACGGAGGAAAATAGCCGTAGCAGGACCGTGAATAAAACAGGCTCAGAGTTGAATGGAGTGGATGCTTTTAGGAAAAAGAAGCATTGCAGAGCAGTGCAATTTGGATGAGGTATGAATGAGTCATTTGAAGCTGTTCCTTGTTTTTTTTTTTTTTCTGTGAGCCAACTGTGTTTCTGAGCTGAGAGAATAAATGTGACATAAACCTGGAAAGGAGACTCCAGATCATTGTGGCATTGCATGGTTTTGTTAGTGTGGCAGACTGCTTATGATATGGTTGCTTGACAGTTAGGAATAGGGTTTCGGTTTGCCTACACACTTGAAATGGAACCAAGTGACTTTCCTGTTTTCTTAACACATGATCAGCAAACATAACTCTTGTTACACTACATACGTAATTCCCATAATATTGTCAGTTGTGCCCTGACATAATGTGTAAAGACACAGAGGATCATTTCTTCGGTAGATGTAAGCTGGTGAGGGTGAGAGGGATTCTGCCAGCCAGTCACTGGCATTCCAGAGCTCTCTTCCCCACCCTTGAAACAGAAGCAGCTGCCCTTGGACGAGTGTTCTGGGTGGGTAGTTTTAGGCAGGGTGGAATACCAAAGGAGATGCTGTTCTCCATCTTGGAACAAAGAAAGCATTTTGGAGGCAACAGACAGACTCTAGGAAATGCTTCAGATGGAGTTGCATAATACCTATTATTAGGGGGAAAAAAGTCATAATGTTTCTTGCTCTTCAGGTGGCATAGTTTTAGCTTTCCAGTATCAACCACACTACCCACATAGTAATGGATCAGCATTAGTGTCCCTGTCAGAGGAATGCAGGATACAAGCAGCATTTGCTAGATGGACTATACCAGTTTACGCAGATAATAAGATAAGAACAGTTAGCAGAGTCTCCAGCCATTAATGTGCTAGGCACTGCACAAATGACCAAACTGAAGTAAAATGCACTGTTTCACACACCATGCCAGGGACAGAACTGAAAAGAGAAAGGCTTTTCAGCTCGTGTCTCCCTTGGACCGCGCTATCTTTGCACGTCAACAGTGACTGCAGAAATGAATGTCTGAAAAATATGTTTCCCATGCTTACATCTTTAGAACTGTTTGCAAAATAAGTATTTTTGAGATGCTAGTAGACGTACACACTCTTAATCTTAAAAAAGAAACAGTTAAGGCTCATTTTGTTGGTATATTATCCAAGGGGATTATTTCACGATGAGTATCCTGGTGAGCAGTGAGGGCTGCAGCAATGCCTTTGAGCTGTGTCAGGATGTGTGGATGTGCTGTCTAGACAGCTTGGTCGGGATTTGTTGGCTTTTTGTGAGTGTGTATAAAGTCCTAAAGCACTTAGCATGATTTGTTTGTTTATGTAGTGTCCAAAATAAATAAATCACCGCTGTGATTATTTACTATTTTTCTTAGTACTGGGTTCCTGGTATTCCCGTGCTTAGAAAGCTCAAGAAGGAATGATGTGCATTTCTGACATTGTTTTCTCATTTTTAGAAAAGAGACTAATGAAAATGAGTGGTATCTGATGATAATAGAAATACTAGTGTGTTGTTCAAGACAAGTTAAAACAGGAAAAGGCAAATGATAGCAGTGAGTCAGCCTTCCAGAGCAAATAACTAGTACAGACCTTTACTCTGGGCGACACTATCACAACGCACTCGACTAGAAAAGTGCTCTACCAGAGGCCTTTTCTGAAGATGTCAGAGAGAGAAAAACACTAAATGTAGTAGCCGTGTATGCAGAGAAGGATCAAGGGAAGATTTAGGAAAAACTAAAGAGCTGAAAATCTAATTTCAGTTGTGAGGAAAATGTTGGACCCATAAATAAATTATAGCTATGGAACGTTTAGAACTGCAGAATTAATTATAGCCTTAATAGAAGGCTGAGAGCGAGAGCCTGCTGTGAAGGCATTACAGGGCTGATTAAGGCCAGTCTTGGAAACAGAACACTTAACAAAAAAATTGTCGTTTTTTTTTTTAATCACACATGAAATGCTGGTGCAGAAACCTAGCATGGAGTTATGCAACCACATCTACAAAGGGATGGTGTGTGCCAGAGGCCAGGTAGATTTTTGACTTGCAATTGATACTTGAATTTTACTTTCTGTGTTAAGATCAGTTAATCACACCAGTTTTATACACAACTAGCTTAAAAATTAGGCCTATTTCTATGGAAATATTAAGTTCAGTTTTGTTTTTTTCTGACATGTTTTCATATTTTTACTGTCTCCGTGAGTCAAAATTGTTCTTCAGATTGGTCATTATGAAACTAGTGTGGATTTATGGTGTATATGAACAAACTGCATTTGGAATATACCACCAAATAGTTGGGGGATAAATTTAAAAGCTGATCTGTTTCAACCTGTCTGAAGAAAGGAGGCATAATTTTGGGAGTTAATTATTTGCTACGAGCAGGAGAAGAACTATTAAAATAGAAATACTAGGTTTTGTGAACTGGATAACAGGGAGTGTTTTTCCAGAGTGTGAATTCAATTATGGGCTGTAGTAAGAAGTGTGATGTTACAAATTTAATTGATAGGCAATTTGTCGAGGATATAGTATTCATAGATTTGCTGAGTGCTTCTTTCATCCTGCAAGTACAGTATGTTCTTGTGTAATTTTACTCAGGTGATCAATTTAAATTATAAGATTAGGGAGAAATAGACATCTGTGGATGGTATTGGTGTGTCGTACTCCCAAACCTGACATCAAGGATGGGATGGTGGTAATGATGGTTAGTGTAATTATGATTCAGTTCTGCTTGTTTATTTGTAAGGAGGTTAAATGATCACAGGCTGGCTGGAGTCCAGTGAAATGAGTGAAGCAAGGATAGATGTGGGACAGACTCATCAGTAAATTTAAAAATAAATTTGGGATTTAGTTGAGCTTACTGAAGATGGCATTAAGGCTGGTGTAACTCAGTTGCCCTCTTCCAATCTTCATAAACGTCCTGTGCTCGTCTGAAACCATTGTTGTGGTGCTATAACAAACTGACGTGCAGAAAATGCTGTAGATTTTGTCTCTGCAGATAATTGGAACTGTGCCATAAAGCTTTTTCCTTCCTTTTTGTTAGAGAGTTTAGAATCTCCATGTCAGGAATATTAGAGTATTTGGACGGGAGTTGCTGAGATTAGGTGCTGTTGCTCACAACAAAAGCTGAAAATTAGTAGAAAACATTTCTGGTTCTAATTCCAGGAGAACACTTACTCTGAGATGCAGAGTTGTGTACGCTACCCTGCTCTGCGGGTTTCCCATTTTCTCGGCTAACATCTGTAAATAACTTTCAGCTTGTCCCTATTGATTCCCCAGCTGCTCTATCTCCCTTGTTGCTAATGTCAGAGACAGATGAGTCTTGAGGGGAGTGCAAGAGGGCTGGAACAGAACTCTTCAAACGCCCACAGAGCGGTCGGGATGTTCCAGTTGGTCACCAGCATCCTTCTGGCGCGCAGAGAGTCTGGAAGTTCGTTGAGGTTGTACAGCTTTTCTGAATATCTATCCTGAACATTTACACATGAACAGAGGAAAAACTAAGGGTTTACTATTTGTTCAATGGTAAATTGTCTTCCTCTTCTTCCTTTTATTGTGTTTCATCTCTGGGTTTTATCTTCCGCTCATTGCATTCCGTAGCAAAACTCAAAAACTGGCTTAAGTGGGACAAGATCAGGTCCCATGCCAGGAGGAATTATCATAATAGAGTAATGATAATCAGACATCTGGTGTTTTATGTAATGACGGCGTGGTATTTTCAGGATTGTATTTACCTATGAGTTCTGTCTGAGGTTATGAAGCTACTGTCTGATAATGTTTTCCCCTGTGGATGTGTCATCCTCCACAAGCAACGCATTTTACAGGCTGGTGATATTGGAGGGTCAGTAAACATTAGAACATCTTCCAGTCTGAGCAATGGACAGTGCACTAGCTGATTGTTAAATAAACATGACTGTCAGGTTTGTCCTCAGCTATTTAGAAGGTGGTAATTTCCCTGGAAACTGGATTACAAGACTGCGTGTTAAAATTCGGTCTTCAGTACCACAGATGCCTTCTAGGTAGGAATGCAAATAATCTCTGAGAAAGGGAGCAGACGCGGAGGGCTTTACTTCCTTGATAGGAGGGGTATTTTTAGTTGTAGAACCAGCTGAAAAAGAGGGAAAATGCTTGCCTGGAAAGGACAGCAAAAGAAAGGGAGGGTTTGTGGATCAGAGATGAAAGGTATATACAGGAGAGGAGAGTCACGTGCTACAGAAAGGCCAAGGTGAAAGCAGTGCCGGAGCCCCCTTAGGCCAAGCAGAACGTAGATGTACCGACCAACACTGGCAGGTCCAAAAGCATTAGGTTCAGTGATGGTTGCTGCACAGCTGATGTATCTACACAGAGCAAATCTGACACATCCCAGCTGGGTCAGACATACTGCACATTTGCACACAGATTCTGGAACGTATGGGCAATGAAGTTGATGTAGCGGTCTTTCTGCATATGTGATTCAGCATTCTGGTGAAACGGCCATTTGTTCAGGGTATCCAGCATTTGGAGAAGTCTATTCAGTCACTGCTCAAAGCAGCAGCGAGAGAGATTTCCTGCGGTAAGCAACAGACTAATATCCACGCCGGGAGAGCTGGCAGGTCCGCTGAACGTGCCTGAATCCAATGCAGTTGGGACTCAAACACAGCTGTGCGTGAGCTCTACCAGGAAGATACAACAATTGAACTACTCCCAATGTTTTCAACCTGCAGAGAGTAACAAGGTCAGGTTCACAAAGCCTAGCCCCATTTGCGAGGGGGAGGAAGAAAAAGACGTTTGGATGAAGGTCAAATTGAGTAATACTCCATTTATTCTTACAGGTACCGTTTACTCATTCACATTCAGTCCCTACCTTCTCTCTCAAATTTGTCTATTCATCACTTCCAGCCCACCTACTCCAGCTTTACTCTTTCTTATTCCTTTCTGCTTTCCCTTTCCTCTGTGTATATGTACACTTCAGCTTCTCCTTTATACTCCTACCCCATGAGGCAGTATTTCTGCAAGCCGCGTTCCTTACTTAACAGGATTAATTTTTTTTTTTTCTTACCACCATACTAGGAAGGTGAGTCCCAGCGCAATTAGGGATGCACATGTAAACAGCTGGCTCTCATGAAAACTGCAGAGCTGAAAGTTTGCTGCATCTGTGTTTTATTTTATTTTAAGCAGTTTAATATCTTGTAGAAGTTCCTGTGAAAAGTCAGGGTGTCAGTTCTTGTCTTTGAGTTTCATGGACACCTGGAGTTGTTTGTGAGACTGAGTTCTGTAGTTAAAGTTCCTGGGTGAATGAATAATACGCAGTTTAATAAAAGGTGAAGCAACATGGATAGTAACCAAAAATAACCGCACAGAGCAGTTTTCCTGGCCTTCATCCACTATGGAGTCAATGGAAATGTCTTCATTGGCTTCAGTGGGATTTTCATCAAGTCTATTGAGAATACTGTATGAAACCCCCACCTCAGACAGCAAGCTTTATAACCCGCTGCACGTAACGTGAAGTAATAATCATCAGAAAAAAATACTGGGCTGAAGCCAAAGGCCAACAGAAATCAGCCATCGTGGAAGGCTCAAAGGTTTTTCGGGTACTACGTAACTGATAAAGGTACCTGGTGGTACAGTTTCCACATAAGACACAACTTGTTTAGCTGGGCTGGGCGCATTTCACGGCGTACTCGTGGGATTGCAGTGTTTCCTCAGGAATGTCTGGGTGTGATGAGTTTTCCAAATGTGAACTCAAATGGAAGATGCTTTAGGTGCCATAGCACTGTCAGTGACATTGAAAAGATGCCCTTATTTTCTAGCTTCAATGTTCGTGTTCATTAATGGAGACAAACCAAAAGATCTGTCTCAGTCATTAGCAACAAATTATTTTCCAAAGCATTTGCAAGATGCTAAATGTCTTGAGATGTTTGTAGAAGCAGAAGCAAATATTGAAAGCAAAATAATGAAAATTAAACATTTCCATGCTCATTCAAGATTAATGATGTCAGGGTTAATCACTGCCATGTAAATACCCAAATAAATAAAATAGATTAGGCAAGTATTATCTGAGTATTTGCCTGGCTATCTGACTTTCTCAGGATCATTAATTATTGACTGTTCAAAACTTGTTTCTAATTGACTTTAAATTCACAGTACCATAGAACAATTTAAGTTGCAGGGAATGCCTAGAATTTTTTGAATCACTTATCAAGTTTCTTTCTGCCAAATGCATATGTAACACAGAATAATTGCCCTCAGATCTGACAGGCTAGAAATATGAAGTAAAAATTGAGAAGCTGTGATTAGATCACTTAGTTTAGAAACGCTGTCTCTAAATTATTCCCACATTTTTTCATGAGAAAAAGTAAGAGTTTAGTGCAGCATCTGTTCTCTAACGTCTTCTGCAAGTTGGAAAACATCACCAATGAATAAAACATTTAGCTTGAAAAAAGGGTTAATTACTTTTTTAAGAAAAGAAGTAGCCAGTGGTAACCATAATTCTCCTACTGAATATTTTGCATAAAATTTCTATTTATATGAGATCTGAATATACCTCATATCCTAGTCACTTTTGTATTTAAACATTAGTTTAAATAACCTTTCTTTTAGCTTAGAATCTGAGGATGCTTTTGAAAGGTCAAACTGCTGCTATTGGACAACTTTTCAGTATATGGAAACGCGTGCCAAGAAGTTTCAAATATTGCATTCATTATAAAATGCTGATGCTAGGATCTGAACATGCAAGACATGCTAAAAAACCCTCTTTAAGTGGTAAAAGTGTGTGCCTGTGTTTGTATATACACACGTTTATAAAGGACTTTATTGCTATTTTGCAATTGAGAAAACTGAAGTACAGACAAAACTAAATTAATTTCCCACAGTCAGACAATGAGTCAGTGGCAGAACTGATAAAAGAAACCACCAGTCCCGATGAGATAGACTGAGCAAAAGCTGTGGCTCAGGGCTTTTACAGACATAACACCAAACACAGCACAGATGCAGATTACTTACATGCGCCAGTCTGGTCACCCCTTCTCCAGCTCACTTCAGCTGGGAGTCATCACTGTAGCAGAAGCTCTGGCTAGCCAAATCTGATGGCCGCTCGTAGCCATCAGCCTGTGGGGCGGTTTGGAATTGGTGTCCCCGCGTCACTGAGTCACCTCTCTGCATATAACCTGTCCTGTGCTACCCTTTCTGGATGCGTGCAGGGCTGGGTGATGGGAGAAGGGAAGAGATGGAGGAGGGAATGAGTGTCAAGGACAAGCCTGTTGCTGTCTGAAGGAGGTTAGTGCCATGTGCAATGTACTTAAAAATCCTAAACTACTATATAATTTCTGTAGTTCTTTTAATTATACAGTCTGCAGTGTTTACCGATCGTTACTCTTACTTACATTAAAACAGGAAATCTTATTTCAAACTACAGTACAGGTTTACTTGGCTTTTAGATGACACACTGAAGCATCAGGTATACTTTTGTAAACAGAGCAATTCAGATTTTTGCAATGATGAGAAGTAATTCACACAACACATCTCTTTGTCCTGCAGAGATTTTGCTGTAATTCATTTCACAAGGTCTGTAAAAAGTCAGTAATAAAGCACTGGGATGGTGAATTAAAATTGGAATTTTGAAGAATGAACTCAGTAACAATTACTAGTGCCGCTGAATTAATTCATAGTAATATATTATTAAAAGAAATTCTCTGCCTCTTTTCTAGCTCCAGGTAACTTCTGTCATGAGGTGCTAAGTGGAAATAGCAGATCTTAATCAGCAGATGCAAGTGTTTCTTGTGGCATAAAATTTAACTGTTCAGATAACATGGTTAGTGGTAACTTACTAAATTTTATTGTTCTCACAAGTGGACTGTATTTANTGGAAAAAAAAAAATTCATTTGCTATGGGGTAGGACCAGGCTGTAACTTCACAGTCTGTCCCAGTGTGAGCACTGGTCCAGGCACAGGATTGAATCCTGATTCCTTCCTTTCTCCCAGGGAAGAAGTGGAATACTTCACCTCTTCTTTATGAAGCAATGCATTTTCTTCTGGGAAGTTATCTTAGGTAATGAGTGGAGATTTTCTTTTCCACATTGCAGAATAAGTTGCAGCAGGACACTTTTGGGTGCGTACCCTGTACTCTCCCTCCACAGCTGTGGTTACCAGCCGAGTAGAGCTAACCAAACCTGGTCACCAGTTTTGTCCTCCTCCTTCTGTGGCAGCCTTGTGAAAACCACTGTGGATGCTCCTGCACTGAGATACTGACTCTGGCTGAGTCAGGACAGCTGAGCATTATTAAAAGACCTATCCAATTACCCCTTTGTCGTTTGATTGATTAATGCAAAATTAATTGTTAAAAGCCTGTTTTCTTTCTCTCCCAAACCAAATAAACATACTGAAAATTAGTACATCATAATATAGCGATAGGCTTGCTGCCTCCTTTCGTATGTCACCAACCCCTGCGGCAGATGATGCTGTCACCCTCTCAGATATCTTGTCATGCCTTTCACCCATCTCTTTTGCTTTATCTGCTCGATAACATCTCACCTGTCTTAAGCACTTAGGCTGCAGCCTTTCCTGCCAATTGTGCCTCCTGCTTTTTGTAATTTCCCTCTGCACATAACTTCAGTCTGAATATCTTCTGTCCTCCAGTAGAGCTGATGTTTTGTATGTACTATAACTCTTTTAAAAAAAAAAAAATAAGGTCTATCCCTGATTGTCTTTCACACTTCACCCACTTCCATTGCCCCTTTAATGTTTTATTCTTGCCATATTTATTACAAGATGGCATACAGATGCTCTGGTCCTGCATATATTATTCTGCCCATTCTATTGCTTCTTTATTCTACTGGATTTAATCAAGTATCGCTCCATTATTCATTCCTATTTTTATCTGCTAAAATATAACTTCCTTTGTAAAAGAAATTATCCCTCTTTTTTAAACGTCTTGTATTATCCTGCTGAAAAATCACTTCTTACTTGATGGAGAATTTTCTTGTTTTGTGAACTTTCTGCAGTTTCTTTAAAGTTTTGTGAAAAAAATCCAATACATTTCAGTAAAAAGAAACTTCCTTTACAGAAAACAATGTGCCTACTTCGGTAACATTTTTTTATGGCGTCTTGTATAGAAAGGTTTCGTGTCAATTCTGTAAATAGATGTTGATTAATTGCATGTTGTGAAACCATCCCTTTTCCCACAAAGTTTAAATTAAGAATGGCTGCTTGGATCAGCAAGTTTAATCTCCTGCATAACACAGGTCATACAACTCCCTTCTATTTCGCTTCACATCCACTAATTTTGCTTATTGTTGGAACGAGACCATATGCTTTATAAAAACAGTGCATGTTGTTTTTTAAATTATCCAGTGTTGGGAAATCCACCGCAACATGCGTACGTTTCTCCCATGATTAATTAACCTCACTGTTAATAACATGTGCCTTATTTCTAATCTGAATTTGTATAGCTTCAGCTTTAACAATTGGTGCTTTCTTTTTCTCCTCTTTTTAACATAAAGCCCTTGACAAAACTCTTCCTTGGACAGCTGGAAATCTTTGTGACTGTCTGGCGTTTTGCAAGTCAGCCTGAGCAGCCATCCCCAAGAACACTTTAGCATTTTCCATTTTGTTACGATAGCTGGATCTTCCGAGCTGTTACCTCTCATTGTGCTGAGGCCTGATGTTTCTGGCAGGACGGAATTGCAGCTTCTCCTTTCTGAGCACTCGAACCTGTGCACTGTTGGTGCCCATAGTCATCCGAGTGCCACCAGGTCCCCTGGCTTGGGTGCCTGCCGCCCACCCGCCCTGCTCCCTTCCTCCCCTCTCTGCCGTTCTGGGACGGCACATTTCTTTCGGTGTTGAATCTGGATGGACCAAGCTAAAAAAATTACATTCCCCAACGGCTTTTCAGTCCTTCAAATACAGGTCAGCTCAGGATGGTGGAGACCAGTAACAGACCGATCGATGTCTCCTCATTTGGTCTGAGGCCAACCTCGCACCCAAAGCAGTCCTCGTGGAGAGCCAAGGATGGACGGGACAGGCACAAGCCTACCTGTAGCTCAGTCTCTGAGCTTCCGTGTAGCTGCTGTAATATGTACTATATGTATGCGTGTGGGACGTATGGCTCATATATATGTGTTTTTATATATGTGTATGTATTATATACACACACAAGCATTACATATGTTAGATATGCACACATTTGCGTGCATATATATGGTAAAATAGCCATTTATGGTAAAAGCAGATTAAAAACCGGTTTGATTTCTAAAATCACCACTCAGGGAAAGCGGGCATGTCATATACTATAGGATCATCATGGAGGAAGCTATAAAGGCCTCATTCTTGTAAACTCTGAAAAATGGAGATGTGGCTGGTTGGGAAAGCTGTGGATCCTTCTTCGATTTGCCTTTGATATCACGAACATATGGTAATCACAGTTAAAAAATGGAGAAACAAACCTTGCCAAAAGGAAACATACCCAGAGACGCATTCCTTATTACCGAATGTAATTTTTTACATTTATTTTTATACTTAACTACATGACACAATTGGGAGGGTTTGTGTAAAACACTAGTTTTAGTAGTAGTAATATGTGAACATACTACTAGAAATAGTCTTTCTAGATATAGGACAATAAGCTCCTGAAAACCACTTTTCCATTAAAAAATACCTCTAGAAATAGAGCTCTAAATTAATAAAAACTCTCAAGAAAAGTTTCTTAGGCAAAAAAGGATAAAATAATTTAAAGGCAAGTACAGTGAAAATGGCAGTTTTAAAATGAATATCTGTGTAGAACTGCTGGAGAATTTTAAGCAATGTCTCCTGTTGAAAACACCTCCGAACTCTCAACTTCGTCCCTAACATAGTTGAAGGAAAATTAAATTTACCCTTACGAAGTGTTTGTAGGAAACTCTTTTAATAAGGTTTATATTTAGCAGATAATAGTGCATTTATGGTGGTCACAGCCTGCCTAATAGAGCTGTACTAGATACATTTTGTATTTAATCAATATCAATGAATAATAACATCTCTTTATTAACTGTAGTACTACTATGGTTAATTTTAGCTTGTACTGTAAGGATATCGGTATCTTGTTTGACAAAGACTATGGTATTTTTTTTTGAAATAACCTGATTTAACTGTTTTCATCAAGGCTCTTTAAAGGTTTAGTTATGGCCTATTATATACCAAGTGTTTACTCTGATTTTTATTTTCAGTGTAAAGCATATTTTCACATGGTGTTAGGTATTAAAAGATGCTCAATGAAGTAAAAGTCCATGGGCAGATAAAATTTGGCAAATACCTCTGTTCTATGGACATTATAAATTACAGCTGTTCTTAAATATTTGCAATATTTTCTCAGATAATGCAATGGAGTTTGTTTTCCACTGAAAATTATGAGAAGCATGGCACTTTATTACTGTGAAATATTTTAGGTAATGAAATTACTGCGTGCCCTCCTTGGTTCTTTTTGCTGACTTTGGCTGATTCCACTCTCTTGAAGACGAGCTTGAATCATCACCAGATCTCGGTACTTTTTGTATGATGTCGGATTCTGTCTTTCTGGTTGTGGCTTTTCGGATGCGGGCTGCTGCTGTCAATGAATGAGAGGCGTTGACTTGCTTTGGAGATGCTGGAGTGGCTAACGAGGAGTAAGTATCCTGGTTACCCCAGTGGTCCTCTTGCCATGCTGCTGTGTGGCTGAGCCCGTAGACGGGCAGGAGGCTGGACAGGTTTCTGACAGAATTCGAAACCTCCTTGGCTGTCATTAGAGCTGTGCTGACTTTATGGCTGTGAAACATTTCGAGGTGGATGACTCGGCACAGTCCAACCAAACAGTTTTAGAGCAGCTCTGAGCAAACTCTCTGAAAACTGCAGAAAAACTCAGTAAAGTTTTAAATAGGGAGAGCCTTACTCTAAAAAATGAGAACGAGACTTCACGCATTCAAACAAGCACATGCTAAAATACTGGCATATTTTTAATACTTTTAAAGATAATCATTTATTTTAGCCTGCCAGTGAGATTTTTATCCAAAAGAGATCTTATTTCAAAGAGTCTTTATTTACACTGACAGTACTGTCTCCAAGAAGAAATACTTTCTTGCACAAGCACTCGTCTGTGGGTATGAGGCATTCACAGCCTGGCCAGGAGTAGCTGCCTTAACCTATTGTTGTTGGGTTTTATTTTTTTTATTAAGTGGGAGGCAAATGTTTGTATTTGGTTTACCATTCCCTCTTTCTAGAGCAGTGAGGTATCCCTGTCCGATCCCTGTCCTGAGAGCTCTTGCGCTGGAGATGGAGTCACTTGGCAGATCTAGAGATATTCGAGAATATGAGGCTGCTGGAAACGCTGCCAGTGTTAGTGTCAGACCCATCCCTCTGTCTGGGTCTCAGCTGATCCTTCGCTGATGGTACGAGTATCAGGACAGCCAAATTTTTATTCACAGTTGTAAATTACTGCAATTCCTATGATCTATCCCTTTGTTTCCAACTTAGCTATAATAATTCATATACATTCTTCTCACAAGAAATTGTACTTAATTTAGTGGAGGATAAAAGAGGCCTTTAAAACGAACTGAGAAAGTCTTTGAGATTTTCGTTTCACAGTCAATTTAAGCGATGCTGTTGCTGGCCTTCTAGTCTGGCCTCACCCAGCTTATGGAAGTCAAGCCTGTGATGTGCTGCTTTTGTGCTTCTTAGCTTCATGTTTGAGGCAGTCCTTTGTATGACTGAAATGGCAGTTATCTGACTCACCTCTTGAGCTGATATTATGTACCTTTCCTTGCCATCACTCTTAGAAGCTACCACATCAATGGAAGGAGCAGTATTATCTGGATGAAATGTGAATGTCACAAGAATGGGCTGTATCAGACCATCTTCTGGTTCTGCATTTTTAGTATTCAGACAACATCGTCGGCAACAGAAGGCAGGCATCTTCCAGAACAGAGCTGTTGCAGTCGAAGCAGAAATGCCGACATGTGTTAGTGACGTTCCAAGGATGTTTAAACTCACATCTCCGTTACATTTGAACTTGGTTTTGCTCTTTGGTTCAAAGGCAAATTAAAGTTAAGTTTTGGGTTATGATATTGCTGAAACTCCACATCATTTTCAGTGCTCAGTTACTCTGTAAATGACATAAAACTCATGGCATCAGCAACTAATAAGATTCCTCATATTAGATTATTAGAGAACCAGATAAGTCTGGTGTCATTTTATTCAGAACCCGTAGGGAATAACTTTGCTAAACCACTTTTCCTTGGAGACCCGAGATAATGTAAGTCAATGTGCTATTAACCCATTTGTGCTTAGCGCTGCACTGTACAAGAATGCAGTCTGAGATGAAGTAAGATTGAAGAGCTTTGGGTTTAATTCCTTGTTTCTTACAGATTTCCCATGTGACTTTGAGCAAATCACTTACTCCTTTTGATTTGAGTGGAGAGAGCAGGGTTTTCCTGCCTCACAGGCATACTGTAAGCGTGTCATATACTCAGATACTGTGCTGGGGGGGGGCTACAGAGGTATGTAAAGTAGCCAGATGTGTTACTGCTCCTCAGCAGCAGCTTCAGCAGAGAACAGCACGCTCGGGCTTTCCACAGGACTGGGTGAAGTGAACATTATTTTCTGCCTCCCCCTTACTTTCATTAATTACTTTTTTTTTAATCAACAAGAGCTGTACTGAACCTGTCTCTATTGGTACGTATTTGGAAAGTGGTTGCAGCTTGAAGGATAAAACTATGTGAGGATGGAAGAGAGTGGGATTTTCTTTAATTCGAATTCTGACAAAGGTAGGCACACCTCATGTTCTCCTTCACCTCACTCCCAGTTGTCTCCTGTGGCGGCCTCCTAGCATTGAAATCTATTGGTGAGAAATGCTGATATAGAGACATACTAAGAGATAAATCAGCAGTCATACGGCATCCAAACTGAGCAAAGCAGGGAACATAATAATCAAAAATTAAGCCTATTGCTAAGGAGAATAATTCAATGATAGTTAACTCTCAACAGTCAATTTTAACAATCAAGAAAGGGGATAATTTTACACAAGAAATGGGTGGCTTTCCCTTTGTGCTGTAGGATATATATAACTAGTTATTTTACCCAAGCAACTCACACAGCGATTCTGCGGCCCAGTCAGGAGACTTCTCACACCATTGCACTCTTAATTTTACAGAGCAGTGGATCACTGCCCCTGTCTCCTCCAGCCACCTTGCACCACTGCTTTTCCGTGGTGTGCAAAGTGGCATAGTAGAAGTGTTAGTTTTGCAGCGTGAGCCACTTGACAGTAAGACCGTTCTTGGTGAGAGTGAGGCCATAACAAAGAAGTTGAAATGTGCATTTACTTGGGATTTAGATGGACATTGTCACACCAAGGAATTTATGGGGAAGAAAAAAATAGGAAAGCGTTCTAAGTCTTGCTAATACCAGCTTAACTGTTGTTAATACAAATGACCTAAAAAATCTGTGTAGTTTCCCACTGTTTATTCAGTGGCTTGTGAAAAGCTCAGCCTTATGTTCAGCCAAGGCTGTCCTAGAAGGTGTCCTTCTACAGGTCTAATTCCTACTCAGTCTTAACACGTATGGTGGGAATTTCTTGTATATGCATTTCATGGAGGGCGAGCTGAAGCTTGGAGAGATTAAGTGACTGGCTCAAAATGCGCTTGAATCTGTGGAAGGATGGCTTTTGATTTGGACCGTGGCCCTAGTGACATGTCTGCTGTTGTACAGGAAGTTTGAACACAGAATTGACCTTATCTCACCCAGCAGCCTGCTCTTTGAACAAGAACATCCATCCCCTCTTTGAAGCCCCTCTTTGAATGCAAATTTGGCTAGACATTAATTAGGTGGGGTATTTCAGGTTCTTGAAAGGAGTTTTTTGAGCATCTGAAAAAGCTAGTATGGTTTAAATGAAATTTGGGCAGATGGAGCTTGACGTGACTTTTGGTAGCCTGCTTGTATGTGCTGCATCAGTATATATAGCTGACCTTAGTTTTGCTATCTATAGTATTAGTAGAAAGTAATAATATCTGTTTTCCATGGTTTGGACCATATTTTATATAGAAGGAGGTCTTACTGGGAGAGTTATGATTGTCTGTTAAACCAACTGATATAGCTGTAAAAGCAGGCAAACTCTCAAAATAAGAGTCCTAGCCATTAGAAAATAAAAAATACCATGAAAATCTTAGTTACTTTTTTGTTCTGAAAATTCCTGAGACCAAGAAAATGTCTTTTATGTTACATAAATCACACTTTTCTCACACAGCCATAGATCATTCCATCTACTCTGTTAACATGTTCATACTTGTTCCATTTCAAGGCTCTTTTTATTAATCACTATACACGTGTGGGACTGCATGGGTTGAGATATGATCAAAATGATATGTTAAATTGTGGCATCAAAACAAACGTGAGTCATGGAAACAAACCTATACAGCAGGTAACAAATGTGTATAACAGCAATTTTACTTAAAAAAAATAATCTTTTAACTGTGGAATTAATTTTAAATTTTTGTTGCTTGCTTTAACAGAAATGAGCATATTATCCATGTATCTTCTGCTCAGTTACCTGTAGGCAGCTGAGAAAGTCTTCTTGAGAATGTAATAGCTGCTTGAAGTGCGTGTGTGCAACACCGGTATTTCCAGTGATGTTACCAGTGCTTTAGTCACGTGTAGGACTCCCATGACTGATATAGAAAAAGGGAAGTGGGAAAAACTTACTCTTTCCTTGTTATCAAGTTTGAGGGACCTTAATATCTGTATGTCTTTATCAAGGAAATTGGATTCTGTATCATCCAGCCCATGTTTTTTTAGATGTTTCTTACATTACATCTCTTACCAAAACGCCCTGTGAGCTAACTCCCTTTTGTGCTCGCTGTTTTGACTCCTGCCTCTAACATTCCCAGGTGCAGAGATATCCCATTTGCTCTCTGACTGCAGGGGAAAATTCTGGTGCCTTCATCCACTGAGCATCTTTACTTGGCCTTGCTGATGTGGAGAAGATACAGCTGCATGCAACAGTAGGCTGCTGCAATGGCAGCTGGTCTGAATTGGGTGGTGGTTAAGGGTACCTGAAAGTTGAACAAAAGGAGCTGAAGAATACGGAGACACTCACTCAGAAGAACAACGTGAGCGCCTGCTGAAAAGCTTGCTGCCATCTCTTTAAACTTGATCTTATTGCTGCTCAAACCCAACGCTCACCTTCCGTACTCCCTGTGATACTCCCATGCGTGTTGCACTGTGTATCTAAATGAACGATAAATATCCCACTGACGCTTTCTCACAGGTACTGGAGCTTTTTTGCAGACGGCTGCCTTGTCTTTTCATACTTACCGTCGGCGTTAAGTTTAGTAATCAGGCTCTAGCCTAATGACTAAGCATTCTCCCTCTGGTGTTCTCTTTTCCTATGATGTTATTAGTAAGTATTTGTAATCATGTTAGTATTTGTAGCTATATAAATCCTGTTTTTGCAAACCAGAGGCATGCTGGTGAGCGCTAGACCTCACAGACCCAAAGCGTGCTGTCTGCCTGCGACAGCGGTGACGCAGTGTCAAGAGTCGCAGATTTCATTTGGTTGAAGTAATGCTAACTTACATTATTTTTTGTGAGATTACAAAGAAAGATTGGGATATTTTATTACCCTGTCAATCAGCCGGTAGCCTAGCTCTGGCTGAGTGCTGAGCCCTCTCCCCCCTTCCTCCTCAAACAAAGCAAACAGAAAGCCACACGGTTTTTGAAGGTGTTCATCATGAACTGTATGGAGCGTGGTGACACTGTCAAATAGAAAACACATGTCAAATCAGTTCTATTGTGAAGTAAAGAGAGCAGGTGGATTTCATGAATATATATATGTATTTACTGGGCATGGCAGATTTTTCTAAAAATGAAGATGAAAGTAAATCAGTACAAAATAGGTGGCAATTGAATGCATTTCTTTAGAACAGAAGTTTTTATTGGAGAAACAGAATAATTAGTTTCTGCAACCCATAGCTGCAGACACTGACTGTTCTCCTAATGAAAGATACTGCAGATATTGGCTGCAGAAGAATACAGAAAAATTACAGACACTGACAAAAGGGTGTATTTTTCATTTACTAACTTTTCTTCCCTGAATATTCCCTTGAGTTACCTTGTTTTGTTTACAAGAGATTCTGGGGGCGGGGGAGGGTGGCGCATGGCATGCATGGGCAATTACTTTACATACTCATTTCAATCATAATCCATTCAGAATGATAAAAATGAAATCAAATGTAATTTATAATCTAGAACATTGCAGCTAGAGCTTTTTAAATATTACAGCTGCAATGTGATTTGACATAATCCCTTACAATCATTCAGGCTCTTTTAAAACCAAAACACATTTATCCATAAGTGACAATTACATCTCCATTTTTTCTTCTGAAAATTTGGTATGTTACTATGGTTTGGGGGGTGGGGGTGATCTTATGTAAGTAATGATTGCTTGTTGCACATAAAGCTGTTTATTTTCAGACCCACACCTATCCTGAACCTGTTCGGTGGACTGTCATTTGCTTAATGCTGCTAATCAATATGAAATAACGTGCCGCTGTTAGACAGCTAAAATGAAAAACTTCAAATGGAGCTCAGCCAGTTGTAATGACTGTCTTGTTAATACTATCGTCACGTGCTCTAAAATGACACTAAACAGTAATTCCAGTATGTGAGTATTACAATATGAGTGGCATTTCATTCCGTGTTTAGAAATCCCAAACCAGCGTGAGATGATTGTATATCCTTCAC
Source organism: Ibidorhyncha struthersii (assembly GCA_013398815.1). NCBI lineage: Eukaryota > Metazoa > Chordata > Aves > Charadriiformes > Charadriidae > Ibidorhyncha > Ibidorhyncha struthersii. Next base: position 2,504,452 of record VZSZ01005438.1, on the reverse strand, counting down.
ACAGGGAGAGGAATTCCCCTAAACCTGATGTGGAGTGTAATTTCTTAGTTATTGATTTGTTTTATTTCCAAAAAGCCAATTGTGACAGAATCCCAGTAGCCCGATGCTGAAGTACATCTGTAGCACGCTTCTGAGCAAGCTGCTGCCAATACAGTTTCTGTTTTGTCCACAGAAGCGGATCTCCTCTGTGTGGTTAATTGCCATTATCTTTTTTTTTATCTCTTACAATCAGCAATGTCTAGTTGTTTTTTCATGATTTTCTAAAACATTGCAGCATTATTCACTTTGGCAAAGAATGCCTGGGTGTGCTGAGTCCAAAGTTGACAGTTGTTGGAAAGACTGATTTCAGCAGGTTCTGGATCGTGCGTGAGTGTCCATCTTCTCGTGCTTTGCATCACCAGCTGAAAGGCCCGTTTGCTTCTGGTTGCAGCTCCTTGTCTCTCCGTCTTACAGCAACCTCATTCCATGTCTGGTCTGCTCCTTAGAGTGGTGTGACAATGGGAAATTCCCTCTTTGAGGTTTTAAATGTGACTTAGTTGCACATTGAGACAAATTGTCTCTCCCTCCTCCCCCTTTGACTGCGACTTCTTCAGGAAGAAAAATGTTTTGCATTTTCTTTGGGGGGAAAAAAAAGGTTTGACCTTCTTCACGGAGTGAGTGATCACTTTCAGGGGTGTAGCAGAGGATCAGAGCTCCCCAGCTGGGCTTAAAAATGCCAGTATCGATGCAATGAGGAAAGTCCAGTAGAGAAGTAGTACGGCAGAAACTACAAAGCTGGGGAAATACCGGGCAGTAGGTACATGTTGTGAGGTAAAAAGGGTATGTTCTTGGTATTGCCACCTTCAGGAGATGAAAAATCTTGAGTCAGATGTTCCAAAACAATCATCTGTTTTTCTGAAAAGACACCGAGTTCTTGTTGTTTTCTCTGTAGTTTCAGATGTCTGCTGCTCCTTCTAGTGTGTCAGAGACATACCGTTAATATTTCAGATCCTTTGAGAGGTGGTCCTGGGGTGCTGCAGCTGGTCTTGTCTGTTACAGCTGCTGATCTGAATGATGCTGCTTTCCAGAGCCCAAGTCAGACCTGTTCCTGTTATATTCCGCGTGCATATGACACATGCACAGCCCCGGGACTCTGGGACAGTTTTGCCCTGTTAAGTCTGATCCAGCCCCTTCCACAGCTCTGCCCTTCAGCCCGTTCTAGTGTCACGTTTCTAACCCCCACCTCCTCAAACCACACTCCACTTTCTCTCTGCAGGTCAGGAAGGCTTTTCCTGTAAACCCTTCCTCCCCAGAACCTACAACCATCCGCCAGTTCTGTCCTTCATACTCCTCTCTGACTCTTTCTTTGACTTTTGTCTCCAGACTTAGCAAGGTCAGCTACAGGAGGAGTCCTTTTTTTTCCTGCCTTTTCTGGCCTGTTCTTAAAAGAGAGCTTAGAAATAAAGAGCTTTACCTACCGCTTTTGATTGGTGACAAAGAGTGGAGTAGAGCTGATGTGCTGCTTGTCCCAGGAGGTATGGAGAAGAGTGGCAGGCAGGCAAAAGGAAGGCTTAAGAAAACATGAATAGAGCTGCAGAGTAGCAAACAGTACAAAGAAGGAGAGGCAAAAAATCTGGTATCTCTTTTGGATTCAGGTTCGCACTGGTCAGCAGAACTCTGTTTAGAGGGTTGAAAAATAAGGGAACCTGACAGGAGATGGTCAAGACAAGAGCCAGGATTTCTATACTTACAAGCCTAAGATGGGCCCTGAGTTAGTATTGCTGTGTTGATCAAGGAAGAAGTAAAAAGGGGAAAAGATCCTGAAAAGCGTACAGAATTGTGTTAACCTTTCTGTAACACAAGACCAGTCAAAATGTAGGTTTTTCAAAACAAAACGTTCAGATAAAATCGTAATAAAATCTGTCTAACTTTGCAGGCTGCTTAAATTTGATGGAACCGTATGTTCTGATTAGATCCCTCCGTCCAACTCTATACTTAATTAATTTGATAGTATCGACACTAATTTGCTTTTTTTCTTGTATTTGGTTGGCCTTATTGCCGCTTCCTGCTTCGTTGCTTAGAAAGTGTGCCTTTTGCAGAACGGAGCACAGCAGAAGACAGTGAGAATGACTGGGTAGGAAAGGAGACAGAAATAAACTTCACCTGGTAATGTAATCCATGTTTTCTGGCTTCCCACCCGGTGTGCTTAGCTTTCTAATTTGATCGTATTTATATGTTTTGAATATTGTATGAAGTGGTTTACTTAAGAACAGAATGAGAGCTAAATTAAGTGGAGGTATCATATCATTTGAACTAGTTTGGTCTGAAGACTCTGTTTTAGCTGATGGCATAGCTGGGTTTTGTTATTTTTAAATTCTTTCTGTATGAGAGAAAGGCAAGAGAGTTGGGCTTAAACGATTTAGTAAAACTCCTAAACAAGTTAAAAGCAGCAGGTCTCTGACTGGATGTAGCTGGTAGAACCGCATCCCTATACGTTGTCACTATAAATTGAAGATGCTTGTTCAAATGACCTAGATATTTTATGCAAATGATCTGTAGAACTGTAACTGTTTGTACAAGTTTGTAATTTGACTGTTTGTGTCCAGAAAGCATTGAAAAGGGACTATTAGAAGTGCAAATGTAATAATGTAATGCATTTCTTTATGTGTATGCAAATGGATGTCACCTTGGGGATTATACGTTATATGCCAAGCGTAAGAGGTTAGGTGCTGAAACACGTAGCCATTGTGAAACGCTTCTGAACAGGATATTGGGAAGACTAAATGAATCTATACAAACCAACTTTTGCTCTCTTCTGTTGGAAGGTGTAGAGATGCCTGTCTTTGCTTTTTTTGCTAGGGCAGTATATCACATTTTCTCTTGTTTCTTCCTGTTTCAAAATCAATATTCTCTCCACAGTTTCAGTTTTCTTATCTGCTGTATCTTATCTGCTGTCTTGGTGGAGCTGGACAACAATTCAGTCCTGACCAGTATTTACAACGCAGAATTTTTTTAAACGATATAGTCTTGGATGAGTATTCAAAAATAACTGCATGACATTTTAATGAGTGAGTTTCAGGATTGTCAATTTAGTTTAAGAAAACCCAAAACATTGACTTACTCTACATTTTTTCATAATACCATAGTGACAACTACCTACAAAAGGCCATTTGGAAGGATTTTATTTGTGTTTTGTGTTGCTGTTATCCAGTAGAGAAGCCCTAACTACCACATCTGAGACCCGTTACAATAGGTGTTGTGTAATCACTGAAAGAAAGGCAACATAGAGAAGACAAAGAATGTTCTTTTCATGATTTTATGGATGGAAAGACAGGCAATAAGAGATTGTGGATTCTTCTGGGTCATGCAAGAAATACGTTGCAGAGTTTGGAAACAGTCTGAGATGTCCTGAATTATAGTGCAGTGGCTCAAACCAACAGTCTTTGGTTGTTTGTAACAAAAATAGCAATGTTAGTTTCAAGTTGAATTCATGTCATTGTTTTCCCCAAAATATTTAAGAGAAAACTCAGAGAACACATATTAAAGCAAGGACAGAAGCAGAAAGCAGCAAGGAATTATGGTCCTCTGTCTTAAAATATGGAGGCCTAGTTTTTAGAAAATACTTCTCATTTATCACAGGTACAGAATTCTGCTCTTTGTATATGCAGCGTTTGTTTAGTAAACAGTAAACGGAAAGGCCTTTTTTTATATGTCTTCAAAACCAGCATTCCATTGCTTTTCCACCAGTTCCTGCGTTGTATCATCTGGGAGATGAGACACGCGGGTGAAGCAGGGTGCATTGGAAGAGGTGCCCACAACTGCGGAGTTCATGCAGATGCTGCGTATGGAAGTATTTTAGTTGAGTGGGCGCAGGACTGAAACGAGGCTAATAAGCTCTGCTCACAGGCTCATTTATCGCCTCGGGCACAGCGTCAAACTGATGCAGCTTTTGGACTTCAGTCTCCACAAGTGTTCAGCAGGGGCTGATGGCGGTGAGGTCATCTCTGTGCTTCATTGCGCAGAGCAGACACAGTTATGGTTTCTTTTCAGCCCACACCTCAGGCGGGTGACAGAGAGACCAGTATCTTCTGAGAGGCGAGGTCTAGTTTGGTAGAAAGCTTCTCAGTCTCAACTTATTGTACATCTCCTAGTTTTGAAGAGGTGCTGAGTACTTAGATCTTCAGCTGAAGACAATAACGATGTAGGTGCTCAGTGCACCTCAAAACAGTTTATACATTTAATCACTTCTTGCTAATTTTTAGCACTCAGCTTCCCAGGACTGCCTTCCCAGCATGTCTAGACTTATGCACAATCCACGCCTTTGAAGATCATTAACACTACTGACTAGACGTGTGGGATTAGAGGTGGGTATTTAATGAGAGTGCTGTTGTTTCTCCATGCCTTTTGGGGGCTGGGATGAAACGTGATTTAGAAGGCTGTATTTTGGAAGATGATATATGTAAAACCGGTCTCTCTGCATACATCGGGGGGTTGTTTGAAGAACAAATGACTTCCATCTCTGCCCAAGGATATGACAAACTAAACAGAAAGTGCCACCTTGCTTTAATGTGTTTTGGCTGACTGTCAGCTGACTAAAGGTATATGAGCATTACCTTGGGACCACGCTGTTTATGTTTTTCCAAACCAGATTAAGTAAATATGCATTTAAACTGTTTCTATCTAACAGTTTTTTCTCTGGTTTTGGGATTAAGCCAGCTAAATCTGCCTTAAGATTTATTGAAATTGGGTGGACTAACTCAAGAATGCTAATTTTGAAATGATCTGGAGTTGATACTTTAGATGTGGCTGAATCATGGTTAGGGTAATTTCTTTAAGGACAATGGGGTCTCGTGTACCTTATGCTTATGGGAAAGCACAAGGAGCAAGAACCAAGCAGTAGGGAGCAGAGTTGCTGAAAGAGGGCTTTATCAGAAGGCTCCGTTTAACCTGTGCCATTCAGGAGAGAAGGCTGAAGACTTTCAGTCCTTCCACACTGATTCTGTTGTACTTTGCTTTTCAAAAATAGAGATGTTTTTTGATAAGAGAGTTGTTAGTGAAAAATTCCCTTGAACATTTTCTAGATCGATTTCTTTGAAACTTATTTTCAGAATGTATCTCCTGTCTTACTTGTCATTGGGAGAGTCCATATCGGTGAAATACTACCTGTGCTACTTCAGTACAGGAAGACATAGCTGGTGGCGGTCAGATAAATTTAAAGACTTTATTCTTTTTTCATAAATGGGACAAATTTTATGGCCGCTGTTTTCAAACACCTATTCTGGAGGTTCCAGACTGACTGTGTTTGGGTCTCATTTGAGCTTCTACACAGTGAATAAGATATGGAGCGACCTATGATAAAATTTTAATGAGCAGTAGTCATGCTATCCACAGGCATAGATCACACAGCCCACGTTAGTGGTTAGAACTACACACATCTAAAACAGATGCCTTTTTCATCATTGTCTTTGCGTTACTTTTCTCAGGGGATATAAAATAGCATTTAAGAATCCTCCCAAGGGTGCATTCGTGGAGCAGATAAGACAATTTCTTCAGCTAGATTGCAGCTGTAATTCTTTTCAATTGTAATTGCTGGCTGGAGAGGTGCCTGCAGGCCAGAGGGATGCTGTTCTTTACATCAGGTTCTTTGAAAAGAAAAGAAAATATAAACCTGGTGATTGTTTCTCAGATTATTTTTTTTTCCAAGTGTTGCCATGTGAACTCAAAAAGACCAAAGCATCTTAGTAAAATAGAAAATAAATAATAATAAAATTGCCATGGCTTACTCCTCTGATAGTCTCTTTAGGATTACGTATTTGTGTGGGGAAAGCTGTCCCACATTTGGAAGCCTGTGTTGCAGTCAACTGCTGCTCATCACAGTGTGCTCTAGGTGAGAAGATAGCAGTCTTTCTCCCTTAACTGCTTCTTTATTTCTGTGTTGCTTTGTTTTTATGGCGAAGAATGAAATGTTCTCTCTCCAAACGTTCTGACATTTGGCAGGGACTGGGGAAGGAAGTGCTGTGCCAAAGCAAATCCCTGTGCAAAAGCTGCGGAGGACGTATTATTTTTACTTTTTTGTCCTGAGAAAATCTAAGAGATGATGGAGTCATGCTGCGAGTGCTGTTCCAGAAGGTGGTCATTTGCGTAATGACAAATGGAATCAAATAAATTAATGTTGTGTAATTTAACAATACTTAGCAAAGTGTGTTGTGCCAGATCTGCACTGCTGTAAGTTGACTTGATGCAGGTGCAAAGATCTGTGCCAGTCCTAAGGCAGAACTGAGACCAGCGAGAGTTTAGTAAAAATCTTGCCAAGTATAATATTTATTAATTTTGCACTTGCTAAGGGATAACTCTGTTGCTTGCTGCTGTGTCACACTGTTTTCAGGCAATCTATACTGGAAGATAATCGGTTGCAAGCTGTAGGACTTGAATCAAAGAGCACTTTGTAATGTTGAATATTGAAAGGGGAAGGGCAGGACTGTAGCCACACAATAGCTCGTGAGGACCGTGTCCTGAAGCAAGGGATTGAAAATCCCCATAGCTTTTCATGTTGTAAATCAGTGTCTGGTTTCTGGGCTGTACTTGAGCAGTTCCCTAGATCACTGATGTGTTTTTAGGTTAGATGTAGGACTCCCTGAGTGAATTTATGTTGACTGGGGTAGGAGCTGATCAAAAGTTTCCCCTCTGGTCTTGGAGTGTGAAAGGATTTAAGACACTTTCAGAAGCCCAAAGAGAAACCCAGAATCAGGCTACTTAATAAATGGCACGTTTTCGAGAAACCCAAGCATTTGTATTTCCCATTGCAGTCAGTGAGTACTTTTGGCAACCTGCCCAATTTAAATTTGGGTTTAGAAGTATTTACACAGGTTTCTATTTTTAATAATCTCCACCTTTGTTCTTGTGACAACTTTTATATTAAGTGCAAAAAACCCAAAGCTTTTGAGATCAGTTAAAAACTGCTGATTTGACAAAACCTGTTTTCCCCATAAAGCTGCATGATGTGAGTGTGGTTAAATCCAGTGGCCTCATCCTGCAATGCAAAACAGTAGATTGCACATGGCATATCCATTTCACTCGAAGCCTGATGCAGCCAGCCTTGGGCTCATTAATCCACAAATATGTTTTCCCTGAAAAATGAGTCTATGTAAATTTTAGAACTCGAAAGTACAGTTCAGCTCTGAAAGCAGCCTGAGCAGTTTGAGAAATTCACGAGTAGTTTGAGGAATGAGGTGAGTCATCATTCCTCAGAGAAGAGGGGGTTTCTATACTAATAAATTGCAGTGGTGTTTTGATTTTTCATGAAAATTAGCAGTCACATGTTTCATATACAAGAAACTTTATCAGCAAAGTTGGTGCTGTAAAATGAGTGTGAATTTAGCTTGCATAATGGTTCTTGACATTCCAGAATGAGGATTTTTTACACCTGATAATACGGGATTGGTTAGGTTGCCTGTTGACTGTAAGAGGTATTTATTTGCAAGACCCAAAAGCAGTGGGCTAGTTTGCTGAGTTTAGTCTGGATTCTGAAAGGCTTGTGGGTTAAAAAGGCTGATTCAAGGAAGGCTTAGAGAATTAAGAAATGTACAATGACCATGAAAGGTGCTGCTCTTTCCTTGACTTTTCTTTTAAGTAGTTTTACATAATTCAAAATTGGATTGCCTTTAGCTGTCAACGTCTTTAGCCCCCCACCCCCCCGCGACAAATGATGCTGTTCTACACGCTGTTGACTAGTGTTCAGTTGGGTCAACAGTTGTATGGGTGATACTTTAAAAGGTGCACAAAACATTGGTGATACACTGAGAGGAGTAGATCCAATCTTACGATTTAGTGGGTGGGACATGGGTTCCTAGGACCATCTTTAAATATCACATGGAATAGAGATCCTGGTCTCATATCAATCTGCTATTGTAAGAAAAGTCAAAGTTCGAGATGAGGTAGTCGCTTTTTTTAGTTTACTCTGCGCGTGTATTGCAAAACTGATGAGGAGAAAAGGAAATAAAAAAGGATAAAGAATAAAAATATGAAACCAAATAAAAACAACATGAAATTTGTACACTCTAAATTTTCAAGGAAAAGTGTAGCTATAGTCACCAATCCCTATTGCTTTCGTTGTGGGCTAAAGCAAATGGAACGGATAAATTCCATACTGCTCTTTGGAGAATGTTAAGATTTTTACGTCAGTTGGATGTGAGAGGAAAGCAAAAAAGTCTCTACCCGTTTATACCAGCAGACAATGAAAAATGATTCTCCTTCAAATAGATAACAACCTTACCTCATCCCAGCAATACCTAAAATGGTCTGGAATGGCTTTTCATTATCTAGCTTACACATCTGAAAAATGAAAAGCAAGAAGAATAGAAACAGGAAACCGGTTTCTTTTGATGGATGCAGTTTCACTTCTAACGGCACTCCTGAAATTCGCATTCTCAGACACATTTGCCCAATAATTTTCAGAGCAAAGTCCTTGGGGGGATTTCCCAAATGACTACTACATGCATTAAGAGGAACTAGCTTTTCTCACTCTTTCCTGAGGTATATATTTGTGTGCAGAATGCTTTGCCCAGATCTTTAGATGCTAGATAGGCAAATACATACCATAGCTGAAATTTGCCCTGCAGTGATGCTCATCTCTGTGCAAACTGCCAGCACAGCACCTTATGTTGTGTAAGGCCAATTTTAGGTCCTTAATGTGGTTTTTCTGTTGTACCGAAGAATTTATGTAGATTGTTCCACTGGGGTAAATTTTCTTTATTTGCAAACAGAAAAGATTCTAATTCCATTCCCAATGCAATTGCAAGCCATGCTTAAGAAATGCTACATCACATCCTTCTTTTATAGTTCATAAAATACTAATGTCATCTTATCTTCACTTTCATTCTTTCTGCCTTGAATTGAACGTACGGCTGTGGCTTGGCACTGCCAGTCTCCCAGGTTTTGATGACAGGCAGTCTGATGGAATGGAGATACGAGGTTCTTGGGAGAGGCTTCTTTCTACGATACGACTCCAAACTAGTGGTTTATTGCTCAGAAAATGGCTAAACAGCCCTGTGGCTTTTCTGACACTGGGCAGAGTTCAGTGGAAGTGCATGTCCGCTCTGTGGGGATAAAAGGGGCAGTCGGGGGTATTCTGCAGCTCTGGGTACCTCCCAGCAATCTGCTCTTTCTGTTGCATCAAAGAGGAGGACAGGAAAGTAATAGAAGAAAAACTTGCTAATAAATGACATACATCTTTTGGTCTACAAGAACAGCAAATGTGTGAGATTTTAGTTTGTGTTCCCCCATCCTTCTCTTCTGCCCGTTGCAGAACTGGAAAGTGTACAGGGTGGAGACCCTGCTGGACTGTGCCTCGAGATCATTTAGCATTGGTGGACCTTGATCTTGTTTAGGAGCAGAGAGTTCCTTTGAGCACTAAAGCTTAGAATTATTGTTAGTTTTATTGACTTAAGACACAAGCCTTTAACATATTCTCTGTTCCTCCATTCAAACTTAATTATTTAAATGCCTAACTTGTTTATAGCTTACAAAACCATTGTTTTGGGAACATTTTATTGAATAATACGGCAAAACAGAGAAGAAGTTTATTTAAAACTGGAAAGATTTGGACTGCATCCAACTTCTGAGCTTAGCTTGCTTGTTAAGAGAGGATCAGCAATAATATGCTTCAGGGTAAAATACTGTGACTTAACTGCATCTGTTGTGTGACTGATGATGCTCTAAGGTTTGACAAACATTGGCTCATTGTCCTTTATTTCTTTTAATGCCTCATGTATTTTTTAAATAATATTAATAAATGATAATAACTGGAAGTTCACGGACCGCTTTTGTGAAGGCTGTAAGATACCAGTGACATATGTGCATATGTTTAAGGAATGGTGTGGAAATCTTGCAGTGATCTGAAATGGTGAGGAAATGTTCTTATCAGGAGTTTGGATTTGATCTGTGGATTTGATACTGACTCAGCATCCCCATTGTAATTGCAATAGTGGAGTGTGCTAGATGTTGTTAAATACTTACGAAGGATGCATACATATAAACAAAACCCAAAGCAGAGTATATTTGCACTAACCATTCATGCCCAAATTATTGTTCAAACACATGAAACTGTTGCAGTTAATATCACCTTTAGTAGTTTTATTTAATCTTAATATTGTGTATGTGGATCTGAGGCAAATTTTAGCTTTGAATCTGCAGTGCCATTAGGCATTTTACAGGCTTCTAAGGTCTCCTGCATTCCTTTACCAAGCTGTTTTGTGTGCCTGTGCCTCCTGCTTTGCTGTCTGTGTTTGATGTGAATGATACTATGAGAGAAAAGCGTGAACTGCGTATGCTGAATACTGGGCTTAATGTTATAATGGGTGTTTATATAATAGAGAGCAGGCTATTAAGAGAGTCTGGACCAGGTAGGCTGAAAAAGCAGAACAGTGAGAAAATGCACAAGACACAAATGGTGATGTTTCCATGGAATCACCTAGACTGAAAATTACAGATTTGGTGCACAGAGGGAAAAGTTTCAAATACTTACAAATGTTAAATATCTCCAATCCTGCAGATACATACGCTGCCCAAACCTTCCAGGTCATGAGACTTTGAATGGTGACTGGAACATGCGACCACCTGGAGCACTTCAGTTGTATTTTGTGGATGTTGTTGACGATGGCGAGAAAATTTCTTCAATTCTACCGGTATGTTTCAAAGTGTTTTATTTTGCTGTCTTTCTGTGCTGGCAGAGAGAGATCATTAGGGACAAATGGCATGTTTCATTTATGTCAGACAAGCTATTTACAAGCTTGTCCAGGGTTTCCTATGAATCTTACCCTTCCCCACAGATAAATAATGCTGGAGTTCTGCCACTGTTTTCAATTTGAGGAGAATTGGGATCCAACAGAGGGTGCAATCTGTGGGACAGTAGTTAATATAGCAATTTCTGTAACAACATTCAGCTTCTATTAGTCTCCATGGGTGCACAAAGTTTCTAATGGTAGAAGCCTAGAGAGACCTGGCTTTGAAGTGTATCTGGAAAGTGACCATAAAAGATACGTTCCTCAATTTCACCACTTGCAAAACTTCCATTCTTAGGCTCCCAAAGCATAGTTATTGCCAACATGACAGACATTGGGAGGCAAAACCACAGGCATACTGATCTATAGGAGAGTAATGCAAAAGGCCCACAAAGAATGCTGACCTTGTTTGGAAGTAGTGGAAAAGGTCAGTGCCAAAAGCAGCTTGAGATAGAGTTCCAGCTGGAAAAAACTGGCAGAGAATATGCTGAATGTTGTTTTACACTGCTTAGCTGAGAAGCTGGGAATGATTGAGGATCGCTTCCCAACACAATCGCAAGAATAAATGCTTTGGCCACAGGTGATAATATAAATTCCACATCAGTGCCAGTAAATTAAGTCTTCTGCCCTGACTGTATACCTGAAAATCACGAGGATCAAGGAGTCAGGGCTCTACAGTTCAACAATACATAAGAGCTACCATGTTTCCACCTAATGCAGGTTGAAAACCCATCCATTACTGAAAGTCACCATCAGAAGATTGTTCTGGGTTTGCTGCAACAACAGACCTTTCTTTCAGATGGTTGTCCAACAGTCAACTGAATTAAATATAGTCACAGTGTGATTTAGCATCACCTTGTTAAATACAGGTGTGATGTGAATGTTCAGTGTTTTCTAAATCTGTAAAAAGCTACGGACCATGACTCCACTACAGAAGTATCTTCTAATAGTAGTGACAGAATGTCACACCTTCCATACCGTGTCATCTTCATTGCCAGCATAGAGTCAGTAGAAAAGCGTCACAACTGAGTTTCCTTTTGGCAGGATTTATGTCACCTAATTTTAAATATCTACAGCATAGATGTCAATGTAAGAACTCATTATCCAAACTCCCTCTGCAATCAGTGGAGAGAAATGGGCACTTTTAAGGCTGAACTAATCAATAATTCACCAAAGAAGGTGAGGGAAGGTACCTTTTTTCATTTGCAGAGTCTCCAGGAATCAATACGCTGCAGGTGAGAGAGTTTCCATTCTTTGTGATATATGCCTCAGCTCTCTAATTTTCTTGTTAGGTAGTTGCAAGTGTTTCAATGTCAACATTAAAACCCCTCCCCCAAATTAATAACTCTGGTATTTTTGTAGTATAAGCAACAGAATGCCTTATTTATTCTTTCATTGCATTTAAAAAGTGTGTTTCAAAGTAATGTATATATAACTGTATTACAGAATGAGTTGGTAGTACTGCTCGTAAATATTTCTTAGGACTGTTATGCTATTTTAGAGGCTTTCAGTAAATATATACCACTATCAAAAAGGAGCAGCATGGTTAAACAGTGGAGCGAAAAGGAGGCTTTTATAAATAAAAAAGCATCTGGCTCAAAATGGGACGTGGAAAAAGAGCATAACCTTGACTGGTTAAATATAAAACCAGACCATATATAAATATAAAACCGTGAGGCAGACCTAAGAAGATTTTGAGGAACAACTTGCTGAAGGCATAAAACCGTTGAAGAAAAAATCCTTTTTCTCCGGAGAAGAGATTCTGCCAGAGAAGCTGCATAGCCAATAGATGTGTAAAATACACATGCGAGAAGAATGACATGGCAGAAAAACTGAATGAATTATTTGCATTGGTGTTCACTCTGGAGGAAAGTTTGATTATTTTTTCTTTCCTTTACGGTGCCAAGGCTGAAGACCTGTCTTGTGTTCAGGTGCTGGTAGGAGAGATATTAGAATAAATAGAAATGAGAAGCAGATACAACAGAGCTGAAATAAATTTTCTCATTTTTCATTAGAAAGAGAAGTAGTGCTGTCCTTCAGACATCTGGGTTGGGAATCTCTGCTGTTTAATATTTTTGTAGCTGAACTGAAGAAGTGACCAGGAGTAGTGAGCTGATCGGGTTTTCTGGTGATGAATTATTTTTGAAGATGTTAGTCAAAATTAAAGCTGAGAAGAGTGTTTTGAGAATCGGTTATGATTAATTCCCCGAAAACGTCACCTCGACACTCTGACCCAGTGAAAAAGGCTAATAAAATATTGGGAATTATTAGGAAGAAAATGGAAAATGAAATAAAAAATTGCTGTAGGCTAGTGTACTCAATGGCACATCTACATTTTGAATACGATGTGGAGGTCTATCAGTCTACTCCAAAAAAGGCAATATGGAATTAGGAAAGGCATAGAGGATATCGGGACTGGTCAAGTATGAATGGCCACGGAAGAGACACTAACAGCCTAAGACTCATCGTTGGGGAAAGAAGGTGCTCAGAACTCATGGGACACAGGTTTCGAACGGCAAGGCAAAGGTGGGAATACTATTCATTTCTCTGAACCGGCACCTACAAGGTGTCAGATCACACGGTTGTGCTGCAGATGGAGAGCAAACAAAAGGAAATACTCACTTTGCACAGCACACCATTAAGTCATGGGATCCCTTGCTACAGGATGTTTCCTATGCCAAAATATATATAGGTTTAAAAAATGATTAGACAATCCATGAAAGAAAGGCCCATTGAGGACTACTAAACAGGAAGATGCTGATGTAACCTCCGGCTCAGGAAGTCCCCAGACTGCACATTGCCAGGAGCTGTGCGAGTTGCTGGGGGAAAGCTCGGAGAGTCTTTCTTTTTGCATCTGTTACTGGTCACTGCTCTCTGGGGAAGAGGGAGCAAGCAGCGGTTATTTTTTGCTGTGGTTGTTGCATGCAGCTGGTGACATACCATATTTTGGAATTTGTGTCTTAGGATATTAAAAGTCAAAGAAGAACCGAATTTAATTTTCTTCGTTCCTGCAGTTGGTCTATTTCATGTGTTTCACCCAGTTTTGGTGATGAAACTAGTCTGCTCAGTTCCTTTTCAATTACAGTGTGTTCAGTTTTCTAGTTCTTCAGTGCTACCAAAATTATACAGAGTGTAGATTTCTGACATTCCTGGACAGTATTGCCAAATAAGAGCAAAGAAACTACCAAAAATACATGGAACAAAACAGAACAATGAGGATATTTCTATTCATGCTGAGTTCTGGATTGGTCTTCTACTGATGGCTATGTTTGGAATGTCAGTAGTTAATTTTGGTTCATTGTTCATATTTTAACCCAGTGCCTATTTTAAAACAATGCAGATGCCCATTCCCTGGGAATTCAGCACCTTTATGGGGGTTTGGTGCCTACGTCCCTTTCTGGTAGGGCTTTTGAACTCTTCAATGGCAATTTCTCATAACAGGTTTGATGACTATTCCGCCTCCCATGTTGGGAATTGTTCCTTAAAGGCAGACTTAGAACAAGAATGAGCGATTATAAGAATTCTATTTTAGGGAAAATCAATCTAAATATGAGTTACCCAGAATAAAACAAGTTCTCTTTGGTGGTAATAGCCAAGTGTAATCTTTCTATCAGATGGAAATGTAATGGGAAATCAATGACTGGGCCACTCCTTGTTCGTTATATTTTGCTGCCACACTAATGGAATCCCTGAATTTACTCAGCCTATCTGCCAACTGCTGTGTCCACAGAGGAGCAATGCAGCCGAGGAAATCTAAGCCCAGAAGAGGAATATCAGATAGAACACACCCACATTTAGACACTCCATAGCATATTACAGAGCTCAAGAATAATTACAAATAACAATAAAAAGTTACAAATAACAAGTATGGAGTAACACTCCATAGCACATTACAGAGCTCTTAAGAATAATTACAAATAACAAGTAAAAGGGCAAAGATTTTTAGTAGCATTATAGTAAAGACAGACTCTTAATTGATGCAGGAAGTTGATAATTTCTTATTAAAAGAAAACTTTACAGTTTTCTGTTGTTAGAACTGTAGGTTGATATCTTGACAATATTTCATTTTCCTTAAGATGTTCACTTTAAACCAACATTTAGAACATTAAATAGCAAGTACTATACTTTCCATGGTAATATATTGCTTTTAACATTTGTAAGCTGTATAGAGCACTGTTAAGGAATGATATGATTAGTTGAAAAGATACCACCAGCTCAGGTTAGCCAGCAAATTGTTATTTTTAGTAGACACTTCTATACTTAGATAGCTGAAAAAAAGAAAGGATGTTATTTGTTAGTAGCATTTCAGTTCAAATGTACGTGATGCTGATATTTCAAGCTGAGAGCTTTTGTATTTGAAAGAAATGGAACTGGAAACACATTTGCTTTAGGAATAACTTAACATTTTAGAAAAATAACTTTGAAGCTCAAAGGAGGTTGTGTCTTTTGGTATTTTTCTTTTTTAATTTTTAAAATTGCTGCAAATTTTTTACCTTTTTCCTGTGTTAAATTTAACAATACGTTGATGTTCATTTGGATAAATTAGTGACTATTCTAAGAATAGAATTATATTTGTGCACCTCTTCACTGCTAAAGCTCCATTTAAAAGCTAGCTAGGTTTCTCCTCTTTCCCTTACTCCAACTAGACATTTGTTTCAGAACTTCACTGATTATTAGAAATGTCCATCAGATTTGCAGAATGTATCTATGGTTACTGCTAACATTCCCTTTGTGTTTAAGCATCACTTCTTCCCATTTCTCACAGGTATATCTGGAAACAGTAGCTGCACCTTCTCAGCCTTTGTTTTGCTTGGGTCAAAGAAATCCCAGTCTTTAAAAATGCTTTTAAAAATTCAGATCACTTGCTGCTCCATCCATCTGAGCACTTTTCCTTTTTACCAATGAGAAGTATTTTTTTTTCTTAAAAACAGATAATAGAATTGTACCGCTGCCTAGATAAATTCTGTTTGGTACTGCGTATCTACAGAGCTGGTGCGTTCATCTGACTGCTGTGTAATGTTTTTCTTTGCACAGTACTTCATTAGGTTTGCAGAAGGGGATTGAAGTGCCGCCTTTGCGTTATTTTCAAAGATATAGTTGTTTAAGTGCCCAGATAGTTCCTAGTTAACATGTTTCAGCCTTGTAGCAATTATGCAGTGACAATTAGCGTTTCAGATATTTCTGTATTTTCCATTGACAGTGTCTGAAGTTTCTATGGAAAATGATGATTATGAGCCTATCAAAATAGTTTATAATTGCTCTCCTGCGTTTCTTCATTTGAAAGAAAAAATATTATAAAAGCACGATGATGCATTCATTATTCCACCATAGTTTTTCATATTCTGCATCCACATTGATGTCCATCTTCTGAACTCACGTTCTTGTCGTGGCACAGAAAACTGATTCATCTCCAAAGAGTGTCCAGAGGCTCCTCTTGGTCTGCATAGTCAAACACTTGACCGATAATCTCCATATCGGTAGTAACATGAGTCCTTTCTGCCACTTCTCGCTCAGCTCTTGGCTGCACCACCTCCTATTGCTGTGAATCAGCCTTTTTTAGAGCAGGGCGTCTAGCGGGGAGCACGGAATTGTGGGGTTTTACTGCAGCCATGAAAACTTTGAATACTTCTGTGGAAACCAGAGAATATATCAGTGTCAGGCTAATCTGCAACAGCCTTATTCGGGTCTGGGCCCTATGCCAGATTTCGTGTCGTTTCATTGCTTCTTACTTGTAATGGATAATAGCACTGCTGTGACCAATTCTGGAGGGGGTTTTATTTTTAAAGTATGGGCTAAAATTCTGCCACAGGATTGGAGACACTTTAGATGGTCAAACTCTATTCTGCCGCACAAAGCGAGTTACTGATTCCTTAACCTTACCATGAATTTCCTTTACTTGTTCGTTAGTATGAGACCACTAATAAGTAATAAAGAATTAATTTAATAGGCAATATATATATTGTCGTATTACTGATTTGCACTCTACTGTTACTTAGACAGGCACAGGCTATTTCTTCTTTTTTTCCAGTGTTTTTATTGGGCTTGTCATGCATATCAAAATTCAAACCCCACCATATTTGAGTAGATCATAGGTATTTATACATGGATGTTTGGAGGTTTCCTAGACCAGGGCACAAACATTTATTAGAAATGAGGTGGGAATACTCTTGTGAGAGGCTCTGCATCAATGAGTAGTGTTCAAGGCCACTTTGGATGGGGCTTTGAGCAACCTGGTCTGGTGGAAGGTGTCCCTGCCCATGGCAGGGGGGCTGGAACTGGATGATCTTTAAGGCCCCTTCCAACCCAAACCATTCTATGATTCTATAAATATGAAGCCTCGCAAAATTTCCATCAGTTTTGGAAAGACCACGGTTATACCCAAGATGCTAAAAAACAAATGTGAGGAAATGAAACACTAAGAAATACAGTAAATGTTTTGATTTCAGGAGAGATATAAATGTTTCTTACTAGAGGTATTTTAAGGAAAAGAAAAAGTGATTTTTTTTAAAAAAAAAGTGATGATTTTTTAAAAGCATTTATTTAACCTTCTTCTGGAATTTTACCAAACATCTCTCCAAGTTACATTTGCTATAAAGTGTTAATCCACTGATCCATAAAAAGGAGTCAATTTTCTATTAACTTACCAGATTTTGAGAGTGCTTTCTCTAGAGGTGCTTCAGGTAGCCTCCTGGTGTCCTGCCTGTTAATTTCTGTAAGACTTTTTCCATGAGCAATATTTTTATCTCAGCAATTTACTTTTTTCTTCTGTGCAGCTTTCTTTTGCGGTGTGTGTTTCTTGGGCAGTTGTTTCAACTTCAGAGCTCCGGAGGGACGTGTGAACCTTTCCTTTAGCAACCCCTCGCACTTGCTGCTTGTGGAAGCTTTCTAGCCCCAAACTGGCGAAGTCTCCTTTCCGTAGCAGGTTTCCTGAGCGGGTGGGGGCCCAGCAATGATACCTGCAGCCAGGTTTCGCAGGTTTACTCAGCATGCCACCTGAGCCAGCGGCTGGGTGTCATGCCAGGGGCTGCTTTGCTGAATGTAAGGTGATCCCGGCGTAGCGTGGCAGAGGCGCAGAGAGATTCAGTAAAGTGGTAGATGGGGCGTTGTTTCACACACCCGAGCAGTTATTCATTGTTATAATTTGTGGGAAGAGTTTTAGAAAGGCGTTATCTATGGTTCTTGGACTACAGAATGGAAGTAGCTGAGCTGTGCTGTAAGGGTTAATACAGCGATACTAAAATCCTCACTGACCTCGGGACAGCTGAATAGCGAGAGTCTCCTTGTGCAGTTGGAGCCACTCTGCTTCCTGAGCCTGCGGGGACGGGAAGGGAACATGACCGCTAGCATCTTCTCCTGGGAGGCTGCCAAGAGGAAGTAGCTTTAATTTCTGTGGAAGGCTCGGCAGTTCCCAACCATTCCAGCCATCTTTCTGGGAAGCACCGTGCCACTTCCAGGCAGTCTCAGGAGGAGAGGCTGTGGCGGTCTTGGTCTGGATTATCCTCCTTGGGAAGCATGGCTAGGAGCTGCACGGAACTGTGTTGGGCCCCAGTAAGAATATCTATATTGGGATGAGTGTGGACTTCTATTTTATTTTGAGCTGTTCTCTTGCCCTTGATTAAATTTTCCCCAAATTCTTCAGTGGATCTGCACAGTCAGTGCATGGGACAGCTGTCTGGGCATCCACAGGTGGAGAAAGTGGCCGTGGAGTGGCTGGGGTGAGATGGAGGTCTCCATGGCACCTCCTCCCTTCCCTCCTGGGTGACAGAAGAAATAGATCCTTGGGTCCCTGTAGTCTGAAGCTGTGCTCTATTAAAGTAAATTACTTTTTTTTTTTTTTTGAGTTATTTATTATTAAGTTTTTGCTCAGTTATCAAATTGGAAGCAAATGGTGGAAGAATTTGCTTTGCATGTAAATGAGAAAGACTGAAACTACTTCTCTTCGCTGTGGCACTTCGTATACAGTTTCCTTAAGCCCAAATGGCTAATCTTTCCATAATGAACTTGAGTATGTCTTTTCACACGAGTAGTTTCAGTGACTTTAGTGAGATTTCATGCATTACTAGGCAAGCAAGATTTTACCTTTGAGAGCACCAAATCCTTTTGGAAAAATCGTATAATATTTAAGTAGAAAAGAAACCAAAGAATTTATAGATTAATGACTCAAGCCTAGAGAACCTAAGGGAGGGTTTTCATAGATTCTTTTAAACATCTGGTAACATTTTGCATTAATGTTATGTTTACATGGGGTTAATAAACTAAGCAGCAGTAATAGGAATTGTAGAGAAGTAAGCAAAGTATAGGGGAAGAGGCAGTAGAAATCACCCTTATTAGCAGTCTATTAAGCAGTTGCTCTCAAACAGTTTGTAACACTTTATTAATGATTTAATGTACATCTTAATAATTATTCCTCTTTATAAAGTGTTTAAAAATGGACTTTCCATTTAAAGCATCATCATGTATCCTTTCACATTTGAGTACAGAAATAAGATTTTTGTTCCGTGCTTTAGAGTTTTTCCAAGCATCAGTAAAATAGGTCCTTTTCCTATTGTATCTGCCAAATGTAATCAGCCTAACCAAAAGAATGCGATCTTTCTTGACCTATAAATATACTAAATGTATTTTGTATGACTTGGGAAAGTATCCTATAACTCCAATTGAGAAGGATGCAAGCTACCTGCCTTCCATTTAATTACCTTATCCAAATAATATCAAGTTCAATGAAAAGCTGCAAATTCACTAACACAGATATTAGGTTAGATTTTTTTAAGAGTTAAGTAGTATTTATTAGGAATAAACCAGCACTGCAGGATTTGGCCCTCTGTGGTGACACAAATGGTGTATTTCAAAATGGGCAAATGTAAAACAGGAGAAGCAGATCATATTTGAGAGGATCGTGCTTATATAAACTTGTTTGTTAAGGGAATTAACTTTCGGAGATTTATTATTCTGCTTGTGCAACACGTAGCACAGAAATACACGAGCCTGTTTGCGAAAGCTGCACAACTGCCGTTGGAAGAGTGGGGCCTTTTTTTCCCTCTCTGTTACGAGGATGAGCAGATGTTAAGCAACGCTTTGGTATTTTATGATTGAGATTTATAAAGGCTAGCAATATGTATTGAAAAGTCTTTAGCTATGTTTTCTGTTAGAGACTGATAAAAGAAATTAATGACATCTGGAATATTCAAGAAAAGTAAACCTGGCTTCATTTAAAGCAGCAGTCATAAGAGCAAAATTAACACGCAGAACATTGGTGTCTTATTCCTGAAAGGATGTGTGTATGGTGGTGTAAATGGTTATCAATGTATGGGAAAAGGCAAACTTGATTTAAAACAATTGAGTAGGAAAACACTATATGAATCACTAGGAAAAAAGGGAGAAGTTAACTATACTACTGAAGTGTAGCAATTCAGGCTACAATAATGAGAACTTTTTTTAGAAGAGTGAAAATTCAAATAACTTACCTTTGATATGCTCTCCTTGAGTAATAATTATGCATGGTTTCTACAAAAATGTTCTTCTCCTAAGCAGTCTATGAATATAAGAAACTATATTGCTAATTTTTTCACTCTTTGTAATGTTTCTAATCATCATTAATGGCCTTCATTATTATTCAGTTATTCCGTTTTAGAAAAGCCTGCCAGTTATTCCGAATTATGTAGGGATATATGAGATTCTATGGGTGTTTCTTTGCCAGATACTAGAATGATAAGTGACTATTTGTTCTTACAGTGTGAGAAAAATGAATTGTTACAGATTCAGAACACTTTATGACTAGCCAGAAACATCCCAGGCTGTACCTGCAAGCAAGAACATTTGAATCCCAGAATTATGAAATACAGACTCAAAATGATATAAAACACTGTTCTCGGGTTTGTAGATTTTTCCAACTGTTTGGTGTAGTGCCCAAGCAATCTGTGATTAGCTTTGTCATGAAGACTAAATCCGTGGGCTTATTTTTAAAAGCTCTCCTACCACTTTCTAACCAGGACAGCTGTTGGAATTCCTTTATGACATGAATTTTCATTTTCCCCATTCACAAGCACATACCCTGTCAGAATACTGGGGACCTGATTTAAATGGTTATCAGTGTCACTAACACACAGTCATTTTCTGATGCCTTTTTTGCTCACTGGCTAAGGATACGCTGTCCTTATTTGCTTAATAAATGGGCAGTTAAGGATCTTCATTTTTTATGCTTGCTGCACATTCATGTTTTATTATTATTTTATTCTTTCTATTTATAGATTTTACATTAACATTTGATGAATTTTCCACGTAAATGGCAATGCTTGATGTAATTCATATCACTCTTAATATGTACAATTTGCATATATTATCCCAAGCAATGACCTAGTAAATGAATTAAATAAGCCTTGGTAATAAGAATGACATATCTGAGCCCATTTAGACAACAAAAGCCAATGCCTCACCAAAGCAGGGCAGTATTGAGAAAACACAGACACCATCTCAGAATACACTATATATTCTAATTCATCCCAACCTCTGTTGCAAAGACACAAGCACCTTCAAAGAATGAACCAGTGTTTGAAAGAGACTAGTTAAGGGTAATATTTTCAGTTCTTTTAGTGAGCACAAATATAATTTTAACATGTTCTTGAAGAACAAATCCTCCAATGGGTTGTAGGGGGTTTTTATTAATTTTGAACCGAAACCCATTAATTGTATCAATTATATAAAAGCAGCGATGAAAGAATTGTAACTGCTTGCATTGTGCAAGCCATGCTGGGCTCCTAGCTGTTCTTCCTTGAGGACCTGCCACAAAACAACCATTTAAGGAAAGGAGACTTGCAAACGTTTAGAGTGATGGAGTAGGAGTGTTAAACAGATTCTAGGTAGGTTTCTAGATGTCTGCTTTACCTGATAACGTTCCTGTCGCCATCCGTTATACCAGGTAATTGTTACCCAGCTAGGAAAGATGCATCTTCTGAAAGCTGTAATGGGATCCATTTGGATGGTGTAGCTTCCGTAAGATTTGCTGAGACAAGATAATCATTAAGACTTAATACCATTCCTGCAAGAAACTACTGTCATATGACTTGAGTGTTACTAGGGATGTATTTATTCCTTTAGTGATCATTCAGTGTTAATAATGATTTAATATATTATTTAATATCTCTGTTGTGGTCATGCTTTTTTTTCCTCTTTTCTCTTCTTGGTGATTCATATTTAGGTTATTTGACTTAATTCTGGTTTCTCACAGATTCTTACATTAGCTTCACAGGAGCTATTTGTGATTTACATTAATATCATGCTATTGGAATTATTCCCAGCAATCTCATTGTGATTTATTTTTTCCTGTCCTTACAACTGTTCTTTGCTTTCCCTTTGGCAACTATGGAAATGTTAGGCTTTGCCTACCAAATTAATTATTTCAGGCTAAACATCTTTGTTTTGATGGGAAAGTAAGTTGTGCCTGTACAAGGAAGCCGTTATACCTGCAGTATATTGAGAAAACGTATTTGTCTATTTATCCCAGTATAATTTTGTTTGGTGAAATAACTTCAGTGTGATGTTCTATGGTCTATTTTTTTTATTAGACCGCTGAACCTTCCAAGACTGCTCTGCACCTTCACAGTTAGATCAGTGACTGGAAAGACACCTTTATTCACTACAAGTTATATTTGTCAGATGTGCCAGTCTATTTCCCTGGGTACTCTTGATAAAACTTAAACCAAAAATACAATAAGACAAAATGGGTAATAGCTCCCTCAGAATTTCAGGGGAACATCACGAACCCCCTTTGTAAGCCAGCATGTTTTTTTTTTTTTTTACTAGAGCTCAATTCCACATAAAGAGCCAGCTCGCATTTGAATCCAGTTCTCCTCAACCGTCTAGATGAAGAGGCAGCCTACTCTGGAAAGGAACAATCCCAATCTATTTTATAGCAAAGGCAGAAGCTTTTCTACAGCTGAAAACCCCATATGGAGAACACTCCACTGCCAAATTTCTATCTATTAAGTTGAATAGGATCCAGCATATGTGGCTCCCTTGATTACAGTGCTGACCGAAATGTGCAAAGAGAAATGTGTTCTTTTAAACAGAGAGCTCCTAAGACAATTTGGGCTTGAAGGCTTATGGAATTCAAATTCCACCTGGATAAATGTAATCCTCAAGGGACAAACCCTGATCTCTACCATTTTATGCTCCTGGTAAGATGCACTGCCTACCAGAGAGTAAAGCATTTGCTGCATTCTGCACTAGCCAATTTCTCTAGCTCATTTTAAAATGTAATTTAAGCCTCTTTTCTTTTTTTTTTTGTTCTTCACTATGCCTCTCTGATGACAAAACCAGTTTTCTAACTCCCAACTGCTGGTAGGGTATGTCCACTATTTGATCCAGGGGTAAGGCTTACGTCAGACACTTGAAACCAGTTCACTTGGGTGCAGGTAGCCCAAAACTGCCATGGCATGGACAGTTCAATGCAGAGTGCAAAACCTACCCAAGAAGCAGGGTGGATGCTTGTGGGCAGCTGACCTTGACCTACACAGCAGCTATATTTGTACTCATGGGAGGTAGCTTATAGCTGGGTCTGATCAGCCTCCACACACCCCTTTGACTGGTCATATTAGAGTGCTGGGCTTAACAGCTGTATTTATCGGAAAAGCCTGGCTGGTTTTGTCACCTCTGAACCCTCCTTACAAGCTCTCTGAGCTGCTGGTGAAAGCAACTCAGAAGCAATGCCTTAACTAGCATTTAATAGAAGAAATGCACCCTCTTACAACAGCAGCTTTATGCAATTAGGGAGCCTCTACGGCCAGTTTATTGCTGTCTCTGGTTTGGGAGGAGTCCTGCTTATTGGAGTCTGTCCGTGCCAGCTATGCCAGAGCGATACTTTATCCAAGATTACTCTATCCAAGACAAATTCAAACAATTTGGTAGCTACAGCAGAGCACCTGGCCCAGCGTACCTCCGCACCGCATTACCGTCATTGTACGTGTACATTCGGTTTCGCAGTTGGTCTCACTCAGCCAACAAACCCTGTCTGCACAGTAGCACCCTGTTGATTTTAGGTATAGGTTTGAGACATGGAAGACATTGAACGAGACAGGTACCTACTTCAAATCAGTGTGTCAGCCAGGAGCAAATAGTCTGTCGCTGACTAAGGTGTAGTCATTAGAAGAGAATCTGAAAATCTGTTCCAGTGTCCTGGCCAGTATAGAGATGGGGTGACAGCATTCTCCCTTATTGCTACTCCATTTATAGTGTCAGGTTTATGGAAAGTCTTTGAGAGTCAGTGGGATGTAGGCATTTAAACCTGCTTAAGTACTTTTGTAAATCCCTTTGGACATCCACCTAAACTGTTAGGCAACAGAGCGCTTTACATTTTCAAAGGCAAAATAAGGACATTAAGTAATTAATCCCTGCAATGTTATCGTCTATATGGAAGACTGAAATGAAGGAACTAAGGTTACATGGAGATGTACAGAAATATGGAATCTCTTGATAATCAACCCTATGGTTATTTCCTTCCTGTTATTCTGTTTTACTGTTATTTGTAGATGATTAAAGTTGGATCTATAGACTTCCTGCACAAACAAAGTCTCAACTCTGACTCACCTGCCATCCTATTAAGAAAGTATAATAGAAAACGAGGACATATCCCTTGTGTTTTCTCAGGTTTCAATTGTTTCCAGAGGCCCAGGCAACATGGAAAAGTGGTTAGTAATGCACTAACACTGGACAAAATCTTTCACAATCCATGTGTCTTTGAAAGATTGCTTTTTGATGTGATGTGCAAAAAAACTTTCTCATTTTTCCTTTTTTTTTTTTTTTTTTTTAAATCTACCTGGCTCCATTGACTAAATCTCTACAATAAGAGTCTAAGTTTGAGGATTTAGGTACAAAGAGAAGAGCAGCAGTTATGTGCCAATTTTTTTAAGTGGAGAAGTGATTAGACAGATGCTAGCTGGAAACAAGTTTTAATCTCTTTGGATTTCAAATCTGCAGTGTAGCCCCAGTCTACGGCAGTCTGCTGGTTTGGAAGAAGGACTGGAGATAGACAATAACTGTGACTTTATCTGAGCACACTGGGGATGGGCTGCGCTGCCCCGTGGGAGCCCCGTGCATTGGGAGTGGATGATAAGGCCCTTCTGCAAAGGTTGTGAACAAAGATCAACGTGTAACTGCAGAGATAAAGGACTGCACCTTCCATGGTGGAGGGTCTCCAGACACCATTAGTGAAGTCACTCAGTAGCATGCAGTATTGCTTATCATCCCCGATGTGCCAAGTCCCCAGTCTGTGAGTGATGGCTCTTGTCCTTGGTGGAATACGCCAAGTGGCTGGCTAAGCCCTGCAAACGGTGGCGTCAGGACTGGTAAATGCTGTGTGCCTCAAAGGCAGGCTTCAGTCACTGTGGGGAGGCACTTACATGGATCAAGACAGTGGGAGAAATCCCACTGTGAAATTGTGAAATGTCAACTGTAGATGCTATTGCGAATTGTAACAAGAAAGCCACACAGTGGTATTAAGGGACCGTGGCCGTTCTTCAGCTTAGAGAAGCAAATGCCAGGTCCAGGAGCATCTCTAGTCACTGTGCAGTCCAGTTAAAGGATATGTTTGGATCCAAACCCAGTGCATTGCCAGCTTTTATATTCAAAAAGATTAAGCCAAAGACTATTCAGCAGGAGGGAAATTCAGGTTTTCTTCCATTTTGGGGATGCAGTGTCTAACAGATTGAAATAACCAAATAAAAGACTTCTTAGAGAAGGGACACCAAAGTTTAGTATGTGTCCTGTGTAGTCTTGAGCTCAGCTTTAGTAAGTAAGTTAGAACTGCATGAGTATTCGTTGCGCAGAGATGCGAGGAGAACTTGGAAAACACATTTAATAATTTTCCTCTCTTTTTTGTTATTGTTTGATTCTTACAAGTAATTTATGACTAGTTTTAACTGATGGTAACCTTATTCTTGATGTCTTGGCCTAAGGGACACCTTAGAACTTTTGGTACAAATTATTTATTTTTAGTAATTTGTTTGCAAAGCCTTTATTTGCTGGGCACTATTCATCTGCCTGGGAGGGAGAGTCACTCTCATTGAGGACAGCACCGGTTGTACAGCCCAGCAGCAGCAGAAACCAAACTGAGTCCCAATCCCTTACTGTAAGCACAGGGCCATGCTGTGGTTCCAGCCAGAAAGCTCAGACTTATTTTTTTCTGATTAATTACTCTTGGTATATTGCATATGTGGTACTATTCAGGGTTGAAACCTGGTCTGTAAGTTTCAGGAGGTTTATTTTCCAGCTTTGCTGCTCCTTTCCCCAAGGATCTTTGGACTCATTTCAGGAGCAGAAAGCTTGGATTTCAGATTGCTCCCCCTACCTATTTTTGCCCAGTTCCTGTGCTTTCTCCTCTTGGACTTGCCTTTGCCCAGGAGAACCAGAGAAAGCTGGCTTTTTCTGAGACATCTGTGCAACAGTAGATAATATTGTCATCAAGACACTAGTGGTATTGCCTTGCATTTCATCACTTAGGCAGCGTCTGTTCAGTGTTCATCCTGTGCTGGGTTGTCAGCTCGAGGCACGTGACCTCACTGAACTTTAAACGCTTGCAAAATGCGATCAGGAAATAGCTTTGTGGTTTTCTTGATATGGAAGTCTTTCTCATAACGCCTGAAGTGCTCAGCAACTTTTAATGGTGCATCCTAAAGATAATTGTTTAAAAAAGCAGAGGTGCAATGACAGCTTATTAGTTTCAATTCTTAATTTTTTTTAGTGATACACAAATAGTGACTTGGGTGAAATCGTGGCTTCACTGAAGTCAGTGGCAGAACTTCCAGTGACTTCACTGAGACCAGGATACACTGGTGTAGTCCTAACCACCTAAATGGTTGACAGCTAGGAAGAACTAATACCGTACTATTTCTCAAATGTTACTAATTTAAATATAAGTAAGTTTGACCAGAAAATGTAACATGCAAATATATCTCTGAGAAAGATCCCTTACTTGTAGTTATGAGCTCAAATGATCCGAATATTTAAATGTACTGCAGTATTTATAAGCGGTGGAGCAGAACTTTGAGAAAGTTATGGCTGGTATCTGAGAGCTGTAATATTTACAAACATAAAATGAACAAACCCATATATTTTTATGCTTGCCATTCCAGACCCATGAAACTTATCTGAAAGGTTACAAGACAAGGGACTGAAAATGAACCTATTACACAATTGCTGCAGGGAGTAGCTGAGCACAGTAATTAATTGCTGGTGTGTTCATTTGCAGCAGGAGGAGCAGCAGAAGGAAAATATCTCATTGAATTTGGAATTGTATTTATTCATGTATGCACTGTGGTGTTACAGCACAATTATTATCTGACACATTGGGAGCGGACTTGTGCTCTGTTAGTTGCTTGAGCTATGTGCTATTATTGGGTGATCTGCTACAAAAACATTTATTTTGAGAGATCCATTCAGGATTATAATTGATGCCCCACAGATCTCAGCCTGGCGTTCTCAAAACCCAGCGAGAGAAGTGGGAAGCTCAACTTGGCATCACGTATGGTTAGTGTCCGGCCCCCTAAAATGCTGATGTGTCCCCAGGGGCAGGTAGGAGAAAATCTTGAGTTCGCAGGTCAGCAGTCTCTAATGAGAAACTCTGTGTTATTTTTTTTTTTAATCTGTGTCTGGAAGGAGACACGGGTGCAAGCCAGGCTGTGCCGCTTTCCAGTTTCCAGTGCAGTGTTGGCACCAATCCACAGGCAGCCGCTCATCCAGCATTCCTGGCTGGAGGATCATTTCAGCAGCTATATAATATGTCAGCCAAGAGGAAGCAAGAAGGAAAAGGAAAGTGGAGTTATGAAGTTAAAACTGAGAAAATAAAAATTCCAGGCAGCTGTAGTGTGGCAGTGTCTGCTGGTGGGGGTAATCGTTTATTCGGTGAATCTGCTGCATAGTTTCTAAGAAAGCCTCACTAATCCTATTCAGAGGGTTTTTTCCCACTGAATTATTGTTTGCATAAAGCTTGGGAAAGATGACACGACAGCACCTGGCGTAAAGATTTATACTTTGGGCAGGTTTAAAAGAGTAAATATGGACTGAGTTGTGACTGTAGGCAGAGTGGTAAGGAGAACGTGGTGTGCAAGTGTCACCATCCCAGGAATGAGAGAAATACTGTGCGCTTTGCATCTCATTAACCAGTGCCAAGTTGTAATCTCGACCCCACCGGGCTCGGCTGTGGAGAGTGGCGTGGAAGGGCGGAGGTGGGGATGTGCACGGTCTCTACCCACGTGCCAGATGTTGTATCCAGGAAGAAATGGGGTACAGCCCACCCTGCCACCTCAGAGCAGGGTCAGAGGAGATGGCAATGGGGACCGGGCTCTTCCCATGCGCACCTTTTGTTCCCAACATTGTCACGGCGAGCGATGAAGAGCGTGGTCCTGTCCTCTTCCTGCAGTGAGCAGTGCCTTGCCCTGGAGGAGCCTCATGGGTGCCAACCTGGTGACTTACAGAATAAGGGTGTTTTACACAAAGGGGTAGCAGGATCAGGTTTGGAATGATTATTCCTGAAGATTTTAAAAATAAACCAACGGCTTCCTCTAGGCCTTTTAAACAAACAGCCTAAATGAACGCACAGTTAACCTTTCTTTCCTATCAGTCTGATGAAAGAAACAAATGGAAGCGATGACAGGATTATATTACTCTATTAATATGACAGATTCTAATTTGTGAGAAGAAATGAACCTCATTCAGTGCTTTATTACTTTCAGAAATTCTAAAATCAATGCAAGATATGCCATAAACATCATTCTTGGCAGGCACTCATTGAGGTAAACATATAACTCAAAGATAGCTTGAACTGAATTCTGACCAATTTAGCAAGTAATAAGCAAGGCAGTCTGTGATAAGAACATTAAAAAGAAGAGACAGTTACAGAGTTACGAACAGATGGTATCCATAAATAATGCTGAAATAATAATAATATTTTAAATTTATATATGATGCCTTTCAGTCTGGAAAATCCCACAATGCTTTACAAAACTGAATTTAAAACACAAACTTAAACTGGAATGCAGCATTTCTGGTGTGAAATATGACAGTTGTTTGAGAGCCCAAGCAATGCCAAGTCGTTTGGGACAAGAAAAGAATACGAATTTTAGTTCCTTGCTGCTGCAGCAAGAGCTTGGGTTGAATTTTATTTCTTTCCTTCCTCTAATCTATTTAATCAATCATCACCGATAGTATCTGGATATTCTGCCGTCATACATCGCTATTATCCAGAAAGACCACTCTCCCTACTGTTAATGATATCAGATGCAAGGTTGCTTTTATTTAGTAAAAACTCAAACTGATCAGCAATTTGGCTTTATCCTATGCAAAAAAAGATTACATTGTCTGCAAAAATATCTCCCAAGGCCAAGTAGCGACAGTAATTAGTACGTCCATGTGTGGGGAATATTAACTCCTATGTCAGTCCACATTCTGAAACCTTTGTCTTTCGCTGCAGAACATAATTGCTCCTTCCAAACACTTAGGTAGCTCAGCCTAACTTGAGGCTGTCTTCTGATCTCAGATAAACCCAGGCAATCCTTCTGGCTTTAGTGGGATTATGCCAACATAAGTGAAACTAAAATTTACCCCATGGTATATGAGAGTTGATAGGTGCATAAGGCATCCCGTGACGTTTGAAGGCTGCAATGGAAAAGTGCTGGAGGATGATAGGGAAAACTCGTATGCTGTGTACACAGAGCAATGGAAACTATTTAAAGCAGCTCCAGCCTCGAATATTCTGCGTAGTCCCTTCACGGGGAGAAAGATGTTACATGATAGCCTGGCTATTTAAGTGAATAGACTCTGTATTACAGAAATAGAAGAAAACAGAAAATGTTGAATACTTCTGAGTGATGAATGACACCATCTATTTGCAGGAATGCTGAAAACAAACCAGGAAGTGATGTTGGTTAGAATTAATTCATCTTTAATACTTTCCTATTCAGGTCTGTAGGAATCATAGCCAGCCTTTTCCCATTCCAAGCTCACAGTTTTGATAATGGCACCTGCAAGGACTCTTTGTCAGATAAGCTTTATATCAAGGTTGTGGTAGTTGTCCTGGAAGTAGTAGCAATACGTCAGAGTACTGAAATACCTCAGAATACTGGAGCGTTTCTTGAAAATGAGGGTTTTCCTTGTAAAAACAGAAACAGAGGGTGGCAACGGGGCTTTAGCTGAAAATAACTTTTTAACCCTGGTGAAAAGCTGTGCTAGCTCGTACTCATTAAACGTTTGTAGCTTTCTAAAAGCGGGTGGGATGTAAATATTTTTCCTTCCAGGATTCCTATGCTGGCACTGCAGGGTGCCCATGCTGGGTTTCCGTGTTGGCGGGGGACTCGGGTGTGAGCCGATTTACCATGTGTGCATGGAGAGCCTGCCCTGGCAGGTGACGGGAAACCAGCACCGGTGTGTTGCCATTTACTGTTGTCAGAGCTACCGTTGGCAGAGCATGCAATCTGCATTTTGATGCAGATAATAATTTAGATAGCAAAATGAGCTAATACATTGCACGGTAGTACTCGTGGCTCGCCGGCATCCCTTCCACTAAGAGGAAGCTGAAAGGTCAGTGGATTGGATGTTGCTGTACTCTCAAGAGCATTTGTTAAAATATACTGAGTAAAATCTTGTCTCCTATAAATTATGAGAGCTCCTACTGGTTCCACTGGATCCAGGTTCGCTTATATCATTTTTCAGTCAAACCAGGGTTTTTTTGGATGGAAAGGAAGGGGAGGGATGCAGAAATTATGTTGTGACGTACATAGCAAGCATTAGCGTAGGTATAGCTTCAGGTTACTGAATAGCTATCTCAAACATCATAGAAAATAGTGTTTTGTTTTTTATTAGGTATAAGTTACATATTGAAAAGTCCACTCTTAATCCAGCTTGTATCTATTTTGTGTGAAATATGAGTCTTTGGTTTAACTATGGCAATTTGTGCAGGGATCCTTGGACTGTCAGCTTACGTGGCAAACTGTAACTCACTTAATTCTTATTCATACCAGCTGGGTGCTTATATAAGGGTACGCATACCTACATGCATGGACTCATTAGTGGTATCTGAGACTGTTGCAATATTTAAAGTTTTTTTTAATTTTAGACCTGCTTTTGTGAGATGTTGGGCAGTCTCATGTTCATTTGTTTTCATTTGCATCTTGGGGTTTTACAGCACAAGGGATTTGTGTCCTGATTTTATTTTTGCATTCGCATATCTGCAATGCATCAGACTTTAGTTGCAAGTTTAAATTACAATTTATTTTTCAGACCTACAGGATTGCGCGGGTCAGAGTTGACACTATTGTCAGGGCTTCTGTGCCACCCTTCCATATCCTCAAAGCTGTTGCCTTGAAGTTGTTACGGGCAAGAACTCTCCGTGTAGGCTCTGTAGAGTGAGCCTGGTGACCTCAGTCACCAGTAGGCACCTCATGTGCCTTCTGATGGGCACACGTCCGCGGCTAAAGAGGCTGTCACTACAACTGACGTCCTTATCGGCAGGCTGCACAGAGAGCCTGAGTTTGGAGTGGACTAGGAGATACAGCGCATCTCCACACCAGCAGCACAGAGACAAGGAGCTGGCAGTTTGTGACCTTCTCCCAGATCCATCAGGCTTGGGGAACGTGGTCCGGAGAACACCCTCCTGTCCTTCTGGGAGCCGGTTTGGGTTCAGAAACGGGGAGGCTGCTTTCACGGGGAGTTATGTCTCTGCTAGGAGGGCTGCACTGTACTGCGGAGATGTACTATGTCAGGTTGCCCTGTGTGCCAGACTCCACTGTCTACGCAGGCTCCCTTGGGGTTACTGACTTCTTTGAAATATTTTGGGTTTGGGTTTTTTTTCCACCTGAGCTGAGGCATAAGGAAAAGAAACTGTGCTTGGTTTATCCTTGCTGCTCTCTCTGCTCTTTATTTCTGTTAATACAGGACTTCACTTTTCCGGCCTGTCAGTGTGGTAAGATCCTCAAATGGTAAATTTGTATGAAAACATAGACCCCAAACCCTCCCAATTTAAATGCATTTCAGTCCATCTTATAAGAAATGGGTCATTCAGTAGACTGTTTTCTGAGTATTGTGTTAGTTGTATTTTGTCCACAGCCTTATCTTTGCCATACAGACTTCCAGTTTTTAGGAAACAGGGTTTCAGGTCTGTCTACAGGTATTTAAATATTTCTGGCTGTTTTAAAACCTCAGTACCAGCTGAAATTAAGAAAAAGGTCTGAACACTAGACATACACTGCTGCTAACTTAACCACTTTGATTAAATTCCCTCTTGATGATTTCTCTGTCTTCTGGAGGGTGACATTTGTTCTCACAATCTGTGGTGAGACCACAGTGAGCTGGCTGACCACAGTAACTGCTGCACATCGTTCTGCTCGCTGCAGATTAGGAGCACGGGAGGTATCTCTTGCTTCTCTTTTTTTCTTTTTTTTCCTATTTCTTACTTGCAGAACAACTGAAAAAGGACAAGGTTGAGCTATTTCCTCAATGTTGCATTGTGCCTTGCCCTGCGTGGTGCGCAGAGGAGGTGGGGAGAGAGGATGAAAAGAGCTGTTGGACTGACTTGACTCTTGTGTCACCCAACTGCTCAGAAAACTGAGGGTCGACAGGGCTTCAAAACAGCGAGGCTGGAGGAGGCAGGGCTGTCAACCTTTCCCGCACCAGCCTGCAGAATACTTGCTGCTCTGCATGATTTCTGTTTCTGTCTAGAAAAGTGCTTTTTACAGTAGGAAAAGCATTCTATAAATATTCCGTATTTATTATTTTGCTAGAGCTTATTCACTATTGCTGAACTTCGATCAATAAAATGAGAAAAAGGAGGAAAAATATCCAAAGATAAAAGAAACCCAGAGAGCTATGCATTCCAGAATAAACACAGCACTCCTTGACGTGGTACAGGCACTGTTTGTGCCTGGCTTCCCAACAGGGGTTCTTGCACACCCAGTAACTTTGTTTGTATTTTGTAAATTAGCAGATGGTTCTTTGATACAAAGGAGAAAGTGTTCCCACATCAGATCGAGTATCTCTGTTTCTCTCTTTGCCCCCCTCTGATATTAAACAAATCATAGAGGAAGACGCAACCACAATTGCTAAAACTAAAGGGGAGATGGAGCAAAGAAAAAACATGTACAAGTTAACTGTGAAGTTCAATTGACATTGACTACAGGAAAGCAAAAAATATAACTGAACAGGTCACTCGCCAAGGAACAGGTTTAGATTGGATATTAGGGAAAAGTTCTTCACAGAAAGGGTTATCAAACATTGGAACAGGCTGTCCAGGGAAGTGGTTGAATCACCATCCCTGGAGGTATTTAAAAGACAGGTAGATGTTGTGCTTAGGGATGTGGTTTAGTGGTGGACTTGGCAGTGTTAGGTTAATGGTTGGACTTGATGATCTTAAAGGTCCCTTCCAACCTAGACAGTTCTACGATTCTATGATTCTAGGAGATATTCTTATTTCAAACATTTCTGAGCTGTGCTCCAGGAGACCTTGGGTACAGGCAGGTCAGTTTTTGTGACCTTTTTCACTGTTTCCTTCCAGTGGAGGCTACCTCACCAATGGAGGGAATTTACTCAGATAAGTGTGTCGCTGCTGAAGGTGGGGGGAATAATTTTATACCTGTCATGCAGCCATTTCATAGGATCATAGAATCATTTAGGTTGGAAAAGACCCTTAAGATCATTGAGTCCAACTGTTAAAACTACCAAGTCCACCACTAAACCATGTCCTTAAGTGCCACATCTACACATCTTTGAAATATCTCCAGGGATGGTGGCTCCACCACTTCCCTGGGCAGCCTGTTCTAATGCTTGACAGCCCTTTAGGTGAAGAATTTTCTCCTAATATCCAGTCTAAACCTCCCCTGGTGCAACTTGAGACCATTTCCTCTTGTCCTATCACTTCGTACTTGGGAGAAGAGACCAACCCCCACCTCGCTACAACCTCCTTTCAGGTAGCTGTAGAGAGTGATAAGGTCTCCCCTCAGCCTTCTTTTCTCCAGACTGAACAACCCCAGTTCCCTCAGCTGCTCCTCGTAAGACTTGTGCTCCAGACCCTTCACCAGCTTCATTGCTCTTCTTTGGATCTGCTCCAGCACCACCATGTCAGAGTGGAGCCTGTGTCTTACTTGATGATATATGTAAGGCATAGTGCCTGTTTACCAAAAGTTGGTCTTGATCTTGACTGGAGCCTCAAGGCAGTAATCTGAGTAATGTAACAGCAATTAAATAAGATGCTTACAGACTAGATCTGGCTAAAGCATATTCCACATTGCTCAAAAAAACCCCCTTTTTAATTGCTAGTCTGAAATTTCTTTGGAAATATTGCTGCAATAGTCAACTCTCCCCTTGTTTACTTGAAACCTTGTCTATACAGATACTACGATGATAAACTCTAATGTGTTTCTTTCTGCTTGTGTGTGTAAACTATATGTATCAGAGAAAGAGTGTTCTTTGGGGCAGGCCTTCTCTTTTTGATCTATGTTTGTACAAGACCTGGCATTATTGGGTCCCAGTCCATGATTGAACCACACAAGCACAACAGTACTGTAAATAAACGAATAGCTATTCTGAAGATAAAATTCCATTTACTTGCTGTTCAGCACTTTTGCCTACAGGTCTTTGCACCAGAAGTCTTGCCTGAAAAAGAAGGTCCTCTGCTATTCCCATGTCTTCTACGTCCATGTCTGGTCCCATTGACCTGACTGACAGTGGAGGATTTGTCATTGGCCTTATTAAGCATAATGAGTCCAAGCTGTAATCTCTCAGAACAAAGGAGAAAATGCTTTCTTCTGAAGCTTTGCCTGAAACATAGCTTGTGTCCAAAGGTGGAACAAATTACGGCCACTTTTCCCTTGGACACCAGGTGGAAATTAAGGGGAAAATTTGCTGAAGTACTTATGCAGAGACTCAAAGGGTATGATAAAACTAAGATGGATTTAATGCTCATTAACAAGAAGTAATATTCTAAGCAGAGGAAAAAGAAATTAGGAGAAAAATTTGCATTATATGTAGGAAAAATACGTACCGTGGAAAAATACATATCGAATACTAAGCATGGGCACAAGCCCAATCCTTCTCATTTTATAATCATTGAGAGTGGCTCCATTGACTTCCAGGGGACTTGAATGGGATCCAGCTCCAAATCTGGCTTTCTTAACTCATGAATACTCCTTTTGAAATTAATAGTATTTCTTGAATTAGGAAAGTAAGACAGACTTTTGGTAGTACAACTCTTGCCCTCAGTGCTTCATCATATATATGATTTGAGAGAGAGCCCTTTCAAGGTAATGCCTGTTATTGACATGCATAAATTTATACTGATGTTTTGTTCTGTTTTCTAAGGATGGGAGTCCTAGGAAATGTATAGGGAGATAGTTAATCAATCTAGAGAAGTTTAAGGAGTCACCAGTCTACCCTCCAAAGGCTCCCAGTATAATTCTGAGCCTGCACAGGAGATAAATCATATATTGGATTAATTTGCTCATTTTGACTGTTCGATGACTACTTCATCCATGGGCACTCTGCACTTCCTTCTTCATATTTATCACCTGAGCATAATTGGGTAGTTATTTGTAGAGGGTAAATCCGAATTGAAAAATGAGGACGCATCTCTGTGCATTGCAGATCCATGTCCATCGAGCAGTGCTGCTAGTTGAGGCAGGTCGCATAGATTACATGATTTTGTTGCAGTTTTTTTGTTTGATGAACATGTAAGACCTTTTCACTGAATACAGCGTGTTCCAAGCTAAAACACAGTTTCTGACTGTTCTTTTGACATACAACTGTGAAACTCATTTTCTGCGATACGAAAACATGAACTGTGTAAAAACTTTGCATTTTTCATGAATATTCATTTAATATTTATAATTATTTTAGTCTTGCTTACATACTCCCCTTGTTTTCTAATACTCAAAACAGCTTTTTGGTAATTAATTTGAATTTTAGTACTAACAAGTGGCGTCTCTTACGAAGCCTATTACAAACGTGGCACATTGTTCTAAATTGCATCATAAAATAATCGTCTAGAACAGCGACAGATTCAGCAAAATGGCTCTACTTCTGTTTGACGGGGTGAACGCCTCTGTGCTTTTCAAAGCAACTAGTTTAGCACTCTTCATTTACAAAGAGGAAAGGGAGAGGAGAGAGAAACACTACTCTGAGAACAGCTTGTCTCATGTTGACCTACTTTCTCCACCAATCTGCGTGCAGCCGGAGCTGCTGTTGTGTTGACACTACATATCCAAGCTAAAGCAAACCCAGCAGAATCCCTGGCCTTAGAGATTGGCTCCAGAGAGGACAAAAGGCCTTCTGGGTTTGATACGACTTTTGGACACACAGGCACTGCAGGACTGGGACAGAGCGAGCTGATTTTCGAAACTGAGTCTCGTGCCTCCTCTTCTCTGCGAGATCTCAAGTAGATTACACTCACATAATGAGGCTGCTTTGTGTCTAATCTCTTAGGTACGTTTAAGTGTAAAAGCCAGTGGTGTTGGTCCGAGGAGGCTCTCCTTATCTGCACCGGGAACATGGTCAAAGAGCTGAATTTGCTACTCTTATCAGCATTTTCTTTCTCCTGCCAGGAAAATCAGGAAAACAGGGGAAAGGGGGTGTGCCTCTGAGAAAGGCAGGGATGCCCGTTTGTCATGCCTATCTTTGACTCCCTTTTAGCCCCTAGTGATTATTTGCAGACAGTGCAAATTAGAGTAACCGTAGAGGTCCCCTAATCCCATGCAGGGGGGAGAAGTTTTGTACAGAGCCTGCAGACCAGGGAATGGAAACCTTTTTTGTATCTCCATATCTGTGCAGGGGTAAACACCACATTATCTGTGCTGTTTGGAAATTATTGGATCCTGAGGTTCAATTAATGATCTTTGGGTTTTGTTTTTACTTGCTGTCATTAATTTTTGAAAGGATATCATTTTTTGATGTGCTGCACATCTGGAATTCCTGCTGCCTGTAGTGGGAGGGGGTACTGCTACTTCTTGAGAAATATGAGTAGAAAAAAATGTTGTATCAATATGTATCACCCCATCAGTTTTTATCATTTCAACCAATGTTTTCACAGAAGCTGATCTGTACTTTACAACGCAAATACTACTCCTTTGCCCCTGGAAGCCTCTTGTCCTTTAATGGAAATAAATACAGTTTTATTCTTAGCAGCTTGTTGCAGAAAACTCCAGTAATGTGGCTCTTCACCAAAACTTCCTTTTTATGGCTAGTTTTAACTTAAAGGAAGAACCCTGTTGATTCTGAGAAAGACCCTCACACTTTCGTTTCAAAACCATGGCCTTTCCTTTACACCGTTCTGGAGATTTCTTTTTGCAAATGCTTTCTTTGCATCTCCTCTAACAAGAGTATTTGTGATAAGACACTGCTAAGATGGTGAGATCTATTTATTTATTTATTTGGGTCCTAAAGAAATAGAGTTGACCTAAGTTTAGTAGAACAAGTAAAATAATGAGTCAAATCAGAGCCTTTAAAAAGACCTAAATGAGGTCTAGTAGAAACTACTTACTGCTAGGTGAAATGTTACTGGGACTTTCTCGTACCCTATTGCCGGAACCCCTGGGGGAAATTATAGCAGCACGCGACGGTATGTGAACATAAAGTGCACTGACTGCGCTGCCCTGCCTTACTCTGTGGCATTCCCATCCCACATCAAGACTGCCTTTTTATGAGCTGGCTTAATCTGCTTTCAAAGTGGCTTAAAATGGGCACTTGTAGGGTGGACTAAGAGTCCTTGGATAAAGCCAGCACAGACCACCGAGTGCGGTTATTACCCTGAACTTCTTCCCCACACAGATTTGGGTATTTTAAAATTCACTCAGTGTAGCGGGTTCTACTTTTTCCTAGGAACATGCAAGTGGGTGAAAGTTTGACATCTGCCGTTCTGCTGAATCTGTGTTTCTGGGGTAGAGGTTCTCCTCTCCACCCCATTAAGATTTCTCAGCTGTCATTGCCTGTTGCTAAATGTTTCTTGGCTACCTGAATTTGCTCTCCAATAAGCCTTATAGGCCACTGGGGCAGGAAGCTTCGTGGGCTGCTTTCGTTGGCATGCTGCTTGGTTTTGAGAGTCTGGAGTTCAAGGGTTTGGGTTTGCAAGAGTCTCTTGCGGTGCTGAACCTCGCTGCCTTGTGAAACGTGCCATGCACACGTGAGCCAGAAGTTTCTACACCTCTGAGCCATGAAAGCCAACGGAGAGCTCATAGGTGGTAAGAACTGCTATTATTGTAGCACTCGAACAGTTTTTATTAAACTGTCTAAACGTGTTGTTTGATAACCGTTTGGCGGAATGCCTCTGTCATATTATTCCAATTAGGCAACAACAGCTTAAGCTACAATTCTTTTTGTGAGGTGACTTTCCCATTGAGGTCTACC
This sequence comes from Ibidorhyncha struthersii, assembly GCA_013398815.1. Classification (NCBI taxonomy): domain Eukaryota; kingdom Metazoa; phylum Chordata; class Aves; order Charadriiformes; family Charadriidae; genus Ibidorhyncha; species Ibidorhyncha struthersii. The sequence goes on along the minus strand of VZSZ01005438.1, from coordinate 2,466,326 downwards.
GGGAATTAGGCAAAGTCAGGGTTGAGGCACTGGAAGAAAAGTGAGGATGAAATTGTAGGTGGATCGAGTGAGTTTTGCAGTTCAGAGAGAATCACAGCAAAATCGATTGGTTCCCTACACCTGCCATTTCTTTCATCTGTGCTATTGCTTAATATTTCTCTTTAATTTACATTCATTTCCTTTTAAGCTTTTGATATTTAAGGAACTCTTGTAAACTCCCATGCCATGAAATGAGTGTCATGAATTCTAGCCCTAGCTTTTGTTCCTTTGCATTTGGGGATGTCTGAGCTCAAGGAGCCAGGACCACGTCCAGGTTCTCCACATGGAGACAAGATCTGGAAGTGCGCATCTCTCCTTTCCCTGTCTTGACATCTGTGGGAACCCATAGCTGAGAAGGAGCTTCAGGCTAACGCAGCCAAATCTCCCAGGTCTGTGGTCTGAATGATCTGACTGCCGGGACTACAGTGCTCTACAGGGTGCAGATGTAGCCTGCAAAAATTTAGGGATCCTCCAGCTTCCATTAACTGTGCTGTGCCCTGTTTCTCACTGACTAGCACAAGGATCAATTCTTAACATCTGGAAAGAGATTTGAAACCCTAAAGCAGTAATTTCACAATTATGCTTAATCAGTACTGTGCATTTAGTGTCAATGTTATTATGTGAATGTTCATTGACAAATTAAGAATACATTTTAAATGTCCCCTAGAAAAGTCAGTAAATAGAAAGTCTTTGCTCATCGGTATGTGGTTTATAATCCTGTAACAGCAATGTTCTACCCTGTCTTTTATGGATGTGTACTGGAGAGATGCAATGCTTTAATAACTTCTCAATAAGCAAAGCTTACAGCCCAGTTCTTTCCCAGTGTTAGAGGTTTGACTTGATTGTGGTGGTTTTACATCTGCTGAAAGCACAATCAATGCCTTGCATTTTCAATACCGTGAAGATAAAGAAGCGCATTACATTTTTCAGCAGGAGTATCACTTCCAGCAGGAGTAGAACAAACAGACCTTTCTAGCTGTTTACATGAATAGACTTTCAAGGGTATCCTCTAGTTCCCTTGGAAGGTTAATTTTTAAAACTTACATCAATGGAAAACAGAAATGAGTTAGTCAAGTGCCTTTTTTAAAGTCTTGAATGAAGTACAGGTTCCCATCCTGCTGGTCAGGTCAGCGGCTGCGTAACGACTGTCCCCGTAACCCGCATCAGCCTGCTAACCTGTCCTGTTCAAAACCCGGACTGCACTGCCTCCGATTGCCCGCGCTCCGCTTGCGCGATCGTGCCTCGGCTCTCGGCTCGGGGGAGGGATATCTGTGCAGTAGGGATTTCACTGCTGCTCCGAGCTCAGCGTCATGAGGGTCCGTTATCGAACTCTGGTTTTGGGATGTTGCAAACGAGCTACCCTGCCCTGCTCTTCTACCGAGGCGAAGTTGTGCCGGGCACTATAAAAGCTGGAGCCAAATGTAGGCCGGTGCAGGCACAGCTAAAACCATACTAGGAGCATGCGTACTGCACCAAAACGTATTAATTCCCTTAGCCGCTGCAGTAAATCTCTTTCTGCCACAAGCATACACTGAGAGTTGCTCCTGCCCAGAAGAGACCTGTGGGAGAGAATCGGTGTCAGAAAGGTTAAGTAACTCAGTCCATAATTGCAGGGACTTGTCCATAATTTCCAATTCTCTGTGCAGAAAAGGAAGGCTTTTCTTTCCATTAGACCATGCGGTTAAAGACAGACAGAATCTAGCCATTCTGTGCAAATCTTCTAAGTGTAATAGTTTCCTCATTTGACATAGATTTTCAAGCCAAGGTGATTAATGAGTCATAAATATAATGGTACAGTGATCCTTAAAATAAACAACATTCCTTGATTTGAAAATCCCAGGAGATGAGTTTTAATTTCTCTAACCAATCTGGGAATGTAAAAGATTTTCCTGCAGTGCCTTATTGATATAATTTGACCTTGCTCAGCAGTGGAGCTCCCTGATGGAGGTGTGTGGGGGGAGGAGGGTGTGTGGGCACACATGCAAAGTGCTCTTACTATGCCTGTATTCAAATTCTAATTCCATATTCTTGTAGGAACGATCTCACTGGGAACCAAAAATAGCACAGACGGAAAATATTCTCACAAGATGATTGTCACACAAATAAGAATGGTTTCTCTTTAACCCATTCTCTTATCAGCTAAGCTCTCTGCAGGCTCCTGATCCTCTGCTGGTGCTTTACTTTAGCCATTGGCCAAGAATCTATTTGTGAAAAGCAACAATTTAATAGTAATAAAATATCTCTGTGGTTGACGGTATGCCACTAAGCTGGATTAAATGAAGTGTGCTTACCTTGGTTTAAGACTATAAAAGTATTGCTTCAGTGATGGTAATTCGCCGCCTTTGCAATAGGGTGTGTTTGTGAGTTTTGGTGACTGTCCTTTCTAGCTTTAAGCAGTGCCAGTTACATCTCCTGATGCTCTGTTGCTTTCAATGAGATAGCACAAAATGCATGTCTGACCCAAATTCTTCCTGCCAATCACAATTTCCTGTACAGAAAGAGAAAGTGAATTAATGGTGATGCCGTTATTTATTTTTATTACCGCACCACACACAAGCCTCCGTTTTGGAAGAGACTGGGCTGTGCTAGGCATTATAAATACTCAGAAGGAAGAGGTTGTCCCTTCAGAAAGCCTGTCGTCTAGGTACCGGAGGGGGTGACAGAGGACAGTGGTAGAGGGTGCAAGGAACCCCCCAAAAATATTGTTCAACACACACAGCAACTGAACAGTTGTCTTTATAGGCACCGTGGCAGAGTAGAGGTATGAGGAAGCTGAATGAGAAGTATGGAGCTGTGGAGGGTTAGCCAGCTCCTGCAAACTGAGAGAAAGCCGTAATTTGCTTGTTTGAAGTTCCGGCGAGTGGCGTGACTGAGCAACACCCGCGCATCCAAGGTGGAGGCTGATCAATGCAGGAATGAGAGGTGGTGTGCTAGAGAAGGGGGAGGTGGCAACGGCATTCAGAGAGAATGAGCGGGCAGAGGAGAGTTGATCCCATGAATCCCTATTTTACCCAGGTTGTCCGGGGGGAAATGCACTCCGTAGAGTGTTAACAGTGGTCTGCAAATGAGCTGATCTGTCAAGTTAGTGTTTTACAATGGCGTGTTAATTCCCGGACTTCTATGATAGACAGTTACATATAAACAAAAGCTATCATCCTGTTCTTTTATTTGAATTTGTTTATAGACGATGGAGAAAAGCTGATGTTTGCATATTTACCACACAACAGATGTTCATAGTTCTCAGGCACATCATCTGCCCAATTGCCCATGGCTTTGTCTATTCCAATTATTTTTCCCCATATGTACACACTGGGTCGCATTCCAGCTCCGAGACAAAAGAGGGGTTTATTTTTTGTTTCCCTCTGGAACTGCTGAGGTCCTCTGGGCTTCTGACAAGGACTGTCACAACCTGAAAAAGAGCCTTGAAAACCTGCCCACGGCACTAACCTGTAAGGGAGTCATTGACAGGCTCCCAGTCAGCAGGTCTGGTGATACTTCTGCTATGAAGCCTTCCATTTTGGGCATGATCCTCAGCTTGCCCATGTGGCTTTACCCCAGAAAGGCTCCTATACTTCGGATATTCCAGCAAGACTCCCTCATACTGACTGTGAGAGAACTTGGAAAAAACCTGTCCCGTGATGTTGCTGTGTCAGCTAAAGTGGGTAGAGTGTATGGGCAGAGTCTGAGCGCAGGAACAGCGGAGTCCTGAATGCTGCCCAGATAAGCAAAAATGTTTTTACTGTCACAAGTAGCTGAAGAATTGCTGTCCTCCCTTCTTTTCTGTAACGATAACCTTAGATGGATCTGATTTCTCTGTGAGACAAGGGTTGCCAGTGAACTTCAACGCTGAGAAAGGGTTGGGAGGTGCTCTTCCCTAAGACGAGAAGATGCTGCTAGGGACCTGCCTGGTGATACCTTGGCTCTGCATGAAACAAGGTGATCTGCCTTCCTGGGATTTGCAAACAGGTCCCTTATTTTTTCCTTGCACGCTGAGCTAATGTGCTGCTCGCCTTCCCTTTACGTTTTTGTGTCCTTGGCAGAAACCTGTACTGAGGAGCGGTTGCCTCCGCTGTTCTGGTGTGAGCAGGCGAGGCAAGAAATCTCAGACCAACTACACTTGTTTCAGTTGAGCACTGAATCACAGCAATGCAGTCCTGCGGGGAACTCGACGTCATTTGAATGCAGCGTAGCGCTGCGAAACATCGCATGGAGCAGAGAGAACACAACTAGCTCGGAGCAGCCAGTTTTGACATTGGACAGACTATCAGCCAGGCACAGTCTAGCCAGCCTGGGATAATCAGCCATGCTGAGAGGCAAGGATAATTAGGCAGACACAGAGATACCCTGCAGATATGCTTCTGCAGCTCTTAACAATTCTTAGAAAACTTTTCCTAATATATAGCTTATATATCGCTTGCTCTGAATTAAATGAGTTCTTATGTTATCTGTCACATATTCTTGTTTACTATGTTGAAAGCTCCTATCATATTCTCCTGAGTCTCCTCTTTTCCAGACCAAACAAATAAAGAAGAAATTCAGCCTTTCCGTATAGGATGTTTCTCTCTCAAATTTGTCTTCATTTTTGGTAAAATACAGTGTTCCAAATTGCACCCTAAAAGAAGTTTCACTGATACTTAATGAAAGGGAATAATTATTTCCGCTGTCTGACATGCATCAGTCTTATTAATACATCACTGAATGAGCTTTACATTTTTTGTTGCAGTGTGTCATGGTGCTGAGTCATATTCCACCTGGGGCCCTCCATAACTCCCAGCACTCATTTTGCAGTACTTTTATTTAACCAGTTACTTCTTATTTTGTATTTGGTCGTTTGATTTCTCCTTCCTTTACTCAGTACTTCACACTTGCTTGTATTGAATGTCTTTGCTTGATTTAAGGCTGTTTCTTCAATTCGTCAAGACTGCTCTGAATTCTGAAAGAGTCTTTTAAAGCATTCACAACCTTTGCCAGCATCCGCACTTTCTGCACTGTCCTTTCTAGGAGCCGAGTCATTAGTGAGAACACGGAATCGACCAGGTTTCGGGACAGATCCTTAGGGGACCTCGCTTGGTACATCCAGATACGCTCAGTACCTGTGGGAGGAAAAATTGGTGTTTGAGCATAAGCTTTGGTCTTTATTCGGAAGCAGCAAGGCGTTAGGGCAGTTCATGTAGCCATCTGAAGTGAAGCCTCAGCTTCATAAACTGGGATGAACAGGAAAATCCACAGGTGTGTCGTTTGCCCGAGCTATCCCGTGACTTGAAGCTGCCCGGCATACAAATGCCACGCGCTGCCTTTGCACCATGGAGCCGCACGGTATCTCGAAGGGGGTTATAAATATACATCCTCCTTCAGCTTGAGAAGTAAGAAGGGGATGCAGATGGGTGAGAACTGTTCCAGTGAAGCTCGCGCTCGCGCCCGGCGCATAATGAGATCAGAATGCAGGCAGGAATGTGTGGAGGAGTGGAGCTGGCAAGGATTCACCAGCCTGAATTATTCTAAGCCTATTCCATTCCTAATCATCCCTAATCAGATCTTTTTTCTTCTTCTTCTTCTTCTTTTTTTTTGTTTTGGTGTGTGAAGGTGCATTGTGGAGATGTTTCTGTTTGACCGTAAAACTAAAGCTCTTACTACATGAGCAAATTCTAGCTGCCAGGATATGGCTCTTTCGGTGAGGTTTTGGGGCACTGGGTTTCTTATCGTAGCTTCCTTTGCTATGGTTATTTCAGAGCACTTGGCATTTCCCTGCTATGTAGCCAATTTGTTGGATGCTGGAAAGTATGAAATTGGATCTTTAAAAGGATCCCGGATCATTTTTGAAGCTAATACAAATCTATAATAACCCGACCCCAAACAGAAAAGGGGGTGGGCAGAGCAGTACCACATGAGTTATCCAGACTTGTTTACATCCTGATTTGCAAAAGATACAGCTTGACCCCAGCGTAACCTTGAAATCTACACACGGAGAGGAAATACTATGTAAATGAGAACAGCCAAAACAAAACAGGCAGACAGAAGCTCAGTGTACAGAACAAGCTGGGAAGGCAAGCTTTGCAAACACCACTTCTCTGTGGAGGAGAAATGTGCACAAATTCTTTTTTTTTTTTTTTTTCCTGGGATGTAAATGGCTGTGAAAGAAAACTCTTCCTAACAAGAAATGGCATTGCTGGTTTTACAAGACCACAGCCATTTTCCATAGCATAGGGACAGCATGTTTTCCCCCACCTACCGTACCGCAAAGCCTGCCGGAGATGTCATGCCCTAAGGAGGACCAGTTCAGAGCAACCAGGGAAGCGTAATTGTTCCCAAGCTTTTTGGCTGCAATCTAAATGGATTTTAAAAGATGACAGTGATGTCTTGGGGGCCCTACTGTGGGAGCGACGTGATGCATGCTGCCTATGAAATACTGAATAGCAGTGAATAGATGTTGGTGGTGAGCAAGTGTTGTGTTAGCCTTCTGCGTTGGATAAAGAAGGGGGAGAAGCCTACCAAAGGCTGTGGTTCATCCCGGAGTTTTTCAGCGGTGGTGGGGCTATGCGGTTCACTGGCTCCAGTTCTGCACTGGGACAAATGTTTGGGTGGCTGAACAGTGAGCTGGACTGAGGAACAGATCTAGAGGAAAAATAATGTTATTTTTCCAGTCAGTTAAAAGCTTTCCGCCCCACTTTTGGGTTTTTGTCTGGGCTTTCTGTGCACACTCACAGCCGCCTGCGTTGGCGGGATGGCGGGGTGCTGGTGAAAGGGGGCCCAGCCCGCCTGAGCTGGCAGAAGCATGAGCCCCCCTAACGCTGTACTTCCACTCCTGAAATCACAGCTGCAGCTCGGCCTCTCCACGCTCGCAACGCTTCCTGGAATCACGCTCGTGTGCCCCGCCGGCGCCGCGCTTTACAGGGCTGAACCACCTGGGGGACTTCTCCTACAAAGCGATGCATCTTCACTTTCAGCTCCCTGGCAGGATCTGGTGACCACAGAAGTGGCACGGAGGAGGCCACCGGAGTGCAGCACCCGGCGCAGTACCCAGCTGCCATTTGGCGCGGCGGCACCCTGAGTGTGTCTAACCACAGCCACACCGGGCTGCTTGGTGTCTGTGGATGTGGCTTGCTCAGGCACTTAACCATGTTAGGAGAATGTTATTCCTCCCCTTGTTATTTGGAATTGATTTCAGGAGAGGGAATGTGGTTCCCATGCTGACGCCTCTTGGCCCTCGAACCCACAAACCTGTTAATCTCTGAATCTTAATCTGTAGAAGGAGGGAGCGCAGCAGTTACAGAATGACAGAATGACAGAATGGTCAGGGTTGGAAGGGCCCTCTGGAGCTCACCCAGTCCCACCTCCTGCCAGAGCAGGGTCACCTACAGCAGTTGCACAGGACGGCGTCCAGGCGGGTTTGGAATGTCTCCAGAGTGGGAGACTCCCCCACCTCTCTGGGCAGCCTGTGCCAGTGCTCTGCCACCCCCAAAGTAAAGACATTCCTCCTTATGTTAAGATGGAACTTCCTATGTTCAAGTTTGTGCCCGTTACCTCTTGTTCTATCACTGGGCACCACTGAAAAAAGACTGTTCCCATCCCCCTGGCGCCCTCCCTTTAAGTATTTATAAGCACCGATAAGATTCCCCCTCAGTCTTCTTTTCTTCAGACTAAAAAGACCCAAGTCCCTCAGCCTTTCCTGGTAAGAAAGGTGCTCCACTCCCTTATCATCTTTGTAGCCCTTTGCTGGACCCTCTCCAGCAGTTCCCTGTCCTTCTTGAACCGCAGCTGGGAGCAGCATTTTAAGCTCGATGGAGTACAATTACCTAGGCCATGGCAGGCAGTGGCAGAGCCCAGCAGAAGTACAGCTTGTAGCCAGAAGCATATTCACAACCGGCAAAGTTTAGGTGGCAGCAATGAGATAAAATGGGGGCCAAAAAAAAGAGATAACTGCATGCCCCAGAATTGCCAATATCCTTCCTGAAATCTCTGTTAAACAGGTTCTCAGCCATATTACTTTACTGAAGTGACTGGGGAGAGCTCTTACCTAGCATGAGCACTGTACCATTCCAGGAAAAACAGGTTTTCTTCTGCCTGACAAAGTCCAATTTCCTGCTCTCGAAGAAATGAGAGTTGTCCATGGAGCAGTGTTGACCTGAGCTGTTGTGCTCAAACATTTCATTCCTTGGATCACGCTGGGCTCGCCAGGGGCCGTACTCCTCAAGCCTTTCTCAAGATGATGTGAACGGTCCACTTTGGGGGTCAAGTGCTATTCAGAAAGAATAGCGGTGCCAGAATTTGTTCATGTTGTTGAGAAATACGAAGTATATTGTGCGTAATGATGTCTGCTAAACTTTTCATAGCCCTTGCTTGCCTGCTGTCTCTTACCAGCTACACACTCACACATGTTACTTTGCTTTGTCAGAATACAAACCAGCACTGTTTAAGTGTAAAATGACATTTTGGTGTGTATATACATTTAAGCAAAATATGTTTCCTATGAGCGCTAATTGGCATAAAAGTCTTGCTTTAAATGCATAGATTTTAATCCCCGAAAGCTTCCTCAGCCATTGACATGTGCGCTTGTACAGGAGAAATTTGAAAGAAAAAGTCAGTGTGGGAAGAGAAATGAATCTTTTAAAGCAAAGGCAGGGAGGGAAGTTGACGAAATATTGAGGGAGAGTTGTCCTTTATTCCATTCCACCACAGGTCTGTCAGTTTTCAGGGGGGTGTGCACAGGAAAAAGTACTATTCCAGAGGAGCACTGGTGGCCAAGCGTAGCTCTCACCTCCGGGACCGCTGGGTAGCAGCATGGAATGCGAGAGGAAGGTAACTGAAAAGCAAACATCTCTCTCCAGTGGAGACCACAGGGTTCAGTTAAGTCTGAAAATCTGGCTTTTTAACTCATTCTCTCTTCGGATTTTGACCATGTGGGAAATCTTCATTCCTACTTGCATGGAAATTTATGAAATAAATGGGAAACATAGCTTCTTAATATTTAATTTGCTTGGTGATTAAAAGAAATTAGTTTCAACCATTGTGCAGTTCAGCAGACCTCCATTAATTTTTATATAGAAATATTTGCCTGACTTCTTTCTGTGAATTTATATAAAAAGAATAATTATTACATCTTCTCCCATTTGTGTGTTTTTGATAAGGACATAATCAGAAGGTGCATAATCAGAAACCGAATCCTAGTCGAATGCTAATGCGTTAAGTGTAAACCTAGTCCACACTTCATAAATAACGTGTGAACTGGGGAGTTAAAATAGGAGAATGACAATGCCCGGAAGTCTTTTGGATAGAAAATTTATTTTCAGATTTTTGAAGCAACCAGCCAGAATCAGGGACTTAAGTCAGAATTCACTTAAGCATTTAGGTGTTTAAGCCACGTCGACTTACAAGGCCTTTGGAAGTCTGTGCCTTTCTTTTTTAAACCATTAGTGAAGAGGGGAACTTGTTGCATTCTCTGGGTTTTGAACCAGTGCTGAGATAATTTACAGTGATAACAGTTTCCCTGCAGAGCTAAAACGGAAAGACCTTTCATTTGGTATGTGTGTAATGAAAAGTGTGATGTTTGCAAACACTGAATGACCAATGAATCAATATTTCCCCAATGTTTTTCAGACACAGTATGATAAAGTAGTCTTTCAGATTACTGATTTCAGGTTTGTATTAATCTTTTCCATCACACCTTTATAAGTAAGGCTTTTGTTATTGCTTCTTTTTAGTACGCTGAAGTGGTAATCTGATCTCTCTTTTTGAGACTTAAGCATTGTTCTATAAATACAGCTTTGGGCTAAATATTTTCATTTTTGACAGTTTCCGTATGATTTTCATTGTTTGTGCCCACCGTGAAATTATCTCAAAACACTGCACCATGGCTAGCTGCTAAATTTGGGTCTCTCAGAGAAATGTTTAATTCTTAGGCAACATTTATTCATATATGATTTAATAAGACAGCACAAGGACTAGATTAATGTACTTTGAAAAATGAAAGTGGAAGGAGAGAATTATTTGCTTTCCAGCCAGAAGTGAAGGGACCAATTTTTTGACTGCCGCCGTCTTTGCCTTCCCTGTGGCTCTTGCGGTACGCCGGTGGAGAAGAGGTAATGGTGGTGACTCAGCTACGGACGGTGTTCAAAACAACCACCACCAGATGAGCGTTGTAGGAACCGATTGCTTCTGAGTGCTATTTATTGCTCAGCATCCGTAGGGCTGTGCCGGAAGGAGATTGCAATTGAAATCAGGGCTTTTTGTGGTGCAACCAGCTCAGACCCAGACCAAGAGATAACGGCTGCCCCAAGTGCTAACAGGTGAGATGACGTTGTAGCTTATAGGTGGCCAGACCTTTTTACCAGGTGGGGGAATCTAGAAGACCCTTGAAAGAGTCAGAAATGGGGAAGTCTAATTTGCAAGTTATTGCTGCAAGACTGCCTTTTCCCACTAATAAATCAATGATCTGAGGAGGAGGTAAGTTTTGCCTGAATTTCAGTGGATAAAGAGGGTAAGTAAAGAGTGTGTGTAAAAGACAAGGGTTATGCCAACACTACCACACTGACAGGTCCCCCAGAACTGAGCTGTTGTGGAGCGAGGTGATTCAGGTTCTGCCTGGGCTGAAGCCAGAGCAGCACAGGTCTTGGTGTGGGCTGCAAAATCTCTCTGAGATGCAGGGTAAGGGCTGTGCTAACAGCCCAGCTCCTACAGCACAACGCTTCTTGCAGGTGAGACCTACTTAATGGAAAGAAACCTGGAAAAGCCATAAATAAAGTGCTCACAACGCGCACTGGACCTTGCCTGCAGCACAGGGCGGGTTTGCACTGCGCAGGTAGTCCTTGTAGCGCATGACTATCTCTCTGCCAATATTATTACTGATGCTGTATATTAGATCACATATCCTAATTGTTTTGTGATCCCCCTGTTGAGAAAGGCTTTTCATCTTCCTTCATGTGTCTTTGATTAGTTCTGTGGTTGCACCTACACTTCTGCGCCCCACGATGGTGGGTGTCCACGTAGTGTAGTTGGGGCATGTCCACTGTCTCCTTTCCAGAGGAAACTGTGTGTGTGGGTGGGCATATCTCTGTGTAGGGACGGCATGAGCAGGCGAACCCATAAAGGATTTAATTAGGTTAAGGATAAGTTTCAAAGAGAATATAAGCCTCTAAAACAGAGACATAAACAGAGCTTGCCATGGGGCATGTGTGTCCTTATGCTGCTGCTGAGGACACTGCGGAGGCAGCCACTGGCTTCTGTCTCAAGGACTGAGCTGAGCGCCGGCGATCAGAGCTTCCAAAAACCCCGAAACTCTGCTCCGCTCTTTCAGGCGCTGTAATTTTTTTCCTCCCATGAAACAATAAGGTTTCACTTTCACTTTGGACTTCATTTCAAATTTATGTTGACCATTAGTCATACCCTTTAAATGAATCTATAAATAAAAATCAGCCCGAAACTGTGCCCCCTCCCGCCTGCCAGTGTACTACATGCTACACTAAAATGCTTCTCCGGCAAACTCTTGCTTCTTGCTAAATCGTCTGACTCATGTTTTCTGGTTAGGGAAAAGGGAGTGGCATCCTGCAAGGGCTGCGCGCCCCAGTGCAGCTCCGTGGGACACAGCGCCTGTGCGGCACGGAAAGGAAAACACAGCCCTTGTTTGCCTAACTTTATGGTGGAAATGTAATTAATGGCAAACGGGTCAAAAGTATGGATTATAAAATCATGGTGTAAGTGAAATTCCTGTGTTAATAAAGAAGTCCTCAAATGTCTTTTTTTTTACATCAACGTAGGACTATTAAAAAACCCCCTCTAGTCTGATGACCGAAAAAGTGCAGGCACATGGAAATATTCTTATAGTTTCCAGATTATTTTCATTCCAAGGTGTTTACAATAGCTCCATTTTTGTTTTAAATTTTATTTTTGTTTTGGGTTATTCCTGCTTAGTAATAATTTCCAAATTTTCTCATAAGCATGATCAAAATGTTAAGATACTTTAATTCATTTAAATGTTTAAGTAACCATCTCAGAAAAAAAAAAAAAAAAAAGCATAAATTCTGTCAATACATTTTAAGAGTAACAAAGGAGCATTTGTGAAAATCCTCCCCCAAAATTACAGTAATGACAACTTATTTTTTTCTTTTTAGATGCTGTTTTCTGTCTTTGTTAGATTTTTGATCAAGTCTCTTGCTCCAAGAAAAAGAAAAGTGCAGAAATATGCAGGTCTCACTTTGGGTATTAATATATAAACCAGCTGTAACTTAAAAGAAGTGGAACCAACCTCTTGCAGTCAGGTTGCCTAATAGTATCCAGTATAAAACTCTGAACATTTCTTCGGGAAGCATTATCAGCCCCACAGCTTACAGCAATCTTTATATACTTAGCAAGGAAAACCAACCCAGGAATAAAAGCGAAAACCAAGCTGCCAAGGTTACAAACTGGCCTTTACTGGTCCAGTGCCATTCCTGTCAGGCTTTACCAAGCTGTGAGATGTTAAAAATCCCCATTTCCCTTCTCTGGCAGGAGATCCTCAGGGAAATCCAGTCAGTCTGCTAAAATCACTGAACTCTGCAGAGCCCAGCACATGCTGCCAGCAGCACAGGAGCAGGCACGGGGCAGTGTCCTGAGGATACCTGGGAGGTCTGGGGACAGCAAGGTGGCATCATCCTCCCCATCTAGCATCCCGCCTTCATCTTACTCAGGATCTGGTCTGGTTTTGTAACCCCACTTTGGGAGCACTGTATGAATCCAGCACCTGGTGCTAAAAATGCAGTACCATCTTTCAAAGATAATAGCCTTCTGCTGTTGTGAGCTGATACATATTTTACCCCGTTCCCCAGTGATGGGAACCTGTTTTAAGTAGCAAGGAATGGGGGTCCTCCTCCTGGTACTCATTCACAGCAGAGACGGCATGTCAGAAGTTGTACGCGCCACGAATGTTTCCCTTAATCCGAGACTTAAAAAATTCAGTCTAGTGATTAATATATGGGAGCTGGTAAAAATCCACACAGAAGTTAGAAGAATTTCAGAATTATGGTGATTATGCAAGCTCTATTCGTTTCCACGCATGTAGGTATTGTGATCTTGGACTACGTGGTCACATCTCGTCTCCGACAGCCTGCCTGCCGCGGTGCGCAGGCTGGATGCACAAGGGAGACAAATTAAGATTGCCTGTGCAGCTGTAAATGTGACATTTGCAAAGTCTGAAACAGAACAGAAATAGCATTATTTTAATGTAGCTTTTTGTATGCATACAAATAAGGTTGTGGCTTATGTGCACCTCTCAGGTGCTGAGGCTTTGATGTTTGTTGTATTTAGTGGCTCTGTACTTGTCACTTCTAGAAACGGGTGTTAAGCTGTTCCACCGTGGTGGAACGAAGATTCAGTTCCTTGGCTTCTTGCTCCGAGGTAAGGTGTGTTTCACCGCACCTTGCCTCAAATTCTTGTTAATGTTAAAGATACGTTAATTCATTACAAGTCTGGAAAGACACGTGCTATTGGTTGTGTTCTGCCTTAGTAAGAATTTTTCCCAGTTTTCTCTTCCCTGTCCTCATCTGTAATGGGCCGTCTGCTGAATAGCGCTTTTGGGCAGCGTCGCTGTTTGTAAAATTTGTTAAGTTGTTCAATGAATACCAGATTTTCTTTTTATAGAAAAAGAAATATTTTTATTGTAACTAGTCAAATGACAAAAATCAAATTTGTAAAGCTCATGCTGTGTGAGCTCACATTGTATGAGCATCTTGAAAGATGACCAGAATTACTTAGGCATCGTGGCATCCAGCTACTCTATTTGTCTGTGCGTGTCTGAGTTACTGAGTGTCCCAAACTCGTATGCACAAACCAGGCTTGCGCTGAGGGGATACCTATACCTCACTTATTTTGAAATCTGGGTTTTGAATAATAAAATAATAAACAAATATTAGCCTGTTTGTTGACAACAGAATGTAAAACCGGATTAGACTATGATGTCTCTTTGAAAGAACACATTTTTTAGTTATTTCTTAGAAGTTTTTAAAAAAAGACATTCTGTAAAGTAGAGTCAAACCCCTACCTTGCGTAGAATCTGCTTAGGTAACTTTAAGAAAAGGAAGAGTGGGGTGGTGGAGTAGTTGCACAAAGGGGTAGGCTTCTGGGAATGGAAGAGGACAATTTTTGCCTCTGCTACCTCTGCTTAAATGAATGCCACTGACTCAACGGGAAGAGAAAGTGCTAAGGAATGCAGTGGCTGCTGGGAAACGTGAGCTGTGATCTGCTTTACTCCAAGCCACTAGCTCTCAGGGTGGATTTGCAAGGTTCCAGGTGAGTTTGGAAGACATCAGCCTGTCCTGGCATAGTGAAAGCTGAGATGGTGGAGGTGCAGGAATGGCACCTTTTACAGTGTTGCTGGACCAGCCAGAGTCAGACCTCACAGGTCTTCTTGCTTGTTTTCACCTGCACCGCTAACGAAGCTCTTGCATGCTCCAGAGCAGTCATAAATCTGTGCACGATCTGTTACTGCTTTCTTCAAAACTTAATACTGCCCTTTTCATATCACTTAATACAAGTTCAATCAATACATCTTATTCCATGAAATGCGTTACTAAGGTGTGCGTTGAGGCAATTGGTTTATTATTTTGATGGCATTAAAAAGCTGCACCTGGAATATCCCAAAAGATACTGCAAATATTTTGTGTCCTCTCTTATCGTGACCGTTTTTTAATTCCATAATGAAGATACAAATGGCTTATTCCACTATGCAAAGGGAAAAGAACATTGTCCGACCATATGGTGTCATCTCCATACAGGAAGTTTAAAATAGAGTGAAACTGTTTCTCATAGATATGGCAGAAAGCAAAAGCATTTTACCACAAAGTGATGACTTTTTTTTGAAGAAGGTGCTCTTTATCCCAGAAACAACATAAGCATGACACGACGTGGCAGTTACCATGGTAACTAATTATTTTTTATTGAACAACAAGAATAGGCACAATAGCTTCACGAAACCCAGCATATCTTGGCAAGCAAGTTAAAATGTCCCGGGGCATCATCAGCATGTGCAGTCATCATTTTTAGTTTCCTTTTGTTTTTTCTTTCAGATGATGTTTATTTTCTGAATATGAACAAATATGTTTGATTACGGGTCATGTTACTTTCTCATCTGACTTCTTCCCTTACCAAAATCTCCTCTCGACATTGTTGCACTACTGATGCATCGTGGTCATTTAAGTTACAATGGGAAACGTCTGCCTTGGTTATGCACTTGAATTGATGAGCCCCCATTTTCAGAAGTTGCCCAAGTAAGGAGTGAAAGTTTGACAATTCAGCTGACAGGAGAACATGACAAGGGAAACGGAACAGATGGGGACCTTGAAAATACCATTCTCTAGAAGTATGTGGAATCCATTTAATCCACAATAATAGTACAATGAAGAATCTTAGTCTGTAATTACGAGGCTGAAAGAGAGATGGTTTTGATCCAGATATTATTGATTTAGTAGGCTGTGGTTAATAAAGTAATTCAGAAATTGTAGTGGCTGATTCAGGCCCGGCTGAAGTCAGCTGCACATTCTTTTACTTAGAGACCCTTTTAATAAATTGGAATGAACTTTAATGAACATCACACTGAATACACGAGTCAAGCGTGATGTACTGATGTTATCAAAGTTGATGGAACTTTTGCTGTGTTTAGACATTGTTGTCCAGATAGAGAGGCAAGGAGAAAGACCGTGACATGTTTGTTCCTTTAACGTCCAGAAGTGTGTGGGTTTGGACAGATTACTTCAGAAATACTGATGTTTGCAATACGAAGTATCACAGTTAGGGAAGGTTCTCATCCTGTGATAGTTTGCATGTATATAATTCAGTTTGTATAATTCACTGGACAAAATTCATACTCTCAGTCCTGTTATTGCAGACCATCTTGAAGGCAAGTATAATATTAGCCTCAATAGCAGTATTGCTGCTACAGATTCAATTACGCGTGCAGGCTCATCTGAGGACAAATTAGATATACTGCCAAAGCCAAAACATTTCAGGAATTTTTCCATCTCCATTTGATATATCAGAATGAAAGAAGAAAATCTCCATCTCCGTTCTACCATTTAGGATGACCTTATAACTGAATATCACTGGTTTAATTCTAGCCTCAATTAAGGAAAAAAAACCCGATCCCTCAACCACATATTCAATCTCAAAGTCAATATTTTGGTTTGGTTCAGAGCCCGTTGTGTTAAACCAGTTAAGGTCAGATTTAGTCTGGAGAGGCTGCAAAATTACAGGATCAAATGACACATGTTGTACTGTGAAACTGAATTGCATTAGAGGTTGCATAAACAGAATTAATATTACTTTGCTTTGCTCCAACATCTGAAGCAGTAAGAAATCGGAGTGAACGTCATTGAGAATTTCCATCTGTAGCAAAAGTACAGTTGTGTGATTGGGAATTGAACGAGACCCGCCAGGAAGGCTCACGTCTCACAGGAGGTGGTGCTTATGTTCAGGAGGGTCTTTTTCTTGGAGTCCTGGCTGAATCAACAGGTCAGCCTGCAGATTAGGGGGAATGGCCGCTGAAAGGAACAGCACAATGTACCCACTGTCGTGCCGTCACTGTTGGCTGTCTTTTCACTGAAGCACAAAAGAGAGACTTGTTCACTGCTGTTGAAGATTTAGTGGTTCTGTTTGTAGAGCTGGGAGTGCTGATTTAAGTGCCCTGCACCAGTTCTGATTGAGATGAATTAATTCTGCTAACCCAAAAATGTTCCTGAGAAGCTCCGTCCAACTGTGCTAGTAAGAGTTATTAAATTTAACTTATCTACCGGTGACTTTGGTTAAGACCAGTATAGCAAGTTACTAATTTTGGTAGTTAGTCCCTAGAAAGTCGCTATTTGCTTCTGCTGATGTGGATACAGAGGCAATAACCTCTGGGGAAGAGGAGAAGCAGGGTACTTTGTGGGATTTTAGAAATTCTCATATCCCTTTAGGGCGAATCACTGGAGCTTCCTGCTAGTTTTGTCAGGCGCCTGATTCTTCAGTTGTTAGTGAGGATGTGTAAGTAGCACTTCAGTTCTCACTGATGATGATGAAGAAACTCCTCACATCGTCTCTGTGTATGAGAAGACTTGGCTGTGTGATCATCAGGGGAGAAAGCAAGACTGGGAAATAGTGCTAGCTGGAAAACTAAAATGTTGACACAGCACCCCCTCCCTCCAAAAGTAGTTTTTAAATTTATGTAAATAGTTGAGTTTAGTATTCATAAATACTTGTATTTATGTATTGTATCTTGGTGAAACGCTGAATGTTAAAGAGCAAAAGTCCTTGGTCCCGTTGATCTGATTTACTGTAGGAAAGCCTGGAGCGTTAAAAACTGTTTTCAGAAAGGTGCCTAGTCCCTTCTAAAGAACATAAATGGGATGGTGGCCTGCGCAGAACTGTGGATGCCGTTCATGAAATGTAGAGCATTCGGCAAACTGACACAGAAGCCAGGAGACTTACAGTCCTGTGATGACAAACTATAAAGATAAACAAGCCTTTGTGGAATTTGCAGTGAAAAGGAATCATGTATTAGAAAGATGCATGCTTTCTCAAGAGTTTTCATTTTCTTTCTGGCACTCTGTACGAGGTCCTCCAGACACCACTAACAGAGCAATGCCCGGAGGAGTCTCCGAGAGCTGAAATTGTGGCACAACGGGTGGGAGACTGGGCCGAGAGGATCCGTGTAACTCCGTGGATACACACCAGCTGAAAATGTAGTTTTACGTGCGGATTGAGTTGGTCGTAGTTCAAAAAGAAATTTATTTTTATCATTCAACTAAAGCCATGCGGGCAGTACATGCCGATGAGCTCACGTTCCTCAGCCAGCCCTCAGGAGAGTGATCCCTATGCATAGGTGTAGGCACCAGAGGTCGGCTCTCGAGCAAGTAGAGGTTGCGGGTCAGACTGTCACTGACTTCTTCACTTGCCTAACACGATTATATTGTATCTAGGAGTGGGATGCTGACAGCATTTTTTCATTGGAGGACAAGGACAATGGTCTGCAAATTAGAAGTTCAGGGCAAATCAGTTGTGTTATGTTTAAACATTACATTGAAATGGAATATAACATGACATAATGTTATAAGGAAGCAGATTTGACTGCCCGGTCACCTTTATAGCATGCTGGCAGGGTTGGGGCCTTGGAGGAATAGCATATTACATTAAGTTTATGCCCAACTTAATATTCCTTTACAGCATCAGAAGTTTACAGGTGCTTTTGTTGTAAATGAGAATCAGGAACTGATTCATTTTGCTGATGATTTTCTTTGGCATTTTCTCCTGTACTGAAGTGCTAAGAATGCAATATCCAGTGCTGTATTATACAGCTGACTTTCTTACAGACTGGTACCTGACTTCATATTTACCAGGAGAAATACTTGGCTTTATCGCATAGCCTTTGCTGAGAGATTTAGTCCTGTAGATAAGTGACATGAACTTCATATCATTTATAATTAGTGTAGGAAAACATTAAGGGACAAATAGTGTCTGCCATTGCTTGCAGGACCAACAGTTTTCAGTAGAGGTCTATGATATAATCAGATTTTTCTGATGATAAACGTCAAGCCATATAGAAGGAGTTATGAAGATCTGGTCCTAAAAGGGTAAAGGTGCGCAGAGAATTACAGCACTCCTGCTGTAAGGCCAAAAATGTCTTGTTTTCATACTACTCTTAACCAGAAATGCATCTGAGTGTGTTGCAACACAAAAGAAGGAAACTAGACCAGAATCATACAAGTTGCAAGTATAGTAATAATACAGTACTTCTCAATTATACATATTCCCTTCCCCTCCCAACCTGGAAATCTTCATTTACCATAAATTTCTCTCCCTTCCAAAGGATTTTAAATGCGAAGTAGCAAAAAGGGATGTAGCTGAAACGTGGCAAAAGACACAAGTGTCAACTTTAGTGAATAAAGGTTTACATCTGCTTGAAAAGTCTGATATTATAGCTTAGACCTGCTCTGTTTAAATCACATTGTGGATATATCTATACTGCAGTGTAGTGGAAAATACCCAAACTAATGCTAACTAGTTGCTCATGTACCAATAGCAGTCTAACTACAGAGACACTTAGTACCAAGTACCTAATTAGCTGACACTGAGCTCCATGCTGCTTCAGGCAGAACACTGTGGATGCACTACCTACATCATTTAACGTTAATTCCGAAAACTGCATCACTGCAGGATTAATGGCAGTTGTAGGCTGTATCTTTTGACAGCCCTGTATTTTCTGAAGCAAACCCTCTCCTGAATAGGAGTAGAGGAAACTGTTGATTGTAGAAGAGGCATTTGCTGGCAGGGAAGGAGCTCTTCATGCTCTCAGACTTAAAACTATCTCCACCAAAGCCTTCGGTTTTCTTTAGAGATCTATAAAGTAGCCCTTCTGGTACGTGTTGTGAAACTGTACTTCCAGTTGTTTCTGATAAAGGCACTGAGTGCCCTCCAGCAAAAGTTTGCACTGGCGGACAAATCTCATGTTGTTAGCACTTGCTTTACTTTTCAAGAACAATAATTAGGCACTCAGATACTGGGGCGATGACTATTCCAATCTGAATAAAGCAGCACAGTGAATTGCCTCAGCAGCATGTTTGGGAGGAGTAGTTTTTCCTCCTACCCTTTGCCTCCTACTCTGAAGTTGGTAGGAGATCCTGTGTATATTACAGCAAAAGTCTGGTATGCACTGATTGTGCTGCGGGAATTTTCTTACAGGCAGCCAAAGGGTTTTTATTTCCCAAGTACACTTCTGTGGCAACACGAGGACTGTAGTGAAAGAAAAAATGTTCCCTTTTATCTGAACTTCAGCTGGAGTCAAAGCAGTGAAGGATGCTGAGCAGTCTTGTTTTAGCCTTGTAGAGCACTTAACCGTGTGCTTAGGAGGCAGATTTGTGTACAGTCCCATTGACATCAATGGCACTTGTATGTCCATGCTTTGCAGCGTCTAGGCCAGTGCATTTCCACCTAACTGGATCAGGACTTTGGCATACAACTGCTTTTGTTATTACGTAAATGTGATTTAGGAAAACCCACCAGAGCTGGTTCATTTGTCACCTGAAGAGCCAGCCCGTGGATGTAGAAATGAGCTTTTGTTGCAGCGAGGACCTGTAATACTGAACGGTGCGAGTGGTGGCAGGAGCTCAGGTCCTCCTCAGCGGTGATGTGACTAGCGCAACTCACTGAGTCACTGTCACACCCTTAGGTCTTATCCTGCGGAGGCTTCCTCTGCTGGACATTATATGTGGTTACAGTGACATGGAAAGACATCCCCTTTCCATAAGGCTCCTTAAGAACTAGCCCTAGCAGGCTACCCCTGATTAATTTAAAAGGTGATTATCATAATCTGTAACACTGTTCTTAGACTGCAGACATTGCAAGGACAAATGAGAGCAGAATTTGTCCTGCGATATGTAGTTTACGGGTAATGTAGTATTAAACTGAAATGTCATTTATCAGAGAAACCTTCAGGAACAGCTTCGGAAATCACAATATTTGGAAGGGTAGCAGCCAGTCAAGAATAGGTCCGTGCTCCATACCGTGTATGGAGGTGCAGTGCCGACACGCTAGTCTCCTGTCTCATCTCTGCACTCCATACTGAGTAGCGACCCCTCGCAATGACCGCAGTTCAGTAGGGCATGCCCACCTCCAGCCTTGTCACCGTACGGCAGTGGCAGTAAGAGATTGCTCCTCCTGCCCTGTGCACTGTGCTTGGGACTAACTAATCTGGCAGGTTAAGAGGCACGTTCCCCTTTACAAGTACTCTCTGGAACTGCCCCATTCTCTGCAAAACAAAGCAAGCAGCAGTGGGTCCATAGGGCGTATCTGAGTCTTTAGAATCTCCTCAGTCTCCTACACGCTGGGCGAGAATGCAGTGAGAATGCGTGGACTCAGCTGCGCAAAGCAGAGGGTCAAACACAGAGGAGCTGCTGATTTACTGTTGATCCTGTAACTAAGAGTTACAAATTAGAGAATACCGCACAGTTGTTGCACATTTTTCAAGGTAAGATACATTTGCAAATGCACCCATAGACATAGAAAAATGCATTATTTATTTCATTATCATCTTTTCTTCAATTTCATTGTCATCTTGAACATTTAATGCAAAACACTAGAGGAGGTTATGAGAAGGAATGTTTAATACTAGCGTTGTCGAAGCATTTCTTAGCGTCTACTATTTTAAGCATTACAAACGGTGAAGAGAAGAGCTCAGGATCAGCTGTATGCTTAGAATTTTTTTGGCAGGATGGAGTTGACTGAACACTTTAGCTAAGCAAGGAAGATGGAGGGGTCAACATGAAAAATTGGAAATGACATATCTGGGCAGCCTTAATGAGACACATGCAGGCATGGGTCAATTCTCTTGACGACATATCAAGCTCAGAATCACGTGGATCCAAACCCCAGTTTATATTAGTTGTGAGCGTGCTGCTTTAGATCACGTTTAATTGCAGTTTAGTAACTTCTGGAACATTAAAGAATAAGGCAGATATCCGTGTTATTCTGTAAGCCTGGAATGGATAGAGCAAACGAGTAATTACATCATATTAGTGTTTTCATTTTTATACAATATGAATGTGTATGTGAATGGGTGTTTTTATGCGTACATGCACACATACCCAAGGTTATGTAGTCTCCTCCCTAGAATATCTGCACAAGTTATTCAGTAACATCCTTTTATTATATCAGTTCTTCCCTTTCATTAACATGTTTTTCTACGTGACACGGTACAACAATAACATGTAAAAAAAAATCTGAGAGCATAAAAATTGCAAAGATCTGTATAAATTAACAGAAGAAGAAGACATAATGCTTCGGTCAATTTACTCGCACCTCTTCACACTTTGAAGAAAATAGGCAAAGGATAGTGAGAACAGAAATGTAGACTCTTGGAGGTTGCGATTGTAGTTAATAGCCACCAAATCCGCATATTTCAGTGCCTAGTAAAATGTTATAGGCTACTATGTCATCAGAGGATTTTATATACCATTTTAATGATGTGCAAACCTTTTACAATTAATAAGCAATTATCAGCCTGTTAAGGAAGCCGCACAACACTGCAGGCTTTGATAGTTTAGTTATTTTGTAGACAAATCTGTGGGCAGCCATTACGTACGGGTCTTAGAGAGATTCCTTTGGAGATGTCGACAAGTCAGAACTCGGAACAGTGAAATTCACCCCATTATTGACTGAGATTAAAAACCAAACAAACTCTATCAGTGATCAAAAGGTGCATCTGCTATTTGAAAGGCACAGTTTAGTGCTCCATAAATTCAAACAGCATCGCTCATGTGATCTTTGGAATCAATATTTGAATAAGCAATTGTCACATCTGCCACTGCTGCATTGAGTAATTGAAAGTCATTACTTTTAAGGGGTTCCATTGGCAACGTAGAGTCAATGTGCATTGATATGTTTTCTCTAATCAATAATGTGGGCAATAGTCAATCTTCTTGGCTGATAGGCACATCTGCAAATTAAAATCAGACTATTTGCTATTAGTTTTAGTATATATGATACCACCTTTTATGGAAAGTAGGTCCATATCCAGAGAAGGATAATGATAAAAGCGTTAGAAAGAAAGACAGGTTCAGTTGACATATTGTTATTTCTTTTGCTAAGGATAAATTTTGCAGGGCACTAGCAGATCTTTCCCGACAGACGATAAGCAATAAAACAATTACTAGAAAGAGTGGCTCTTGTGTAATTCCAAAAGAAAATAACAGCAGATGAAAAAAGCAGCAGGAAACCCCATGTGGGGAAAAATGCCTTGTGTTGTTGATACACTGAAGTGTTTTCTTCATGCTCTTGTGGAGATACGTTTAATTTGGGAACAGCATTCCCAAAAATGGCTAAAACCCCTCTGCAGTCCATCTGTGTGCAATCCCGGAGCAGCTCTGCCCAGGGGCAGGACAGCCAGGCTCCGCTGGGGGCTTCCGCGGGGCTCCTGGGGTGCAGAGCCCAGGGAGCCTTCCCTGCTGAACAGCGGCTTGAGGGGCTCTTGGTGGTTTGCCCCACCCAGCAGTCAGATGTGGAAATACCTCCAGTTGTTCTTGGCCGTTCGATGTGTCCCTTGGCTGAAGCTGTAAGTCTCTGTTTTGCTTCTGGTTCGTCCCCCGACGAGCCTGCCCAGGCTTCACTGCCTGTCTTTGATCCCCTTTGCAAATCCTGCTGGTCGTACGCGCGCCCTGGCTTCCCGACCCTTCCCTTGGCTCCTTGTCATGCTTTCTACTTACCCTTCAGCTCAGTAGTTGTGGGTTTCTTGGCCCAACGTGTGATGGTGCCTTCCTGTTTAAACCCTTAGCTGAGCCAAACTCTTCCTTTTTTTTGTCTGCTCTGGTTTTGGGCAGAGATAGGTCTCCCTCTCTATGGGTGCCTGTTTCCAAACCCAGCTCTAGCCTGACTCTGACGCGCAGGGCCTGACCGCCCTCGTCCTGCCTGCCAGTCCTCAATATTTGGTAAGATCAGTGGGTTTATGTGTGGGGACATAAAACAAGGATGAATCCCTCTGAAGGTTGTTTTGAGTTTGTTGTGAAAATTGGGCATATAACATGGTACATCTGCACAGATGTGGTTATGTCTATGCTCTTGGCTTAAGTAGTCCCCATATATAAAACACGGCTCACGCATTCCTAACACTGCTAATACTGCTGCAGTCACTGGTTACAAACGCACATATCTCTTGTTAATAGGGGTCAGGTGTAGTTTAAAGACAGTCAGTAGCACTTAGGGAAAATATTTCCATGTATCTTTTTAATTGAGAAAGGATTTTTCATATTGCTTTGAATTCTGAGACTTAATCTAATGTCCTATAACAACATAATATCCTATAATTCCTCCACTGTTGCATGCATATGCCCAAATTTTTGGTAGATTGTATGATACCATGGGCAAGAAAAGCACCCGAAAAAGCAGGGAATCAGTTGGTCCCGAACAGCATCATCCTCGCATCCTGCAATGAGCTTCTGAGCGGAGAGTTTATCACCCAGCAGAGTGTGTGTCTCCTACTGTAATCATAAACCTTCCTCACTATTTCAGGTGAGATACAAGCGGTGTGTGGGAGTTGTGCTGGTGTTGCCCACAGATGGCTGTTTGTATCTGTCTCCCCAAGCACGACTGGAAGCAGGGAAGGACTTGGCTCTCGGGAAGGCCCTTCCAGTGCGGTGGTGGGGCAGGTTGTCCTCGGCTGCCACCAGATGACAAATACCTCTCAGGAGGGTTCTCTGGCCGCCACACACACTCAGGACAGGGTGGGTTTTCTTAAAGTGAAGCCTGCTTGGCTGCATCCCTGGTGCTAGCAAACTCTCCCATGGTTTTTGATGCTCTGAGGACCTGGGTTTCTTACAGATCTTAAGATGATGTCTATGGAAATGTGTGGTTTTGGGGCTGGAGGCCTCAATCTCGATCCTTGTGGTTCTCTTCCAGCTTGAGATATTCTATGATTCTGGCATTGACCAAGATGGCAACTGTAGCAGGGCACTGCAGACAGGGCTGTGCGTGTTCAATGCACCGTGGAGCTGGGGGGCAGCAGCAGTCAGAAGTGGTGACCCGCCATGTAACACCACATTCATGAAAATAACCCATGCCTGTGTCTGAAACGAATCACCCATAAGCTGAAGGTTTGATGGGCCCGATTGTAGAGGTATAAGCTAGAGGAAAAACATGTTCCCTATAGACACGAGTTAAGCTGTTTGGCTCTGTGTCATTGTTGTTTTTGTTTTTTACTTAAGCAAGAGACTGTTCTGACTCAGACTTTAATTTGCGAATGTGTTTCCAATATTCCTCTGGTGAACATAGCATAGCACGTATAAATAGATCCTTACTACGAAGCAGAGTGACAACATGTAACCCAAATCCTTGCATTTAGGCTTTATGTCTCATTTTTAGTTGTTCACTTTCCCAAGATGGATTTTTTTAATGGAACAACTTCATAGTCCAGCCCAATAATTCCGGCATTAAATATATCTAAAGAACTTCCCATGTATGCTGAATACAGTGGTTCTGAGGAGTGGCATTTGGATCGGGTTGGAGTTTAGTAATATGAAACAATAACTTAGAGCTAAAAAATCCTGGCAGTAAAGAACAATGTAGTACTTTGAAATTTAATTATATTGCATAAAAATAAAATGCCAGTTCTAAGTCACATTCATGAATTACATTTCCTGGGTTTACCCAGATGAACTAGAATCGCACGGCCAACTTCAGAGGTGGGTAAAGATGCAATTTATAGCTCTGGAGGATTAACTGCAGGGGTTTAAGGAACTGTTGCTCCGGTTGTCCCACCCACCCCTCTTCAGGTATCCATGTGTCATCAGCGGTGGGTTAAAGTAACACCCTGGGCAATAAACGGCGGCATCTCAAGCGTAACTACATCCCATTTGGCTGACATGAACCTCTGGCAGGAGGATGAGGCTGAGACCTAGAAACACTGTTGTTTTAAACTGCCACTCCTAAATCTACTAGAGCTTGACTCGCAAAGCTCTTTCATCTTCTTCTGACCTTAGGAATGCATCTAGGCTCACGTAGGATGAGGACTTGAGCATCTACATGCTTAGGCCCTTGCAGATCAGACTCAGAATGGATAGATATGATAGATATGTCAAGAGACAGGAATTTTGTGGGTGAAATGTGCAGTACACTTCAGAATCCAGTTATATTGATGGACCGTTTTCAACTGACTGCAGTGGTTTTTAAATCTAATATAGTGAATACGTATTTTTATTCTCTATAAAATGCTCCACAAAGAAAATAGAGAGTTTTGTGCAAAGCCAGCTGTATGTATTTGACAGTGGGGTCATAATGACCCATACTTATTCCTACCATAAAAAGTAGTTAATGCTTTATCAAGGCAAATATTTGAGCTTATCAGTCTATGAAAATATTTCTTTTATCAGCATAAATTGGGTGGAAAAATATCTTACTAAGAAAAAAGAAAAATTCTTTCCTGGGATTGGTGATACTAGGAATTGTCATGCTCAGGGTAACATTTTTGTGAACTAACAGATAAGCAACCTTGGAAAACTCAAAGTTAAGAATAAATAAAAAGAATTTGATGGTTCAATATGAAAACCATTTTTGTGTGTTGTTAAAATTAAGCTAGATTCTTCTGTCTTTGGCTTTACAGTACTACCAGCTCTCACACTTTTATCATGAATGATGAAATTCTGATGTTTGTAGAAGTTCATCCTTTAAACAAAAATCGTAGCTTTTACTTCAGAAAAGGGATTTATGACTGGATAAAAAAGCTTTAGATACGACCAGTATTTATACAAAAAGAATCTAGAACCACACAACAAAACTAGGCCAGTCATCTATCGTTTTGGTAATTCACCAGTTCATATCAGAATCTTATTATTAGGCGAACAAGACCAAGATACGATCCCTCATTCTCGGTGGTTATGTCTAGGTGCTGTGATCGAACCGTATTTAATAGGTGGAGAAGCTGAGCGTGGTGGCGAGTGGGGAATCTAAATGTAGGCTGCGATTCGTAGTCAGGGAAGGAGAGGAAGGTGGAGATGCTAATGTACACAGCAACCAAAGCAGGTGAGCAGGAGATCGAAGTCCACCTGAAGATGAGGAAATGGAGATGCCGGTGCAGGACCCAACCCACCTGACTGGCAAGAGCAGAGTGCGGGCCAAGACCAGAGAGAGACACCCCTGAAATTTCAAAGTTCGTCTCCTGATTTTGAGGGGCTTGCTTTGCAATTCTTATAGTACGTGGCAATGCTGTACTTATGTGACCAGTTACGTTGTCCTCCAAGTAAATATATGTGTAAATTTGCTTAGGGGACAACATTAAGCATTGCACAAGAGATGACTTCTACAGTAGCTGGAATAGGTCCCATACAGAAACTATTCTCTTAGAATAATGTCCCTTTTTTGTATTTGCCTTAGACTGCTTTGGAAACAGACAGACATTTCTTCTACCTAAACATTTTTGTCACTGCTTGTTTTCTGTATGGTATAACATGTCTGGAAGATTGATGTTTATCTCTGATTGTCCATTATCAATTTTAAGTCTGAATGGCACGTGCGCAGCAATTTGTCCCTGCCTATGGCAGCAGATTGTCAAGAAGGATTATAAAGTATTGCACTGTCTCGCATGGTAAAAGCCATTCTACTATTTAGGTGAAATTATTTGATTAGCTCAGGAAACTAATAGTTCATAAATAATTGAAGTCTAAACTCAACCCTTCAATTGCATAAGGTTCAACATCATGAGAGATTGTATATGCTTCAGTGTTGTTGCTGACGGCTTGAAAATATATTGTGTAGATATCAAAGAGCTGTCAAGCAAGATTTCTAACAGGCTGAGCACATTGAGAAAAGAGTTAGTTAAAGTCTAAGCATGAGTGATAGTGTTTGCATAGTAAAGCAGTGATTATAGCACTGCTGGACTGTAAGGATATGACTAATGTTATACTGAGCTAGTAATGCTTATGAAGCTTGAAAAAATGTACAACACAAATTATTTTTCTCTCCTGAAAATGACATTTGAAATCTACCCGGAGAAACTGAATTGGTTCCCACATGAAGCCCTGCAGGGAAAAAATACATGCCAAAGGCAGGCTGGAGGAAAGTATAGCTGTTCGCAAACGTATTACTACTACTCAGCTTGGCTTTCAGTACATACTGACGTTGTGTGGGCAGTCAGCTGCCCAAGGTCCCACTTCTTGGGTCTTCAGGGCATCCGTTTGGCATTTCTCATCTGAACTGCATGGAGAGGTTTCTCGTCATTTGCCATCGCTCCTCAGCCCTCAGGCCCAGGTGTGCTTTTAAAGTGGTGGCTATTGGCTGCACAGTCAATGTACCTTGATTAAAAAATTCTGGATAATTTAAGAGAGTAACTTCTAAGGAAGGTGAGTGAAACTTGGGGTCCTTATTCTCATGGAAAGGTGGGAAGAATCTTTTCCGTGGACTCACTGCATTATTGTGCTGTCTGCAAACTAAGGCAGGGGCTGGGCAGCGGGCACTGGACTCCTGACTTCTGAATAGTCTTGGCACAGATACCGGCCATGGAAAGGGAAATTTTTAGAAAAAATACAAGTAGCTTTTAATCTAGATAGAGATTAGATAGAAATTTTCAGGCAAAAGTGATAAGTTGAAGGTGCCTTCCCAGTTGGCCTTCTGTTGAGGAAAGGATTTCTTCCTGCCTCTGTGCTGTTGAGATTGCTACCAGTAGTGAAAAGTAAATTTCTTTTAAAGAATTATATGTCTAAAAATGATAACGATGCTTCAAAAGCATTATGTTTGCATTACTTTCTTCATCAACAAATTTCAGAACACCAGATGAAAGGTAAACTAAAAATACAAAGTAAAGGGTCGTTTATTGTCAATCAGTATGTTTGCATCCTTGCATTTGCTATATAGTTTTATAGAAAAGCGTTGGTTGCTTTATATTCCTTTCTTCACCTATCCTGATTTTCAAATTTTTCAATTTTTCAAGCTTTTTCAAGTTTCAAGGTAATTGGGGTAGTTAGTGAGCACCTGCAGTACAAATACTCGTTCTTGGGTGTGTATCGAGGAAGGGGAGTCCTTTGTGAAGCTGATATGCTGGGAAGGAGGAAGTAGGGAATCGTAAAGCTACGCTGGCAGAGCAGAACAAGACTTCTCAAGTGTAGTTAATTTAATGTTGTTCCCCTAAAGGTAAGGACAGAAGAACTTGTTGGGAGGCTGGAGGTCAAAATTCCCACTCCTGTGAGGAGCGGTGATGAGACCTCCAAGTGGAGAGGGGCCACTCCGCTCAGGGCGAGCACGCAGGTCACCAAGCAAGCGGTGGGAAGCAGAGGTCTACGCAGATTGCCGGTGTTGCTCCAGTAGCTGGCCCCTGCCCTCCTGCAGCAGGAGGTGGGTGAGGAAGCCACAGCTGCACCTTGTCTGAGGCACCTGCAGCCTGTAAACCAATTTACCTCTGCACAGAGCAGACTCTGCAGGCTGAAAGGGTCAGACTGTGAACCTTCCACAAGAATTAGAAAGTTTACTTAGACTGGAGGTTTGGAGTGTGTTGGTAATTAAAATGAAGAGATTTCCCTTGGAAGCGGAGTTTGTTTTGCTACCTGGTTGAGTTTTTCTGTGGATTCTCTTTTTGTCTTTGGCGAGGCCTGACGAGGCCTGAAGACCCCAAGACTATGAGGGGGTAGGTACAATGTAGTCTTACTGATTTCAGATGTATTTCTGTAATAAATGTTTGAATTGTAGCAGTACCCTGGGATCTAATCAAGCAGAAGCTCCTGGTGCACTTTTCCTGGATGGCATGCAAAACTATGAGATGGGACAGAGACTATGTCCCAAAGATGTTTGTAATCCAGGCATCATTAGCAAGACTAGAGAAAATGCTATATGCAGTGCGCTTATGGAACTGAATTGCCAACTATATGTGGGCTTCTGTAAAGAAGCCACCCAGGTGGTATCATTAGAAAAAAGTTTTGAAGTGCCGGGTGTGTTGAGGCCTTCCTGTTTTCCTCAGCGGTGCTGGTTTCTTGACTTCAGATGGCGAGTGTGCAAGCCATGACTTTGAACCTTCTCATCAGGAAAGAGAGGAGAGATAGCTTTTGCCTTCTGAATTTTGGGTTTGAAATAAAAGTGTATTTTTAAGTCAAGAATACCTCTTTGGGACATCACAATCTCCGAGAGTCATAATATCACAGACAACTTGAGTTGGGTACAGATGTTCTTGGCATATTGCTAATCTCGGAGCCTTCATTTTATCATGGAGCTGGAGAGTCAGTGCAGAAACTCCCCAACCATCTGTATCAGAAAATTTATTTCAGATAGAGTTGTAAGTACTCAGTAGGGGTCCAGTTTTAGACAGCCTTAAAACCTGACCTTTAAAAAGTGCTATTTCAAACACCTTCAGTAATTGTGCCTCTGGAAAGCTTCATTCCTGGTGTACAGTCTTGCAGTCTGTGATCATCTAATTTATTTTGGTGGGATGTGAAGTTTATTACCATTTGTTTGTGTAGGTTTCTGGTTGTCTGATTTCTGTGTTTTCTTGGTAAATGCCTGCAATAGTAAAGTGCACTGCCTTACCTCCGAGTGTTTTGCCATATTCTCACAACCTGGTTACCTGACTTCCAGCAATAATTGCTCCTTAAGCATTCTGAAAACAAAGATGCAATCAAGACACAGTTCTTACTGAGGATTCACACGCACACGCATTTTCTTCCCTCTGCACTTGATTTATCTTTGTATTGTTCTTGTACAGTTTGAAAAATCTCTTTGAAGGTACATTTTGGGATTGATTTTATTTTTTTTCTTTCAATGTCTTCAACTCAATTAAAAATGCTACATGGCGATAGTAAAAAAAGGAAAATCAATATCAAGATGAACTATTTTAAGCTCGTTAGTGCACATTCAATTAGATATTTTGTACTATGGGTAAAGAATGAAAATATGTATTCAGGGCAAAGGTACGTAAATTAAAAGAAGCTTTAATTTTTATTTTTTAAAATCTCAAAGGAAGTATGCACCATTTTCACTTTTATTTCCTTCCATGCCAAACGTGTAATCCAATCTCTTCTGGAGTGAGAGCAATTCATTCCTGCTGCCCTTTATTGACTCCCAGATAAAGAACATACAACAGAGTCTTTCCTCCACGGTATATTTAGTGTGCCAAAAATAATGTCTACTTTCAAACACAAGTGTCTTTAGAAGGATTATTTCGGAAGAAAAAAATGAAATACTGGTGCCTATTAAAACACGTTAATGGGAATGCAACTGATGCAATAAGACTTAATTTTGTTTTTAAGTTTTGGCCTGGAGCCTCACTTCTATCTGTTCTGCTCCGAGATGGTACATGTAGAAACAGAGGAATGCAGCAAGGATTTACCCCCACCCTGAGGCTCTTTTGAGTCAGGAGTGAAGGTTAAGACCGTCAGCATGATGCCAGAGCCTTTTTGTGGCATAGGAAGGCCAAAGTAGGAGATAAAGGGTGTAAATATCCCATAATTGGTGTCTGGAGCATTGAGTGGGATTTGGGACACGGCTTTAAGGCTGCAATAGAGGGAGGGGAGCAGCTGCAGACAAAGCCAGTGCCTGCAGCATGGCTGAGACCTCCCTTGGGGGACACTGTCTCCCTCTTACCTACAGCCTTCCCTTGGTGAGATCTCTTCCTCCGCCTCCTGTGGGAAAGAAAGAGACATCTATGGAGAACTCAAAGGGAATGGTGAAAGCCAGAATGGCAAAAAGAAGACCTTTTTCTTCCCTGTATGTTGTCCTTGAAACGTTATCTAACCAAACAAATCCTCCCCTGACTCGGCATCGGGAAAAATGCAAGTTAGGCAATACTTTGGAAGGCCTCTACGGAACTCTGTTTTGGAGCTCCCTGTGGGTATCACAGCGGGATCAGATGCTGCGTCTCCATGTGATAACATACTGCCAGTGTCCAGAGAGGTATTTTTGCCCAGAACCAAGCTGCCAAGAAGTCTGAAGGAGAATACCCTTCCAAATGTATGTGTGTTGTCATTAATTCATACAAATCTGCACAGAAAATGGGCACTGTCCTCATTCTGAGGGCCTTTGCATCAAGAGTGTTTCTTTTTTTTCCACAAGAATCAAAGACCTCACAAACAAACAAAAAATAGACAAATGCTCATTTCCAGAAGGTGTCAGACAAACATAGTTTAAAATAAACATTTTTTCACAAAGAGGTAGCAGCAATAGGAAAAGTTGTTGCCCCCCTATATACATCAAAGAGAAATATTGTACATACTGTAAGCGAGCAGGAGGCTCTACTCTACTCAACAAATAGAGAATGAGTAACTTGATATATCGAGGAACGGACAAGTATCTCAGAAGGTGGCTTCTAATCATCCGTAAATGCTTTATAACCTGCATAAGGGCCATACTGATAGTCTTTGCATTAATAGCAGCACTTGAAAGCGTACACACTTACTGCCGTTGCACAATGCCAAAACCCCTCTGTGTGTTACTCACTGATAGTAAAGATGAATGTCAATTAGTTACCCTCTGCACAATCTGATCTGTGCAGGACTTCAGCCGGCAACAGCCTGCGAAGAATGATCTGCTCATACCCGGCCGCTCTGTGGGACTGGAGCCTTTTGTGCCATGCAAATAATCACTATAAATTAATGTAAGTATGACCATGTAAGAAATCACTTTGAACCCAAGCTATGGCATTTTAGAAAGGCCAAATTTGAATAGCATGCATAATCAGTTTGGCCGATTAATTAGTTAATACTGATATAAAGGAAGAATGCAATCGACCTGTTTTCCATTAATGCTAAGACTTCTTTATATCAGTTGTTTGGCAGGGAGTTATTGTTCAAAGTTGTTAAAACCCACCCAAACACATCTCTGCATTTACATACAGCTGCTATTCATCGGCAAGTTAAGCAAACGTTGTAAAAATCTCTGTAAATTCTGGTTCGGGTTTGAGAATTAATTTTATGAGCCGTGTTTATACCTCTTTTGTATTCCCTTTCCGTGAGTACAATTGAAATGTACAATCAAGATGCCCATGGCAAGCGCTTGCACGCTCCCGTGCTTGTGGGGATGGAGTTGTAAGTTGGCGTACTCAAATACTGATGGTGAAAGAGTGCTACTTGTGCACTTAAAGGTGTGCACAGGTTTCCGTCTCCTTGCAGATTTGGCTGGGTGTGTTTTAAGGGTATTGTTTCAAAAAACACATGGACATTTTTTCTTTAAATTTGCTTTCTGTGCATGTGGAATTTGCATGTGGAAACTGACTCCAAAGCTGAGCTAAATATATTACAGAGCTCTCCCGAGCTGCATGGTATAATAGCATATTAGTCAATTGTAATATTCATAGTTAATGAGGGATTTTTTTAAAAAAAAAGTTTAAGGAATTACTAAGTAACACAGATTTGTCAGGCTTTGGTTATTTCCAATTGTGCAAATAAATGAATTGCATAGAGTGAGATAAATGCTGATTTATTTTTGGAATTATAATGTGTTACAATTCAAGATCAGATTAGGGTCAATTTACACTAAGTCTTCTTTGAAACTATTATATAAGGGAGCCAGAGTAGGTCACTGTGTCCTGCTCCGCACACAAAAAGCTCCCAGACTCAGTGTCTATAAATAAAGATCAAGCTAAACCAGACAAGCAGCTTGAGTCTAATATTGGGAAGATCATTTCGTGCTACCTTCTGCAAATAATTACACTGGAGTCCAAGCGAGAAAGGAGCACACTATCATCTGGTGTATGCCACGCATACAGAGTGAAAAAGATTATCTTTTTGCATTAATGTCAGCATTAATAAATAACCATTCATAGCGCTTGGTAAACTCCAGGACAAAAATATGAGCCAGAGGAGTGGGCGATGTTTGGTTTTTATTTACCCATCCACTTACCTATCATATTTTGTGTTGCAGTGTGAGAAGACAAAATAGCGTGGCGCGGTTTATTTGTGAGATGCTGTTGCCCTAGTTACCAGCCTCATATCAGGGTTAAGGTTGACAGTGTGGGCTCATTCCTTAATCTCAGCTCAGGTTGCTCACAAGGGAGAAGGCTTTAATGTTAACTGAGCCTGTCTTTGGCTTGGGGAGGTAGGCCTTTAACAATGCACCGGGGAATATTTCTTCTTTGCGGCTGTCATAGCTTGTCTGGGGAATGGGAAAGGGAATCGCGTGGTGGGGGAGGGCGAACCTCGCTACCGTGAAGCTTATTAAATTATGGAGGAGGGGATTATTGGCGGGAGCAGGGCTGTGGGCTCAGGCAGCCGTCGGAGGAACCTTTTGTGTTCCAGCCTGGCAGAGGACAGGTTTTTGTTACAATCCTCTTCTTCGTAGCTCGGATAGGATTGCTTTGTGGCGCGCGCCGTATGGCCGAGGAGGGTTTCACTGCAGTTGCAGTAACAGAAGGAACAGAGTGGGGCTGGGGGATGGCAAGTGTATGAAAATATACTCTCTTTCCTTTAAAGTGCTGAAGAAAAGGATGAATTAATGGAGCTGGTCCCACTCTCAGCTCCACCAGTCAGGAATGGTTCAGGCTAAAATTGTCATCCTGAGTAGGCACCTGCTCTGCTGGAATTAACTCTGTAACTCTGGAATTAGTTCTCTTAACTCTCAAATTAACTCCTTTTTCTGTGTAAAGTTCCCTGCAAGATGCAAAAATGCTTCTTGCATGCCACCCAAAACCTTTGATAATCCAGGACGTCAAAATGTGTTGATGAGACTGAGCATCTGGTCCTGATCTGCCATGAGGTGCCTCTCCATCCATGTCACCTAGAGGTCTCACCTTGGGGGACTTTCTCAGGGGACATTTATCACTCTGACTCGATGAGCTTCATCCCAGAATACACTGGTAAATGTTGCTTTCTTTAAAGCTTGGCGAGGGGGAACAGGCGTCCCAGCGATAGCCCCTGTTTCTTACAGTAGCCCAGTGACTAAGCCACTGTTGGAGCTTGTATTTGGGTACCACCTTTAACTGTGGAAGTTTGGATTTGTGTCCTTCTTTCCCTAAGTATTATAGTTATTAAACTATTGGAATTAAATTGAGAAAGGCTAGGCTAAATTTTTGGGGGCAGATGGCCTTACGAGAGAAGGCATTGGAAGAGTTAGAGACCATTATTGCCCGGCTGGGCTGGGCTGCGCGGCTCTGCCCCCTGGCGTAGGGAGCCTTTGTATTCTCATAGGTGGAGGCATTAGTGCTCATGGAGCAATAACTTCAATCTAGAGCTAAACGTATGGGAGATACGGGCCTTTAGGTGGGGCGCGGATAACTGGGAGGATCCACGGTCATTTCCTCAGCTCATGAAAGCGCCTTTTTAATTTCTTCTTGAGATTAATTTTCCTTACCCACTGTTACTTGCCTGCAGTCATCCGTTATAAAGGGGGGACAGTCTGGGACGTTTGTGTGCTATCATGACAGATATTTCATACTTTTTACTGTTCTGTAGAGATAGTGCCATGAACAAATCACCTGAAGATAAGACCCTCCGTGCTTGATAACAGTTAGCCAGAGACCTACAAATCATCGATAGAGTTGCTTTTTATAGTATCTTTTCCATATGCTAGTTTTAACCGTGGAGTTAACGCTGTTTGCAGGGAACAGGTTGCAGACTGTGGGCTGCATGTGTAAGAAGGCAAACCCACTGGCTGCGGTCTTTGCGCTCCATGTTTACTTTCCTTCAGCTCTCTTCCTTAACACATTCTTTGCATTTACACATCAAGATAAGGTTTCCTCTAACTGCCAGTCAGGAAAACTTAACCCGGAATCTGATAATTAACTTGTGTTCTGCTTCATACATCAGCAACCACCACAATCAATACTGGGGTGAGAACTGGAGTTGTTGCCGGCTGCTTTTGCAAGTGATGCTTGAGGCAAGAACGGAGCAGAGTGGCTGTTGCACAGCTGTACTCGCTCCAGCTGCCCAGGCCTCCCTTCGACAGCCGGCTTTTGTAGATTAAGGAGCTGATTTGCAGGGGGTATAAATCATCATAGCTTTATTGACTTCAATAGAGGATCTTTCTCTTTCTTCCCCATATGCGTTGTACGAGAGTTTGCGCCCTTTTCCTTCTGCTTCTGTTTTCTCTGCGAGAGACTGAAAGAGTGAGGTCCCTTCTGTGCTGGGGTGGTGAGCTGGAGCAGGGTCAGCATGCGAAAACTTTAGATTATACCATTTGTACACACAAACTGCAGTAGCTACGTATTAGATCTGTTACGCAGTTAATTAGCTGTATGCATTCACAGCAACCGGGCAGATAAAAACACAGACATTTCTGAAGAAGTACTCGGAAAACCAATACTTAATGCCTCCCTGGCGAAGAGAGAGAAGCAGCAGGGCCCGGGTTGGCAGAGCGGAAGGCGCTGAGCAGCCGCGGTGGATATGGAGATGAGAGTTGGTGCTTAGGAGCAGACGGCATGCATTTGGCCCAGCCTGATTTACTTTGCATACTCCTAAATGCACTTTCCAGGCTTTTCCTATCAAGATGATTTATAATTGTTGCAGATGGTGCCTAGGCTAATCCCCGATGAGAACTCCCTTAAGCTCCTGACAAATTTGAATCTGCAGCCACGTACCACATCAGGAGTGTCGAGGCATCCCTCTAACATGCTACAGAAATACAAATGACAGTGACTGTGGATGGCCGGAACTGAACCAATGTAAACTCGTAATGTTTTAGTAATATCAAAGAATGAAATGTTTCCTATTTTAATTATTTAAAGGAAACATAGTTATTGACTGGTATTATCTTCCCACTAAAGACAGTTTTCTTACTTAAGTGGTGTTAACAGACAATCAGATAATGAGGTAGACAACAGACAGGGATGCTACAGAGCCGGGAGTTGTCAAAATGTCATACATTAAATGAGGCAGGTGGTAACAGAAGTAGCACCTCTCTAAGATCACAGTAAAACTTGGCCATTGAGTAACTCTAGTAATGGGAGAGTATCTCTATATTTTGACGGAGTACAAATTCTTAGCAGGATAACATATTGTTTACTGCCGAGAAAATCTGTGGTTTTCCTCTAAAAGTAAGTGGTCACAACCCACCAATTGTAAATATTCTCCCTGGACACTCTTAAATAGCAAGAATCAAACAGATGAAATTCTGCCCACTTCAAGCTTTAATGAATGTCTGAGCAATATTAAGCCACTAATTGACTTGTACTTGTAGGTCAATGAAGAAGTGAAATCTGCAGCTAATGTCTGCTTAACTGTGTCTTGCTGGAAGCCTGCATCAGGCCAGGATGCTCAGCGGAGGCTGTGATATTGCTGAGCAGCCGGCAAAAATCACAGTTTCATACATTTTAATATGACTACATTGCTGTGGACACACAAACAACATCTGGCAAATGGTGCACAAGCAGTTATGTGGATGACAGCCCATTTAGTATTCTGTACCTAATAAACCATTGAGAAAATATCTGTACAGATCAATATTTTTCCTGGTGGGACTCATTCTGAGTTTAATCTAAGGTCTTATGAATATACATAAGATGGTGGTTTGGATCTTCTGTTACAAAAAGTGTAAATTCCTGACTTAATGTACAGGGCATGTTTCTTTCAACCGTAACAGCACTAGAAATAATTGTGGCTGATTTCAGGAAGCTTGCTACTCTGTTTAGTAAAAGACATCAGCTGCATTAGTTATCTGGGTGATACGTTGGTCCCCCAAAGTCACTGCTCTGCATATGATACAATGGTCTACCTTCAGAGGCGTGTCAAGATAATTTGGCCTCCTTTTTTTCCTGGGGAATCTACTCCTCCGCTGCTGCATTTCCACTATCCTTTTGCTTTTTAGGCTCCTGTTACCAGGACATACCACCTTCCCTTCCATCTTCTTTCTGAACAGGAAAAATAGAGGACATCAGCAAATTGGTTATATCTGATGTGTCTTCAGTCACACACTTCTCTATGGCTCAGATTATCCTTCTGAGACCTCGGCTTCAGGGAGTGGGAGTAACAAGAACCTTCCTTCCTAATGCTGCACTGAGAACAGGCTTCATACTGAACTAGGGCATTCAAATACCCGTGAAAGATTGATCATAGTTTTAATTGTAGTAATTCCGAGAAATATGTCTAAGGAATTCTGGTTTCTTAAAGATCATCAAGGAGCAGAAGTTCTCACTCAGAAACATTCTCATCTCCCTCATGCTGTAGTAAATCCAGAGTAATTCCAGTGGCTGCAGTGGTGGAAGATGGGTTTATACTGGAGCATCCGCTACCAGATTCTGGCTCATCAAATACGTAAAACTCCTGCAATATTTGGACGTTGTCTGCATAAACAAGGAGCCTTTGAAAGATCTACATCTGGACCGCACCTGCTTTTGCCAAGTTGGGTAAATCTCTTTCCTGGGGATTTCATACTGGCATTTCAGCTGACAGTTTGTCTCTATTTCAGTCACTTAGTTTTCTGCCTCATGCACGAGAAGATGGGATTCAGTCCTTTCAGTTCACCTCTTTTTCTCATCTCTGAAAATTAGTTCCCAAACCAATTGTCCCTGCATGCCGAGGATCGCGATGCTGTTCCCATATTGTCCCTGCCATCTGTTCCTGCCATGTGATGCTTTTCCAGGCAAGATCTTTGCTCTTTTTGCATTTCTGCGGAGCAGTAGGGTCTTGACTCAAGGAGGAAACACGTGGCTTGTGCCTGATGGACGCGCTTACTGGTCAGTGCTGAAGGTTCGTGGCACTGACTCTCAGTGATTCACGTCTACATTTGCACAAGAATGCCTGAGTGATTTTGTTAAGCGTGGTAATCTCATACACAAGCAAATGACTAGAGGTATGGTTTTGACCAATTATCAAGCTGTGGATTCCCAGCATATAAATTGGAAATATTTGCAACTAGCAGCTCCCACATAACTACAGATCAAGAACTATCTGTAGGAGGTATTTGGCAAATTACTTTAAATAATGAATACAGCTAAGATGATCATGATCTACTTGCAGACAACACTCACAGAAAAGTGTAACTGTTATGAATTATTCCGCCAATTTTATTCAGAATTATGTATTTTTTTAGACCTTTAATTAGTGATCCATAGGAGTAAGTATGAGACACACTAACAAAGGTCTATTCTGTGCTACTTCTTCTGAAAGATTAAAATGAAATGCAGACAGTTTGGAAACCACAGACCTTGTTTTAGAATTGTCGTCTGCTCTGTTTACTGACAGTGACTTTTGCTGCTTGTTTACTGCAATTTACTTAGTTACAGCATAAGTTACACATGATTATCTTCTCAATATGATGCTAAGCTGACATCTGTCAAGTTTAAAAGTCATAATAGGTGCTATTAGTCATTGAGATGATCCAAAGGCATAATGATTGGTATGAGAAAACTGCATAGGTTGTTTTTTAAGGCATAATAATTTCTAAAGATAATTTTGGGTGGGCTCTACCTGCTCAGAAGTGAGATGATTTTAGTGCCTTAAAGGCTAGCAGAAGCAGAAGCCAGGGAGAAGCGTACAGCTGGTGGTCATGGAAACAGTTATCAGAATAATATCAATTAACCAAGCAAAGAACATCGTTTGTGTCCTTCTTGTTTGTTTGCTGCAACAGAGCGGTAAGTTTAAACTGTTCGCTATTTTCATCAGAAACTTCATTTCTCATGGGTTTATAAAGCAGCCCTTTCAAGCCATACCAAGCTGAAATTGCCTTGCAAGTCCTTCAGCTCTAATGCTCATTAATATTCCTCTAAGTTGCTTTTCATTTTTTAAAAGTAGTTCAAAATAAAAATTCTTGAGTGTTTGAGATACTTTTAAAATTTTAATTTAAGGGAAAAGCATGCAGTTAAAAGCTTTTTTTTTTTTTCCCCAAGCCGTTAAAGCTTGAGGCAGCTCCTAATGAAGGCAGAGACCAAATTTTCTTTGAGTTTAATGAGAAGATGGTCAGCAAGCCACCGGCTTGCCTTTGGTGGCTTGGACAACTGCAGGGAAGGAGGAAGCACAGCAGTTACATTTGAAGCACGGTGCCATTCCACACTCTTTGAAAGTCTGGTCAGCCACCCGCATCACACCTGGCTTTGCAAAATGCACGTCCTCTATACAAACTCTGTAATGACATGGGTGATTACACAGCCAGGGGTACCTCCACTTTGCTGTGAATCTGCAGATTCAGAAGGCTGCACAGGGTTCTGGAAGATGACCTGTTATTTATTGTTAGTGCCTGAAGAGTAAAATATTGGTCCATTAGAAAGAAGCGGGAGAGAACCAGCCACCCAGCTGGACGCTCAGAGGTATTTAACCACATTTTCTCCATGAAAATCAATAGGACAGCACAGAGGATGTTGCCCTGATGGCTGTGTTGGCACAGCCTTTGGTACCGGTGCTCTGGTTCTGGTTTGCATTTCCAGAGCCAGCTGGTTTGAGCTTATGTTACAGAGGTAGCAAGGATGACAGCAAGCGAGTGCTGGGAAAAGTCCTGCACTAACGCCTACGTGTCGGCAGAGCTGGGAGTGTCCTGCTCGCTGCGGTCCACCTTCATGGGCAGAAAGTGGTGTTTGCATGGGTCGGAGGCAGTGGCTTTTCCTGCTGGAGTGAGCCGTGCACAGAAGTTATATACTTAGTGGATAATAACGGGTTTATTTTTCAGTTCTGTGTCAAAGGAATTTGTTGAAAAGGATTTAGTCGATGTACCAACAATTACCTGTTCTATTTTTACTGTGTCTTCCCACGTGGAGACTTTTTTCTTCATTTTCCCTTTTCTCACATTCTGCTATGTGGCCAAACCTGTAAATAGCCAAAGCCAAATGCTTTAAAAAAGCCGGAAAGGAAAATCTGAACTAAATGCGCCAAAATAATGTAGCAAGAAAAAATGATTGTATTAATGAGAGGAACCAGTCAAGTTGTAATGGCAGAAATGAAGCGGACAACCCAGCCAATAGCTGAGAAAAGCATAATGGTAGGAGAGGAAATACAACCACCAGTATAGGTGGTGTAAGAAGAGAAGTGTCGAACATTTACCTTAGAGTGATAGCTGATTCAGTAATTGAGATACACGGGTGGAAACATGCCCTGCAACTGGAGGGTGGATTTTTTCTTGGTGGAACTACACAGACTCCCCCACTCCATCATCAAAACATTGTTAAATCAGTCATGTGTAGTCTGAAAATAAGAATAATGGTTTTAAAAAGATTTTAACTGAATTTATCCATCATGTGGTCTTTGTGCATTTGTTCATTGTATGTGTGAAACATCCGCCAAAAATAATTTATAGCAATTATTTCCAGTGACAGGACAATGTAAATTCTCCCAGGCAGAGGATAACTATGTGAAAATAATTATACATGAATATCCAGCTGAGATCTTTTGAGCTGCTAGAAGAGGGTGGTATGTAAGCAGTTTTGTAACAGGAGTGATAACACATGCACATGCATACTAATGCTGTAGAAAAGTTTTAAGACATCCAAGTGGGCTAAATTGCAGATGCAGAATTAAATCAGGAATAAGTTTGCCCATAAAATTGCAAGTTCAAAATTTGGTCAGGATTTCAAAATCGCAGAGAAAAATAACAAAAGTGATTCAAAAACTTGGCCTTTAAAGTCACTCAGGCACTTTTTAAAACTGTAATTCTCGCTCATATTATCAGTATGTTTGGGGTAGCAAAGCACTGAACTAGCATTAGCTTGTACAATTCAGCAACGTATGCAATGTGTATTTCAACTTGGTTAAAATTCCTAGTGCTGCTAAATAAAGATGTATGAAAAGATAATCTATGCCTACAGTCCAAGGAAGCAAGGGAAGAACTAAGGGTCTAATGAGGTAGTGGTGTCACGGTGCAAGAGTTAGGTCTGGAAGTCTGGGATATGGGAGTCCCGAGGAGATAAAAGGCACAAGCAAAGTGTGACGTCTGTAAATGATCGCATCTACAATAGGTATTGCTCATGTTTAGTCATTCTACACTGAACAATAACCTGCATTGTCCCCCTTTTCTGTGGTAACTTAAAGGGTGGCTAGCTATGTTGGGATGTGCTTTTGAACTCATAGTTTATACTATGAGTAAACTGGTTTTATACTGTAGTCATGGGAACTCTTAGTCTTCAAGCACTATGTGTAATGAATAATATATTATGAGACTATTCCCTAAGATTTCTTGTGTGCTATAATATTAACAATTTCCCACATGTGAGATTCATATTTATC
Organism: Ibidorhyncha struthersii; assembly: GCA_013398815.1. NCBI lineage: Eukaryota > Metazoa > Chordata > Aves > Charadriiformes > Charadriidae > Ibidorhyncha > Ibidorhyncha struthersii. Next base: position 2,424,753 of record VZSZ01005438.1, on the reverse strand, counting down.
CCTCTGTATATTGAAGGATAGCATAAGCAGATGATATCTATTGTGCAGCAAACACACTTACTCTGATGTAGTATTTGTTAAAATTATTTCCAGAGCATGTGGAATACAGGCCGTAAAATACCTCCTCATCTCCTAACATTATTAATGAAATAAAAGTGTTATTCATTACCCACAAGGAGAATTTAAAAATCAGCTCTGCATTGAAATGACAGATTCCGTAATGGCAGCACGTAACAGTCTGGCCGCAGAGGCCAAGGGCAGCGCGTGCGAAGGCTGCCCACGGCGTGCATCGCGCTCTGCCTGGAGAATATGGTGCACCAAGCTTTCAACTGTATGCACGTCCTGAAATATCATGTAGCACATTACTAGGCACTAGCACCTATGCTGTCCGTTTCTTGGGCAAATTCTCCCATCTCAGCATGCCAAAGTATTAATTTCTGATCAAGATGATGTAGCGCACAGCCCTCTGGTTTAATATGCAGAAGGAATTGTTTCTACAGCAGACGACGGAATCTCCAGCTTGTTGATTAAGTGGGTGTGCAAGTGGGCAAGGCTGATTCCGTGCGTGGTTCAGTGTTGAGTGAGGGAGGAGGTCTCGGCTGGTTGACTTCAAATCCAGACCCTCGTAGCGTTGAATCAGGAGTAGTGTCTGGTCTCTGAATATTCAGCCGTGCTCACGGTCCCAGCTGGCATGGGAACCGGGCAAGGCACATGGGTGGGCGACCCTCGCAAATCAATCGACGATTGGTTGGTGCAGTGGGTGGAAGAAGGTGAAACGAGTTTTCCCGGTTCATAGTAGGGCAATATGGAATCTACCCGCCTCTCACTCCTTAACACGCTCAGCCCCTTTTCAATCTGTCGCCGCAAACTGGGGCCTTACGGGGAAGGCTTGCACTTGCAGAGTCTGAGCTGGGCATGGTGAACCAACATAGATCTCTCCAGTCCAACACCTTTTCAAGTAATAGAATTATGAGAAGTTAGAGTGCAGAAGCATAACTGGAGAAAGAGATTTTTGCGAAGTGTTATGTTGGGCTTCTCCTCTTACAATTTTAGGGTCAGGTTTTGTGCCTTTTATGTTACTTGAAGCGTGCCACTCTATGCTATGGGTAATGGCACAAAAGCATTCATTTCTTTTTCTGTATTTAGGATGATCGCAGTGTCTTGGAGTTCTAAGAAAATCTTCTGGAAGTTTATTGTTGGATGGGATATAGCTTGTGAATGACTAACCGATTATGCTGATGTCTGTTGATACAATTTTTGTAGTTCTGTATATCACTATGACTTTTATAATGCCTTCTACCTCTGTTGTAAATTTGTTCCTGTAGATACTTTACCCTGACTGCATTTGCCAAAGCTGGCATTGCTTTCAGTGCTGATGTATAGGAATATACGACACGTAGCGTGTGCGGGTGCATGTATATTTGCATTATCCCCACTCTAAATGTATCCCACAAAGACTCCCGTTAACTCATACTTGGCTGTGCTTCAAACTGACATTATTCAGAGGCATCATGAAGTTGGACTCCCGAAAAAGCATGCGCAAACCTGATACCCCTTTGTCTTACAGCATCTTTCATGTACGCAGGACTTCCATTTAGAAACTCTCAGTGAAAGGCTGTGCAAGAATGCAGCGTGCAAGAATGGGGTTTTTTGGTTCGATTGGATGCCATTTATGTGGGATGGAGGCCATAGGTAATCAAGACGCATATGCAGTGCTATTTCCACAGCTTATATTGGCGAAGGTCTCTTGTACTGTTGATGCATATGTTCACAGGTCTGGCACCAGTGAGAAAGTCGCACTACCAGTCACACCTCATTCAAATTACGATAGATGGAAATTTTCTATTGTCGACGTGATGGAGAGGAGCAATTTTCCATTAATCTTTTGGCATTCTTCGATGATTAACAATTCAATTACACCAAGAAATGGATTTTCATTTGTGTATATCGGAAGAACAGAAATGAATTACATTTGTAAGATGTTTTCCGTGCTTATATTTGTTTTTGTGCATTGCAAATGTGCTCCCAGTGTCAGCAGGCGTGTGTAGATGTTATCATCAACTTGTGAAAAACAAAGTCTGTTTGGCACAGGTAGATAAATACCCTTGCAAATATTGCAGTGCTGATTCAAAAAGGAAGCTCTGAGTGTGCAGCTATACTCCTGTGCTTAAACAGCTCTTTAGGAGGAGAGCAACGTCAGGCATTTGCTTGTACTGTTGAGAAATCCTGCCATGGGGAAATCAGTCATAGTTCAGATGAGACCAGTTACTTCATTGCAGAAATTCATCACGAGTGCAGAAATGGTAGGGAATGGAGGTCAGGACGGTGCTTTCTGCTTAAAGTTGAGCGCAACTGACTGTCAGGGAAAGAGGGAGGAATGGCTGTTACGTGTTTTATTACAGGGTTTGGGTTGCTGCAATGTATGGTTTGAGAGTGAAAAGAAGGAAGGGGACTTTGAAGGCCTTTGGGATGCTGCGTACTTTATCGTTAGTGGGTGTGAAGCGAGCTAATTTAGAAAGCGGCAGCATTTTCCTGCTTATTTCATAAACTCAAGGACACAATGCACTGCAATGGTCGTTCAGTTGTCTGCCATCTAATGGCCAGACAAGAAAGCAGACTAACCTGTTTTCAGCCTGAGAGCTGCGAATCACTGGGGATTCTTGAGCTAAATATACATAAAAATAAAAAGAAATGCAAGCTTTTGCTTACAGGTCTAAGTGTGTTACACAGGGGCTTATCTTACCATTAAAAAATGGTGTGATGCCACAGTAGAAAACTGCTAAAAACTAGAAAAGAATTCCCATCTTTGCCTGCAATATATTGTTTTTAAACACTGCATATCTGAAAGCAAATACCAGTCTGTATATGAATGAGAATGCATAATTTGAGACATTTTGAATTTTCCTTTATTTACTTATTGAGCGACTGAATAATTCTGTTGTTCCTTCTTTTCTCCGGTTCTCCCCTCCACTGACATGCACAGCCCCACTGTTTTATTATAATGTGCAATATATAAGGTCTCTCACCGACGGGGGGTGTTAACACACACCTATGCCTTTTCCTCTCGGGCAGACCATGGTGGCATCTGCAATAACTGACACCGGTTCCACAGCACGGAGAAAGTGCTCGAGGTAAATCTCTGCTAGAATAACAAAGAATAGATGGGGAGATGTTCAGCTTTAATATCCGCTCTATCTTTCTTATCTATATTAGAAACGTCTCTCACTAAAGGTGTCTGAGTAGAGCTGAAATTATGAAGCACCTTCTAGATTCCTTTATCTCCTGGAGCAACGTTAATACTTATAAGGAGTAAAGGATACTGGGCGAAGGAAAGACCATCGCTGGTCTATGCTGGTGCATTTGTTTAGGAAACGTACCTTTTAATTTCATAATGTTATTTGAAATGCCTTCCTCCGCTCTAAGAAAATATCCACTTTTGTTATTCTTTGTGAAACAGAAGCTGGAGATAGCAGGCTTGCTCACAAAAGCCCTGATTTGAATATGCTAATATTAATTTAGGCATTCAGTTGCCAAATTTTCATGTGCGGATTTTTTTTTTTGTAGTGTGCACATTTAATATTTGTATATCCATTATTCCCCATGCTTATCTGATCCACAGGCACTGAGTAAATATTGTCTTTGAGTATGATCTACAGCAGAAGTCAAAAAAGACACAGTGAAATGAAACTCCTCTTTCTAAATATGCATCTCCTTTTTCCTCTACCTTTCCCTGGAAATTCAGGGACCCTATTTCCACACCCAAAGAGCTTATGGATTTTTTTGGGGGGTTGATACTTTCAGTCTAAATACTACAAATTAGAGCAATTTCTAATACGGCATCTGGCTGAAGTAATGGGGTGTGTGAATAAATTCCTCTCTCCTCGTAGCTCTGCTTGTTTTGAATGCAAATGGTGCAAGTAGACATTACCTCCTTCAACAGGAAATGGTGATCAATGGAACAGTTAAAAATAAATTTCTGAGTAATAAAACTGTGACAATAGGAAAAATTTCATACCTTATCTTATAGAACATCGGCAGGGGAGGGAAAATAGGTGAAAAGCTTATCTATGAGTTGCTAAAAACAAGATCCGATGTCTTTTGCGTTTTCTGATGTTCTAACCCAAAGCAGAAGGTGAAATGCGTTACTTTGTCAGATACTGTGGGTGTGAAATACATGAAAACCCCGTAAAACATCCGCATTTTGCTAAGAGAAACCTGTCGGTTAGCTGCCTACCGTGGTGCTGACTTCAGTGCCATGCATGAAGTTTGGCAAATAATCGGTATATCAGTAGTGCCTGGTCTTTTCCACAGGCGAACGGCTTCATAGCTGCTCTTTCTAAAAACCACAACCTATTTCATATCCTATCTTTACAATGAACCCACAGCTGAGCGGTAATGTAGTGTACCAGTGCATTATCACGGGCACCTCTGCAACAAATTAGGGAAACTAATACTGCTGGTAGCCAAGGGAGAGTTACAGTGGTCTTACTAATGGATTGCAGGAGGGTAAATAAGTAGAAATTGTCTGTGGTTCCTCTGTTTCCCTAAAGGAAAGGAATAAAACCGTTTGGAAAAAAATGCAGTGATATTGTACGGGTACTAAATTTTCTTGACTGTAACTTCTCCTGTTTTGCGGTTTGCTGAACCATGAGTCTTTCTTTTACTTCTGAAATTCTTCCAAAGTGGAACACACAAGGGGAAAGTAAAGCTTGTATGAATGCAGAATAATTTCATTTAAGTCAGTGGAGTTATTCTGCTGAAACACTGATGATAGAAAGAAGAAAACTGGTCCTGCAGACTGTTAGCCCTTTAGGCCAAGGATGGTTTTGTCATGCGAGATCGACTGTGGTGAGTATGTTGCGAACGCTCCTGGAATAATACACTGGGAATAGAATATTCTACAATTAACAATAATCTGGAATCATAAAGATTGAGGATTAGTCAGTCTTTTTTTTTAATCTGGATTATGGTTTAGCTATAAACTTCCTTTAACAAAATGTCACGGCAAATAAAATCTTTGCTTAACCAGGAACACGTCTCACGTTCCCATCTAGCTCCACTCTTTCACTTGCTTAGAGATAAGAACATTTCCAGTTTCTTCTCCACAATCCTGAGACACGTGCTGGCAGTCACCCAGTTGGCCAATATTGAGCTCTAGCCTTACAACCGTGATTTTTTTGCAGACGAAAGGGTAATTCTAGCGGTGGACGCTCCCTCTTATAAATCACTAATTAGTAAATTAGAAGGAAACGGGCAGCTTTTCACAACTGACTACGAATTCCTTACCGAAATGCTACAGCTTCATTACTAATTTAAGTATCTTATCATTATTTATTATCTTTATTTGACTATACTGTTCTGGCTTTTAGCCTGAACCAGACATAGCGAGATACTGCAAGCCACTCACAGCTCAGGAATCCAGCTGACTTTTAGCAAAAGAATATGTTTAAGTACTTAGTTCAGCAGCAAGAGTTGTACGGTAGGCACTGTGGTCTAGTGTGTAAGAAGCAGATACAGTTCCTGAGACCAGATTCTGAGATGGCCTTCATCCGACAAGTGCATGCTCCCCTTAGGACAAGGGGCGAAGGGGGAAGGAATAATTTACCGGATCCTAGAGTTTTCCTTCCATGTTTGAAAAGTCACTTTAAATTGTTCGAATAGTGCCAATGAATGCATCCCTTGTTGTCATACTTTGCAGTCATCTTCACTGATTTCACTGTGGAGTTTGTATATATAAATACCAAAGAAAACTGAATTTTTGCTTCTCCTTCTAGCTTCTGTGATATCTGAGGAACTTCAGTGCAACGTTCTTCTCTGCATTCCTATAGTGCTTTGAAAATGCAGAGTGCCATTGAGTGCTACTTTTTTTAATGGTGAACCATATTATAGCAAACTTTTTAAGCCTGAGCCTCTATTTAGCTATTTTGCTGTTTGCAGTCATGGCCTTTGAACAATACTTTGTAAACCTGTTGCCAGCTGGTAACTAACGCCGACTCCTATCCATTGTCATCAAAGAAAGGTTTACAGCAGTTGTCTTCCCGCTCAGTAACTTTAAAAACAAGGCAGTGGAAGCATGTTGAGATTTCTTTCTGACCCAGTTGGCATAGACTCAAGGGGGTGCTGTCTTTTGAGTATTATTTTAACTGCATTAGATAGAAGCAATTTCACTGAAATCAGTGGTGCAGAGCCAGGGCAACTGCAAGGGTACGCAGGTCAAAGGCAGACTTGGGGAGTTTTGGAAAAGAGGAATAATACTCCTTACTGCAGCACCAGCCAAAACAACACGCAGAGCTGCGAGCCCCGGCTGTCCGAAGCAGGATGGGGGCAGTTACAACTCATGCCCTCTTGTTATGCATCCCCTTGCAAGAATTCTGACTTAAATCAGTGTTGCTTTTAAAAATAGTGTACCCTGTTCAATGTAACTATTGAAGATTCTTCAGAAATAAACTGTGTGCTTTCATTATTATTTAAGGATAAGTTGCAGAGATGGCTGAAAATTGCGTATATTTGGACTAGCTGATTTTCTGCTTGGTTGCATCCTGAAGGAGAATTTGCCTTTTCTCTCTCAAACTGTCTGCAAAGCTCAAGGAGTCAGTTCAGATCTCCCCGTGGCCTTCACTTTCCTGCTAGTCGCCGCATTTTTTACAGGGGCCTGTTTCTAGTCCCACTGTGTCCCCAAATGTGAATGTCCTGAAATTCAGAGAGATTCAAATCAGTGCCACGATCTGAACAGATACATGATGTACCTCTGCTGGTATGCTTAATTAACTTAGGACATTCTAGGCTTTCTCTCCAAGCATCAGTCTTCCTTTCTCCCATGGATACTGTGAAGTCCCGCAGTGAACCTTGTTGTTATGACCTAATTTTTCTTCAAACCGAGAGGTTTAATTTGTTCAGGTGCCAGGCAAAGGGAACACAAACTTGGAATTCTCCTGGCTACTCTAATTTAGCTGCCTGAGATTTGAGAAATCAATAGGGGAATTATCTTGCTGTCTCTAGATTGTAACTTAATAATTAAAATGTAATTAAAAGGAAGGACTCAGTTTATTTAGGAAAACTGTGGCATTTTCTGTGGGTCCACCCCAGAACTTGTGTCCTGCTGAGTGGAGACAGTTGGAGCTGGGATTGATTCCTCTTGCTGGGGGAACCCTCTGTTATCGACAGTGCTGCTGTCACTGTTTAGCTCCAAAACTAACGGAATAACTCTTGAAAATAATATTAATTCCTCACTGCATTTTCAGATGATTGTGATATTTTACTAATCTGTGCTTTTCAGGTTCATTATTATTAACACTTACGATCAGATAGTTTCTTCAAACAATCCAGTGTGGTCCAACAAACACCTCTCAGGAAGTTAACAGTAATTATATATACATGCTCTACATACATATATACATGTATATATGCCCATCATATACATAATACTACTGTATATGAAGTCTTGTGTCATCAGTAAATCTCAGGAACTTCTCACTGAGATTATGTTGGCAAGCAGAATTAATATATGATGAAGTAAACAGTGTGACAATTCATTCATTGGCAGTGGGAGAATGTCATATTTAACAGTGCTCCCTAGCTGAACTGTGAACATCCTTAATGAATACTGTCCACTTCAGACCATTTGGAGTTAATTTTTAATGCCTCCTTCCTCACCTCCCTTCTAAGAATCCTGCCACAAGAATGCCCTTACCAGACCTGGCAAAATACAATTACATAAATTCCTGCAAGTCCGCACTATCTTACAAATGCTTTATCACTTGCACAGTTTGTGAATCGCTCTCATTGTATCCCATAGTTATATTAAATCAACGTACAAACGTAAGACCACATATTTAGATACATCTTGAGTTAAGCTGGAAGTATAACTGAAAAATACACCATTTGATACTTCTATATGCATTATGTAACGTGGACTACATAAGTGTATGTCTAAAAAATCAAGTAACTACATAGAAAGCCAGACTACCAAATGCACTGAATGCGCCTTAAATGAAATATTTAAAAGTATTTAATTGGCAGATAAGCAAAAGACAGCATGAACAACTGCCTTGATTGAATCAGGTGGCCAAAGCTGTTGTCCCACGAGAGACCAGGCATTTTGAAAAATTATACGTTAAGGAAAATCCGAGGTACTTTATTTTGAAAGCAGGAGGCTCGACAAGAACTTCCTATTTTAGTTTATTTTGAGGACCCCAAACGCATGATACTGACATAATTTATTCCTTGGCTGATTGCCTAACTAGCATGTTACAATTCAACCCAAGCGCTGCCTTTCAATGAACAACAGCCTTTCTTGACATTCTCAACATTCCCTCGACAAAACGGTCATCTATGAAATTAATCTCTTTCATGCTACTTTTTTCCTCCCCCTCCCTCAGTTAATTGTTAACTAGTACAATCGCTGCTGGTTGACAGAAACAACAGCTTAAATGACATGGTGTCACACTTTTGTGGTCCCCAAATAAGTTAAAAATTTATTTCCCTGTATTTTGTCTGGACGATTCCATTCCTTTTCAATGGCCCACCTTTGTTCGCATCAATGTGCTGACGAGGGTTTTCCACCAGGACCGTTAGAGACTTCACTATTGTTACTTCCATTTCCTACTGGAAGACTTAAATGAAAAGTTTACCTGCTTTCAGCTCACTTCTGCTGACAGAAAATAGGAACAAATTACCAGGGAGCGCAATGGTATATTTCAGTTTATGCTCCTTAGCGAAGATGTTGCCAAAATTGTATAATACTGCAGTGCTTTCAAGGCAACCCGGTTAGCGGCTGCCCTGGTCCGAGCAGCTGGCAGAAGCGCCGCTCAGCCCATGTGTTTGCACAGCATTTGCGACTACGCACATCATTATAAACGGACCAAACTTTGCCCTCTTATCTGCATCTATGCCTCTCACAGGAAGAGGGAAAGAAACTAATTTGTGAGCGGTAGTTGACCCTTGGAGAACTACGCGCATCTGCTTAAGGCCTTTTTTCCACATAAAAACACTTTTCAGCAAAATGATTTAGCATGTGTTTAATTTTAATGATTTGGCTTAAGTGTCTTTTTGAGTGCTTTATCAAGCTACAGCAATCATCAGCTGCTTAATAAATATTGGATTAAAGTCTGTAAAGGGAACTAACACATGTATCAGAACGACAAAAGTGAAAGGACGTTGCCAGACACTAAGTTTGTCTCTTTGTAACGCAGTACTGTGTGCTTTGGGCTGAAGGACATTTTTCGATGATGCTGGAAAATTGCAACACCAATATTATTTTTGACAATAGGAAAGTGTATCAGGGACTGTAATTCCGGCAGTTTTCTGGACTTACACAGGGAAACCTCCACAAAATTTAATGCTGTTAGAGAAGACTATGGAAACAAACCCACTATCTTCAAACACACATTAATAGTAGTTGGAATTCAGCAATAGTTTTGGGTATGTGCTGAAATGAAAAATCTGGGCTTTGAATTGAGAGGCGTTTGGCATGCCAGGATATTAGTAGAATAAACGTTCACTAATGCAGAGCAAGAAATAGGTTGGACTTTTAAAATTATCACAAGAGAAGCAGAGAAGATAACAAATAAAAACTTAGGGTTTTTTAAGGCATTGCCACATGTCAATGTATTGCTTCATTACAAACAACTTCAAATGGTTGTTTTCCAGTGCACAATTAAAAAACCCCTCCAGCGGTAAGGAAATTCTTCTGGCACAGCACTGCCTACAGTAAGTGTCCCGTTGATTTACATATCCTTAAATTTTTGAACAGCCCTGCCCAGCTGGATTGCGATGCTTAATTTCCATCACACTGGGCCTCTGTGCCTTTGGGTTGTCTCTCAATATGCAGCGGCACTGAATCTTCCGTGGTCCCCACCGCCCACTGCTCAGGCGTGGAGTCTGTCTGCTAGCCTTTGAGATCGCAACGCTCCGATACCTTCAGCTCCTGGGAGGAGGACCAGCCCTCCCAGATTTTTTGGTGAAACACAGCCTTTCCAAGCTATTCGGCAAAGTCAGAGCAAACGCTCAGATCTGAAAAAAATATCACCAGGCTTTGTGTAAGTTTTGAGTGATACATAACGTAGCCGTAACAGCAAATTGCTGACTCCGTATCCACCGAGACATTCAGTGATTTACCAGTTTCATAACCTCAACCACAATTCGTATGATGTACTACAAAGATCCCTGAGCAGTATTCAACAGATTCATTTTTCCTTTCATCCTCATAGCTACCCCACATATTTGCTGTTCTTCCTTCCTGTATCCAGAAAAACGCCTTCTTGTGACCAACTGAAGGCAATCTGAAGTTTTAAAGTTTAAATAATTAATTGATAACCTTTATATATAATCTACACAACCTGAGATGATCTGTGGTACAGGTATGACTGGATATTTTTTCAAGCGTAGGGTCAGCTCAAACTCCCCTCACTTTCACACTGTCTCAGCATATACACAAGTGCAAAGCTTCACGTCACTTCGGGATCGCGAGGGAGGAAAGCTTGTAGTCACGCTTACCCGCACCCAAGGCATAGCGTGCGGGCAGAACAGGGGTGCTGCACCCGGTTCTGTACTGCCCTCCCACAGCCAGGCGGGCACGTCAGCCATGAGACTCATCCCAAGGTGCTAACACAGCGTGTCTTCCGAGCAGAATGGATTGGTAGGTAGCTTAACCCTGCCGTGGCCTTTTCTCAGTGCCTCTGATGGAGCACGTCTGCTGTGAGGGCAGGCTGCGAATTGGGGTTGTTCACTCTGGAGAAGAGAAGGTTCCAGGGAGACCTTATTGCCGCCTTTCAGTATTTAAAGGGGGCTTATAAGCAAGATGGATGTTTTAATAGGGCCTGTACTGATGGGACAGGAGTAATGTTTTTAAACTAAAAGCAGGTAGGTTAGACTAGACAGCAGGAAGCAATTTTTTACAATGAAAGTTGTGAAACGCTGGCCCAGGTTGCCCAGAGAGGTGGGAGATGCCCCATCCCTGGAAACATTCAAGATCAGGTTGGACGGGGCTCTGAGCAACCTGATCTCGTTGAAGATGTCCCTGCTCATTGCAGGGGGGTTGGAGTAGATGACCTTTAAAGGTCCCTTCCAACCCAGACTGTTCTATGATTCTATGATCTGTTTAAAGGCACTCAACAATACGTATCTGATCTCCTGTGCTACTGCATAAATATGGATCTGATTTGGGAAACATTCTCTCTAAACCCACCCTTTGTCCCATGTCAGTAGGGAGTATAGCTTGTGTATCGGGTCTAAAGGCTTAAATAGTTATCAAATATTTTTGTTTAATTACACCACTGTTTACCATTACCAGCCAACTAACAGTTCTACATTAGAGTGCAAGCTCAACTTTGTCTGCTTGAAATTCCCAGTACTGAAAATATTAAATGAAGTTATTTTTTCCATCCATATAAACTGGAAAATAGTAAAAGATGTTTTTCTTTCAGTTTTCTTCCCTTAAAAAACTTAAACCCCAGGAGTTAAAGACAGGGCAATGTTCAGTCCATCATTACTGACATGAACTACACTTGTATTCTTTGGTTTGTGTAGCTGTGGTTACTCTAGTTCATAAGGACACATAGTTGATGGGGACAAGTCACAGAATGCAAAGGCAGGGACTGGGAGAATGAGGAACCTCCCAATGTAGGAGAAGATCAGGTTTGAGATCAGCTGGGGAACGTGAAGGTGCACAAATCCATGGGACCTGATGAGATGCATCTGCAGGTCCTGAGGGAACTGGCGGATGAAGTTGCTAAGCCACTAGCCATCATATTTGAGAAGTCGTGGCAGTCCCGTGAAGTTCCCACCGAGTGGAAAAGGGGAAACATAACCCCTGTTTTTAAAAAGGGAAAAAAGGAAGACCTGGGGAACTACCGGCTGGTCAGTGGCACCTCTGTGCCCAGCAAGATCATGGAGCAGATCCACCTGGAAACGATGCTGAGGCACACTGTCCCGCACGACATCCTTGTCTCTAAATTGGAAGGACATGGACCTGTTGGACTGGGTGCAAGGAGGCCATGAAGATGATGAGAGGGCTGGAGCAGCTCTGCTGTGAGGACAGGCTGAGAGAGTTGGGGTGGTTCAGGGGGTTGGCAGGGGGGTTGGAACTAGATGATCTTTAAGGTCCCTTCCAACCTAATCTATTACGTGATTTATAGATGCATGTATACACGTGATCGACAACTTCCCATGAGGTATGATTTCTCCTCCAACATTGTGTTAGAAGTGTAAACAGAATGATTTAATTGCAAGAATCGCTTGAACATCCATTAAAGAGAGTTTTAAGCATTTTGCTTTATTATTGCTCTTCTGAGTATCAAGATAAACATACAGTGTTTTGATATATGCATTATGACTTGCTCAAACACAAATTGATACAGCTACAACTGAGAACTTTAAATTGACATTTTAGTCATGACAGTTACACTTTATGTAAAATTACTTAGCGCTATGTTTGATATTAAATAACAAGTAATATTAGGTTAACAAGTAGAACTACATCACTGTCTCTAAAAATATTTCCATAGTAGGACTATTCACATGGGTTCTGAATAACAATCAGGAGATACTCCTTATCTGCGAAAAGATAGAAAAATGTTTAGTGAAAATATTTTATCATATTTTCTGATAAATACCCTTTATTCATCTATTCCTCTCCAGCTTTTTACTTGTTTATAAAACATAAGCAAAAGCAAGGGCATTTATAGAAAAAGCATTTAGAAAATGTAAGCACTTTGTACAAAAATCTGAGATTACAGATAAAAAAATCTGTCATAAAATGTCTATACCATATTAAAACTATTATAATAAGCAGTAGATTTGCTTTCAAGAAACTGTAAAGATATTTAAACAAGATGAAAATGTCACAAGATAAGCACCTGGAAGCCCGCACTTGTTATAACAAAAAACTTTTGACATCTGCAGCCTCTTCTGCAGGTGCAGAGAACTCCTTTCTGTTCACTAACTACTTTATTCAAAATTGAGAACCCCATTCAGACATGAAAAAAGCAGAAAAGATTTGAATAGACTTCTACTATGAATAAATTCTAAGCATGCCAGACTTCGCCTACTAATTCTAAAAGCCCGGGGAAGTTTTGGAAACAATTCAGTTGGATAGCTGTTTAACGTTACCTATTTTAAATGAAACATTTCTTGAAAGTATCCAGTGAATGTAGTAGGGTCGTATCTGCTTTGGAGAGTTAAGAAGCTGCACTCCTGCATTGTCACTTTCATCCAAAAAGCAACTTAATATAAATCACAGGTGGTTAATTTGCCACCTTCTATTATACTAAAATACAATCAAGCCTTTGAACAACTAATCTCCCTGTTAGCAAAAAAGCTTCACATTTTATACCACTTATTTTCAGGTCAACATGCTTTAATGGTTATGAGTCAAAAAGTCACCTCTAAAAAATAAGTGAAGGGCAAATGCAAAATAAGAATCAAGTGCATCAGTTTAAATCAGTGAGCAAAACCCCATGATTTTAAAAATGCATTAGGTTTATATTCCAAAATAGAAGCTAAACTAAAATTTTAATCTCAGTTATCAGCTGATGACTAATGTTAACACTTAATGACAGTGCCAGATTTCTTTCACACATACTGGTTTCATAGCAGCAGTATAAATAATTCCAGCGAGGCGAGGTAATGCATACTTGGTGCAGTACCTCTGCTCTACATCTGCTATGAAATCAGTGTCAGAGGACTACCCCAGTGACAGCTGTCCATCGCTACCAGCTCAGAGCCAGCGTCCTCCCCAGCAGCTCTGCTGAGGAGATCCCTGAAGCCTCCCTTCTGTTCTGTGTGCCTTCACTGGATATTTGTCAAAATCCTGCATACCGTCAGTCTCTCAATTAGCTAGTGCACACATTAGGATCTCAGCCCCAACCAATCACTTCCACTTTGCCCGATTCACCTTGTACTGGTAACTGACCACAGCTTCACCACAGCTCATCTGGCCTTGTTATCTATTTTAGAGACACAACTAACAAATTAACATATATTTATATTTAACGTGTGTGAGAAACCAGTTGCTATATTCCCCTGGTTGCTTTAAGGTAAATAATTATATCACGGTTACTATGTTGGTGATAATATTTGTGATAAAAATCCCACCTATGGCTAGGAAGTCATGATAACATACCAAGTAAAAAATAATTTGTAGAAAAAGATTTCTTGCATCTGTTTGGAGCTAAAATGAATTTGCTGCCTTTAATACTAAATATACACACACACTACTTCATATATATACATGTTTGTCCAGTTTTCCTTTGTGAAAACCCACAGAAACCAGAACATTAATCAGATCTAGACTTCTTTGGTTGTCTCCAAGCTTGACCGCTATAAACTCTGCACATTAAAATCCTAACGCATCTGGTTACATGGTGAATATATATTTTCATATACTCATTTTCAAAATGCATTTTCTACATTAGCCTTAATTGTGAAGAATTAAAAGAAACTTAAAAGGACATACAATTCTATTGTTATTTTAATAGAAATATTACCTGGAGCTATCATAATTTCATGTTTCTTTGATCTGATCCTAAGAAAGGTTAGATCATTCTGAGGATCAATATCTCTCACTGTGCTCCTAGCTTTCATGGTGAGCTGATGAAGAAGACTTCCATACTGGACTGTTGTAGAGTTATCAAGAGTTGTTCTTATTGGAATTCCTGCAAACAAATAATTATCTAATAATCATTCAGTTAAGTTGCATATTCTTCATATACAGCAGATCATAAGAGAAAAAACAAGGATTTAATAGTTTTTTCTACTTTGTAGCAGAAAGAAGTTATGTTGATTTCAGGTATCTATATGCTTTTTAAAGTATAATTTATATTAATCAGTGGCAATTAAACATGGAGTTGCCTTATGAAACTTTTGAAAGAGCCTAATTGCTGTTTAAGGCTCTTAAATAGCTAACAAATTCCACTCTGTAGTACTTAACCAGTTATGGTGCTTCATCAGCTCAAACAGCATCATCGACTTTGTATCTTGGCTGCAAGAATCTAACCCACACTTTAACGGTAGCATTTGGCATGTGCAGTGATAGAAATTACACATTCCCAGTGAAATACCAAAAGCAATCAAAGGGCAGAAGCGGCACGTTTGCATTTGGCAGGCAAACCCATCCTTGGAACAATCCCTTCCAATTAGCAGCAAAATATTGACAATTGGTAGTACACAGTGCATTGATCCCAACTATTAAAAATATGACCACATAAGTCAAGATTAATTTTTGATGATTTAATGAATCATTTTTTATCAATGAGTTGTCAAATCATGCTTTTTATACTAATAGGCTACCAGGTGAAAGTAAAAACAGGGTTCACAGTAATCATGCAAGTGTAAACCTGGCTTTAAAAAGCTAGTTTCACTAATAAAAAATATATTTGACCTGCTAACAAAGACAATAGATTACAAGCTGGCAAGGCAATTTTCTCTTTGCATACATTAGTATTGCATCTTCCAGATGGACAGGACAGGAATACAAAAATAGAGTCATACGACTTAAGTTGAAGAGTTTGATTATGAAAGAATAATTAACATGCAAAAATAGTGAATGCCAGGTAAAGAATGAGAGGCGAAGGAGCACAAGAAATAATAGAACCATCTCAGACTATTCCATAATTTTCCTAGGAAAGTGTTATTTGAATCACTTGAAATCTGTGTTGTCGCTTAAGAAATAGTTCTGCATTGGTAGGATGCGTAGGGAAGTGTACAGAATGACCCGGTACATCCTTTGTGTCTGATGTTTATTACACAGAGATTGAAACTGATGTTTTAATGGAAACAAACAGGTGTTCCCAAGCACTGCATTAGCATGAGAATATCTATATAATCACAGTGTTAAACAGTAAGTCACTTAAAAGCAGCAATGAATTAGTGTCAAGTTTATATGACCTTGCATCTAAATGATTGCTTCAACAAATACAGCACTTTTAATGAAAATGGTAAATGTTAAATGATCCTCCAAGGTCTAATAATAACACGAAAATGAGTTGACACTAGTGCCATCCTTAGATTAAAGCTGAGCTATGCTTACTTTAGGACAAATTTTCATGCTTCTCCCACCCAAATTAGAGAAAGGCAAATAAATCCTTCATTAGAAATGCTGTAGTGTGACACTTCTCAACTGTGAAGGACAGCAACAGTTCATGAGATTTTTCCAGACAAACAATGTACGCTTTGCTTAGTGTTTCAATGAACAAATCAACTTTCAGCACTAAAATAAGTGACAGGCAATGTTTGTATCAGGAATCGTGGCTATTTCACCTACATACTATTACACCTACGTGTACCTACACTATTACAAAAATCTTAGTAAAAGACAACCGTTTATGTTCGTAAAGAACAGAGGGTTTTATCTTCTTAGGGAACCTGAACAGCCTAAGAAACTTCACTACTGCACCACTGTTCAAGTATTTTTATTGCGATTCATTTAAGTTGTACACTTATTTTAAATGTTTCAGGATAGAGACAAATTAAATTTAATATTCTACAGAAAGACCTGAAGTAATTAGATTGACCAATGCTAATTATGGCTATTTGGAGATGTTACAAAAACTTGCAAGTACACACCTACTTTGAGGTTTAGTTTGTGGAATCCAACTTCTCGGTACCTTGAATACATCCTCACAGAGCAAGACTCTCTTGCATTCACATCTATCATCTGGTGTAAAAAAATTTCTAAATGATAAACTAAAACCAAAATTCCTGCACTAGTTTTGTCCATCAGCTTCAGTCTGGCCACACGTTCTACAGGTTTGTGAAGATGAGGAAGTTTGAACAGGACACGGGGGCACTTTATACCTTGCCGTGAATAGTCTAATGTGTGAAAAAGGGAAGTGGAATGTTCTTCCTCCTTTGCAAATCAAAATTGAGACAGAATGAATCCACACACACACACATGCACCACCATCCAGAGGTGGCCGGCATCAGCCAGAATTTGGATTTTGGAATCCAAACCAGCCCTTTAAAAAGCACGCTGTTGTCCTAACTCTGCGCAGCTATAGCTGAGCTTTCCCTCAGTACTGTAGAACAACCACAGGTAAAGACAGGCTGCAGCAGTACACCTGAGTGGGAAAGCATACTTGACCAGTATCGTGCCAAGAAGTCAACTGTTCCAAGTAAACGGAACCTAATAAAACTGGGTTATTTTTTTATTAGGTTACATCGGTGTTTTTGCCTTGAGAAATGTAACAGTCTCCAAGCTCAAAAAGGATCATTTGTGTTATTGAAGTGCTTGTTTTTTCCCCACTTCTCATCTACAACCTAGTCTAAGTGCTCATTGGATCAAGTCACATTCTGTTTACTGAAGCAGAATACAGAAATGGCTGAAGCAGTACTTGTTCTGAAACCAGGCTGCATTTCAGCTTAGTGAACTGCCATACCTAGACGTGAGCACGTGCAGGTGCAGAGCAGCTTTTCAGTTTCTGTTTGCCAGGCTATGCGCTTGTCTTGACCTGCATCATCTATTCTGTGAACAAAGGCACGTTTTACTTAACGTGTCCAGGCACAGAAATTAAATTGTCCGCATCTTCTAAAGATGAAATAACATTTAGGCTTCCTTCGTAGTGTTCTTTCCTCCTGTTGCTAAACTGCTGCAAGTGCAATAGATTTTTTTGGAAGACGGAAAAAGTGAAGGAGGTCAACTAAATTATGGGCAAGGTAAATTGAGTGAGTTGTCTTCTTTGTAAAGGAAGGATTAAAACAGATTAACCCGAGAAGCCCAGCTTCTGGAAAGTGACTTCTGTGACCAGTTTCACTTCTGGCTTGCAATATTGAGGATCACAGCCAAAGCATGCCTGATGTGAAACTTGCTCTTCCTCCTATGACAACACACCATAACAGAATTTAAAGAACTGGTGAATATTTGGCAGGGCCAAGGAATGGCTCCGACAGCAGAAGACCAACTTTGTTTAGTAGATGCTTTTCTCCTGAAGTTTTTGTTCCATTATAACTTTATAGAGGAAAAAGGGAAGGGTGAAATGAGTTTTCTTGCATATATGAAGAAATTTGGACTAAAAAAATGCCTGCAAAAGCAACAGCTTAGTGCCACGTGTTCTCCCTTTCTGTAACCTACCAAGAGATATTCAAGATCTGGTTCTGAAAAAATATAATTAGTTAAATAAGGGGGGTAAGTAACAACATGGAAATCCTTAAATTAAATGAAGATTATGATACTTCTAGTTATTTCTTCAGAGAAGACTTAAGTCAAGGCTCCACTTCCCATTAACTCATGAAAAACTACATCATATGGAGAGCTTCAAGAAATGACCACAAACCAAACATTCAGGTCTGTAAGATGAAACATGTTATTGAAAATCACGACACCTTCATAAGACAACGCAAGCGGATTGCGTTAACACCTCGTAATCTGCAATTTTGTGCTTAAGAGTTACTACACTCGTTGCCGTTACCAAGCTTGTTACTTGGAGAAAGCAGAGGACGTTTTACCTTCGGCGTTTATAACCATAGTGGCGATAACCCCTTTGTGGGCCTGAATCCTCTTTAGGGTTTCCTCCACTTCAGCCTGTGAGGAGAGAGGACACCACAGCACCCCCGCAGCCCCCACAGCCCGGCCCGACGCCGAGCGCGGCCCCCTGCGAGGAGGCCGCGGAGCCGCCGTGCCTGAAAGCGGCCCCGGGGCTCTGCCCCCGGCCCCCGCACCGCCCCCGGCCGCTGCTCGGCGCCGCCGGCAGCCCCGTTCCCCTCCCGTCGGCGGGCGGGAGCGGCACCATTACCATGGCCCGGCCGCCGCCGCGCCGTCGTTGCTATGGAGCGGCGGAAGTGACGCCGGGGAGCGGCAGCGCGGGCCGAGCGCGGCCCCTGAGGAGGGGGCGGCGGTGCCGCCTCGCTGCGCCCGGGCGGCCGCGGTGTGGGTCCGGGGTACGCGCTGGGACCCGCCACTAACACCTGCGGGGCGGCCGGGGTGACCCCCCTGAGAGGGCTGAGAATAAGGGCACCTGCAGCGCGACCCCAGGCCCAGGCCCCGGCTTAAGAGGACGTGAGGGGAGGCCCCAGGTGGGGCTCGTCAGGGCACTGAGGGCTTATTAGTGCTTTCAGGGAGCCTGCGGTCATTATTAGTATGGCTTCTGCTTTGGATAGTCTTGTGGCTGAGCTCTATTGATGGATTCTGACTGGTAGGTGAGGTGAAACAAACTCAACTTGCCTTCATTGTTGTAGTGTAGGGTGTTTTGGGTTAGTTTATTTCAAAGCCGAGGCCGATACTGACCAGCTCCCAAAGATACCGGTTTAACTACTGTTGTTAGAAATAAGTATTTTTCTTCTCCCTATGTATAAGCGTTGCCTTGTTTGCTCTCTGTTTTCCCACAAATGTTACATATTGTGTGGGTGTGCTGAGCTTGGTTTTCACCAGCAGGAGCTTTCCAGTCTAGTTGTGCTATGATAGCTGTGTGTAGATAAATAAAAAACCTTTGTAAGAAACATTGGGTGCTGCTGGAGTTTGCTACACTTCTCAGACTGGTGTAGGCCACTTTCACAATGCTGTAGTGTAACTCAGTTACTCACATATTTCTCTTCTCCTTTACCAAAGTAGCAGGGGAGCAAAGTTCACGTGTAAGACCTCTGAAGAGCCATCTTCTTCTGTGCACACAGTAAATAGTACTGATATGTTCAAAAGACTTATGTGCTGTTTTAAGAGGAGGGGGCTAGTCTCACTGAGTCTTGTTTATAAAGCTTGTTTTGGCCTTGTTGTTAGAGTGACTTCTAACTGCTCTGCTCTAAAGAGTTGGCGAGTTTACAAAGTTTAGTGTTTGGGGAAGCTATCAGCCCCCTCTTCCCACCCCACCCCCGTTTTTGTTTTTTAAACAGAGAGGTCTTAAGAACAAATTAACAAGCCAGTTATTAATCTTCAGCTCTTTAAGGACCCAAATGTATTTGAAACTTGCAACATTATATCAGCACATAATTTAATGCAGTTTATTGCCCCATGCTGGAGAGAAGATAACTTCAGTGTGTGGGATTGCCCTATCTATTGCAACAATATTATTCTAGGCATTTATTAAGTTTCAGACTGGCAGGGACCAGCATAAATCACAAGCGTTGAAGTTGCTGTGTATTCAGATAAGTGTACAACTGAATTGAAAATCTGACTTATGAGGGAAGGGAGAAATAATCAGAAATGCCAGTACATTTATTTCAAAAGCTACCATTTTAGGAGTTAACCCAACATCCTATGACATAGTATGAAAGGCAATCAAGAATGCTATGCCTGTAGCTGTAGCTGATAATGGTCCACTGTATCAGCTGTGTGAATTGTGTTTCACCTGTGAATAGTTTAGCCAGCAATGAAATTTGTGCTGATACACCTGTGCAGTTTTGTTACAGTAAGAAGTATGGTGGTCTGAATTTTTGGAAATGAGGTATCCTTACAGATATTTTTTCATTTTTTTGAACAACTGGAAGCACTGGTGTGTGATTATTGAATCTGACTGGAACATCTGCTGGGCAATTTTGTTTTAATGCAGCCAGTAGATGCTTTAAAATGAAAACTTACAGATTATACAATATAAACCTGGTCCTACTGTTAGTGTTGGTCATAGGAGTGATCCTTGCTATTACAGTCCAACTAAAGTCAGCATACTGTAGGATAACATGTTGTAAGGGATACTGATGATATTACCCCCAGTAACTGGACTGGCAATTCCAGGGATTTAGAAAAATGAAAAGGAGGAGGTTTTGTACTTACTCTGCTGCTCTGTTGTTATTTTCTAATTTTTGAGGCTTCTTTCAAGACCATTGTTTTCCTTCATGGATGCAAGATGCCTATGTGTCTTTTTAAAACCAATAAAAATACCAGCTCAGCTTTGGAAAAAAAACCCCAAACCAATACTGAGCTGGAGCCAAAATGACAGCTAGCATCATGCAGGATTATTCTTGGAAGCATTATTTATGCTCAGCATGAAAGATTCAAACATGCAGACTATTACAGACACTCAAATAGGCTTTGTCTCAGACTTAGACACATAACAACAAATGAAAGTATTTTCTTGGTTACTTGAAGTTTAACTAGGAATTCAGATTCCAAGCAATGTAATTATTCTTTTGAGGTACAGTAGTGAATGTGGTATTAGGAGCAGTGATACTGCTTGAGAACCAGAAACTCCTCATAATCTAGGACTGGAATCTTGCAAGTGTTTATCTGTGTGAATAAGTTTAAGCATTTGCTAGTAAAAGTAGCAAGTGAGAAGCTTAAACTTCAGGTGCTTGCACTTTTAGTCTGGTGTTAGAACTAATTTTTCTATTTATCATTAAGATTGAGGAAAAAAAATCAACTGAAAGTTGGAAAATACTTAAAACTAGTCTCTTTTTTTTTTTTTCTAAGCTATGACCGAAGACATAATTCTCCATGTGGAAACTAGGAAGAGGATTTTGCTGGTAAGTACATGAGAATTTCATTCTTTCCTTGCTGCTTGAACCTGAGAACACAGGAAGAGGTAGGGAGGGAGTGAAATGCCATGTTGTTGTTTAGACACACTGAGGGACTTGAGCTACGCTGAAGTGCTGTAAACAATCTTGATTTGCTCTCAGCCATTATGAAATAGCATAAATGAATTAAATCCAGGAAGAACTTCACTTTTTATAACCAGTTAACTTGATTACAAGTAACTGTAAAGGTCTGCCAGCTATTATGATAGCTCCCTTGCCCATGCTGTAGGATATCTCCAGAAGTTTTCAGTTTTGTTGGCCTATAAAGTGGAATGAACTCATGTGTGACCAATAGTGATGCTTTTGATGACTGTACAATTGTTTTTTTCAAATTTTTCCTCTATGCTTTTATTTCTAGCCAAATAGTCTCCAAGTAAATTTGGTAAAAGCAGACAATGCGGCATAGTAGCTGAAAGCTTAGAGTCCATTCTTGGCGCACAGCCCTTACAAATATTTAGAATAAATGACTGATTATTTGGTGCTAAATGGTTATTTTGACGCAATATTGAGAGAAAGAGAAGTACAAATTGTGTTCAGGTGTACGAAAGTTTGAATTTTTAATGCAAATGTGTTACTATAAATCCTGCTGTTGGTCAGTCACACATCAACTGATGAACGGGAGCTACAGTTTATTGTAATTGTTTATTGTTACTATTATTTACAGATTTATTGCCCACAAACTCTGTGGAGCAATCACATTGTGACTACTCTCAGTTAGTTCTTAATCTTTCAGTCTCTGAGGAGCTGGCTCAGAGTTTTGTGGAAGTAACAAAAGGATCAAACTTTGCTATCCTGAGAAGGCTTGAAGAGCAAAAATGTTATTCTGTGGCGGTAGCAGAGTTAAGTTATAGTGGAGACTGTGCCAAGCTGAAAGTAGTCAAAGTGAGGTTTGGAGTGTTTGCGGATGGAAAGAAAAAAATCAGTAGGGCTCCAGGGCTGTACCTATCCATCTCCTCCTCTTCTAGTAGTTCTGCAATGAACAATCAGTTGTTGTCGGCACCTCCTTCTGTATGTGAAATATAATAAAATACGTGATCTCTTTTACTCAATTAAAAACCTCTTCCCTTTCTCTGATTGAAATTTGGCTTTGGTTTTATTAAGAGACCTCCTTTAAAAAGATGAAACTTAAGGAAAACAGAGTAAAGTTATCCAGCCTTGCAAGGTTATGAACAAAATTGTAGGGAAGGTCCTGCCTTTCTCCACCTGAAAAAGGTCTTGTAGCAAGCATGTGACGTAGAGTGGATGAGATCAAGGTCTTTCCCAATCTGACTGTTGATAAAGTTTGATTTGTTCTAATCTGCTATTACCTCCATGAATCCAAGTATCATAAATTGAGAAATTATTTCAGAAAAATTGTATGCCATGTAGGCACGTATAAAACAACTTTAAAATTACTCTCTAGATAAATGTTAGAATGAAAATTCGCTCAAAATATTTTTTTGTGTAAATATTTTTTTCCACAATTTTTGAGAGCAGTTTCACCGTTTTTTTGCCCATTGTGTGAGGAATTTCTAGCTCAAATCCTCTAGATGGTGCTGCAGCTACAGCACATGGAAGTCAACCGCCGTTAGGTTTTGTGTCTTGCTTGTGAAAACGCTACTTCACTTAAGTCAGGTATTGTATGAAAGGATTAATGACTTCAGTTATGATACTATTTACAGATTTATGCAAGAAGGAATCGGCGTTTGTGGGTTACCAATCCTCAGCAAGCAAGAGTAGAACCGTTTTGTTTTTTTTTATAGATAGAGATTTTTTTCAGGAACTGTTGAGTGGTCAAATAGTCCCCTCATCTCTTGAACCCATACCTTGAGTGATGAGGACAGAGGTGGCCCACTGTAGCCTGTGGTGCTGATTAAGTGTCGGTGATAAGCCTCTTAACTCCCAGCAGATGTTGCTGCTTTTGTATGCTAATGAGAACTTCACGAACCATTTTCTCTTCCTTCTGAGAGCAGATGTAAGTACATGAAAATCGCTTTCTTATATCAAGAGCAAATTGATAATAACCTTGGTTCAGTTGTAAGGCAGAAGCTGTAGAGGCACTTTATTTGGCAATTGCAGAAAGCTTATGCAGGACTTCATAAAAATTAATTTTTTATTTTCTGCTAACTTTTCGTGTACCGAAGTAGGTAAGAAAAATCTGAATTGTGAGCACATTGCTACATGGGCTTTTAAACCATCCACTCAGAGGCTTTCAGGCTGGCACGTGCATTTGCCCCACAACATTTGCCTTGTCACCTCTCCTCTTAAGGTAGCTGCTCCTCTGCCACTCTGGTTATTTCGGTGGGTAAAGTTTAGTCAGAACAGGCACATCAGCTTATCAGTAGTATTCCTGAGCTTTTGGTGACCTTATATGATGCTTTGTGTGGTCTCCTGTGAATATACAGTAAAAAGAGTTGTGTATCACAGAGGAGGATGCTGTGCCATATATGCTAATGTTCCACAGTCCTGCCTTGATAGGAAATACCCAGTGATGCAGTAAGAGTTTAGAGAATGACTACTGATGGCTGAATCATATTGAGGTTAGTACTGTTGCTGAAAGCGAGAGCTGTGTTTGTGATTAACTTGTATGAAAACACTGGGCTCCAGAAGTGTGAAAACAGAGGAGTATAACCCAGGAAGGGGACCAGCTACCCAGTCTCTGTTATAACTGAGCCTTATGTTTAGCTTAAGGGTGTACACCGTGTCCTTTGTAAGAAAAAGAAAGAACTTGACCATCTTCGTAACACATCTGCCTGTAAAAGGTGTTTTCAGGCAATAATAAAGGAGTAACCCGAGCCATGGAAGTGCATTTTAAAACTTCGTTTCATTTGGATAATTGCATCCTTTCTGGTGTAAGTTGACATCTTGCATTTTAGATTCTTTGTGAGGCTGGACAAAATTTGGTCAGCATTTTCCAAATAAATAAGGTGCTTTTTGTACTTCTGTTTTATGACATGAAATAGTGGTGCCCTGTTCACTTACACTAGTAAAACATCTATAATATTCTTCATAGCGTAGAGGGTTTCCTTACTGGCCAGATTTCATTTTGGGTAGCTGCAGTCTGTCTAAAGTTCATCTATATTTTCTATTAAATGTTGCAATAGTGGTTCTGAGGTGACTAGTGACAGCAGCTGAAGTTCAGTATTTTTACTTCCCGAGATGTCTATTTAGTGGTTTTTGCCCTCTTTAAAGTGCAGCTGTCCTTTGCCCCAGAAGATAAGTGAATGACCATAGCAACTGTGAAGTTTGTGTAAGTATTTCTCATATTGCTGAGGCATTTTGGTATGCAAGAACCACAAGCTTCTGTGACCTGTTCTGGGTACTAAGTGTGCATATGCACATTCAAAAGTTCAACAAAGATAAGCAGAAACTAGATGGTTCCCTGCCAACCACCAGTTAAAGTTTTAATCCCTTGCATGTCTGCAGTGTAGGGGCTAACCTTGGGACGCAGCAGGCTGTAGATGCTAGTAAAAGGAGGGGTTGGGGCTCTTAAACAACAGCCTTTTTCCCCACTGTGGTGTTCAAATGTGAGATACAGTATTAGACTGGCCTGGCTGGCTGTAGTTGCAGTCCTGGGAGAAAGAATGGATATAGCTGGGCTCCCAGCAATTTGTGTCTTTATAATAATCATCAAAATCCTGGACTACAACTGCCAATGGGTAGGAAACTAGTAGAGAATTAGGGTGAAAATCATTATTGACATTTTGTGGACAAGAAAAGAGCTATGTTTCCCATTACTTGGGTGTTCTGGGTAATCTTTGAAAGTCCCAATTAAACTACTGTCCAAAAATGCAACCTGTAGTTTGATGACACAATATTCTCATTCATTATTTCTTCATCTCAGTTTGGTCCAGAAGTAAGAGTTCCAAAATATCATAAAAAGTCAGTGTTTGTAAATCAAAGAAGTCTGTGAACACTACAGCAAGCGTATACAAATAATCAGATATAATGAGATTTCTCCATTGCTAACACTACCAGCTCATTTACTAGGGTAAGACTGCTTGGAGCAATTTTGCTATTAGGAGTTTCTCCTAAAGGCTTTTGTAAATATAAAGAAGGTTTGCAAAGTTAATTGTGAGAGTTATTGGGACCATTGCTCATAGAACAATGATGAGGAAAGTAGTTAGAACTGAGTATGAGGCAGATTAAATGAGGCAGATTCAATTTTAATTTGCATTTGCAGTTATTCTGGAAAGAGCAGAATTCCTGGCTTTAATGGAAAGCAAATGGGATTGTAGAATTTATTTTACATCACTAATCTGTTTGAAAAACATCTATGTTATAGATGACACTGGCTCTTCCCCTGAATACTGCCCCTTGTGCATGGCAGGAGAATGCTGTTACCGGTAACTCCTAGACCGGATTACCTGAAAGCCAAGAGAAGGGGAGCTCTTGGTAGATAACGCTTGTTCTGAGATTCACATCCATTACTTGTCTGACAGAATTCAAGTTGCTGTAAACTTTCTGTCCAGTGTGAAAACTGTGGTTTTTTTTTGTAGCTATTATAATAATCAGAATCAGTGCAACTAGAAAAGTGTTATTTTAGTATTGATGTTAATCTTGTATTGTTTTTAACCCTTCTTTGTAGGCATCTCAAGATTACATATCTGGGTCCAAAACCAGAAATAAATTCAGTAGTAAACCAGAAGGCTTTTAGACGCGGTATGTGGCCATGGTAAAACTTTTTGGAAGGAGTAAAGATTTGTGCTAGATTGAGTTGTTTTATAATCCAGCATTGCAGCCTCACCAGTTGCATTCTTCCTGTATGTGACACTGTAACTTAGTGAACCTTTAAGTGCTTTAGTCACCTTCTTTAGCTTTATGTCAGCTAGCCAGCAAAATGCATTATTCAGTTCAATGTTTCTACAGCTAGAAAGCTTAGAAAAAAGCCAACAGAATGATAGTTCTAAAAGTACACTGCAGTGGCGTCAAAGCAGCATCCTGTGACAAATTTCTGTAGTGGTCCTGAAACTGGCATGCTCTCAAATAAATGTAAGTGTATGACTTTGACATCATTAGAGTGGAACCAGAACCCACAGTAAAATACTCTACGCTATCTTAAATGTGGTGGAAATGTTTCTGCTAGGTTGTACGTGTAAATTAAAAAATAGCTATTGGCACATAGTTTCCAAGTAACCAACATATAAACATGGGTACATGCTCTCTAAACACAACTTCCATTACACCATCAATCGTGATTTGTGGGATTCTGTGTTCTCTTTCAAGTGGACACTTCAGTGCATCATTAATAGCAGTGATCCACGATGTGAGGGTGGGAATTACTGCGAAGTGTCAAACACTGAAGGCAATTTTCAGTCTAATCCAGTTCCTTTCCCCCTGCTTTGTGTGTCTTATTAATGTTTTCTCAAAATAGAATACCCCATTTCTTGAATGTAAGTTTTCACAACAGCTTACTGAGTGGGGGGATTTATTTTGTTTCTTTTGGGAAGATCTCAACTCTGTTAGAAATTGGAAGGTACCAATTATCTGAACACCTGCATAGATCACAGGCAGGGATATTATATCCCAATATCCTTTTGAGCTCAGGGGAAAAAGTGGAATGGGAAACTGCAGTACTGTCCTTCCTTTTGTCCTAACATCCTAATAGCTTTCCTGGATTTTATGCAATATCCAGATTCAACTCTTCTCTGTATTTGAGGCAGGTTTCCTGTCTTCTAAGCAGTTGTTTTAAACCTATATTGCACCCTATGTTTTGTGTGGCTTTTTCCCAGTCTCCCCTTTGGTTGCTGTTTTACTTCGACCCATTAAATATTTAAGTATTTTTTAGAAAATTTTCTCATCTCTCCACTGAAATCTCACATGAATGAAAATTCGAAACTGTTGCCAGCTTCCTTATGTACAGCAGCTATTATAAGAAAATAAGTTCAGTAGCAAGTCAGTGTTAAACTGTTATCACAATTTGTAAGTGACAGTGCAGAGTGCTGGTATTTACAGGTTTTCAGGCTGCGATTCTCTTGATCAAAGAAATGATCTCTGCTGTGGTATGAGTCTGTTGTTTGGCAGCATTTGTCATAGTATCTTCTTCCTCCTCTCTGACAAGTGAATGTAAGCCTCTTTAGCTTGCGCAGCCCAAGGGTTTATACTGAATAAACTCTGCTTGGAGACTCTCCTGTCAATATAATAAACAGCTTTGGTTCTAGACTTAAAATCCCTTTAAAAAAATGACAGTGACAGTTGCCAAACAAATGTTAAAAGGATACCTGAGAAGATCTTTCTTTCACATCCAAATTCCGATACAAATTTATTTCTGACACCAGACTAAGCTCACTGGTCATAAGTGAAGTTTTGGTTTTAGCATGCTCCTTGTGCAGGTAGCGTCTGATTCAGGCAAGTAGGATGTAGCTGTTGGTCACCACTAGTGTGGTTTTTAAAAAAAAAAAATTTAAAAAAAAAAAAAAATCAAATACAGTTTTTTTTTTTTCTTAAGCTGTATCAGATGGATATAATTTTCTTTCTAAAGTCAGCTTTCAACTCCTTATGTTGACAGGCTTCTATTCTAGTGTTTATTCCAATCCACTCCTATGTCTTAATCCAGGGAACTTTATTTTCTTTCCAGTTGCTGGTCTCATGATGGTTCAACTGTGCTGACCTCACTGGCTGTAATTTTGAGTGAGTGGGAGATGGGAATTGGCTTCAAGGGCTGCCAGGAGAAGGCTAGAATACCATCTCAGGTACTGATCCTGTGATGTACTTAGCTGGCTGCCTAGAGTGCCAGCTGAAATCTGTGTAGCTCAAGTTGTTTAAAAAGTTTGATGCTGTACACTGAGTGTGAGTTGTCTTGTGAGGTTTTTCCTCCCTCTGCTTATGGA
Source organism: Ibidorhyncha struthersii (assembly GCA_013398815.1). NCBI lineage: Eukaryota > Metazoa > Chordata > Aves > Charadriiformes > Charadriidae > Ibidorhyncha > Ibidorhyncha struthersii. The sequence goes on along the minus strand of VZSZ01005438.1, from coordinate 2,396,512 downwards.
GATGCAGCAATCATTGTCTGTGACAGCATATTACTGAGAAGTGTGACAATGGCAAGTCCCTTGACTGCTGAGTGGTGGCATTGATGCATTAGGGATGATGTTTAAATTGCACTTGTTGGTCAAGCAAGATTGACATAACATGGAGTGATGAGAAGGTGAGCCTAAATTCCATGCCTAAAGAAGGTAAGCAAGCAGGTGAGGTTGTAGTTTAGCCCCCAGGTGCTGGGTGTGTGTCAGCAGTCAGTCAGTTCCTGTTTATGATCCCTTCGTGTGCACATAAGTGCACTCTGCCCTCCTGATCAAAGTTTTTTTCCTCTTGTGTAATTTCTAAAGTGAGCTTCTGTACCTTACCCCCCCCATTCTGGATTATACTTAGTCCTGGTAAATTTTCTGTGGTGCAACTACCACCACACCTCTCATGCCTTCAGTGCACTTGACTCCTTGACTGATAACATGATGAAGGTGGAACAGATATATGGTTCTGAGAAAATCAATATTTTGAAGAATGTCCTGAACATTTCTTACTGGAAATTTTATGATTTCTGGGAAAGAACTAAGTCAGTGCAGTGGTTCTTGCAATTGGGTAAAGTGCTTTAATGTGGCATTAGAAAGGGAATCTTTTAGGATTCTTGCTACTTCATGAATGACACACTCAATGTTCATCTTTGGTCAAAAGTACCTTTTAGTTTGGATTTAATCAGCCAGTTGTGCCACAACGGTGTAGCTCTATTTCTGGCCTAGTTCTGTGCTAGAACAAACACTGCATTAAGGCATAAATATCTTAACAACTTTAACCACATGCTAGTTTTTTTAGAAAGCATACTTAAGAACTAAAAATGTAAACTATTCATAAATGTCTAGTTAGTTGATCACTCTTTGGTAAAGATAAGAGCTTTGAAGCTAACCTGGACTTTTCTGTGCAGCTTTTTAAATCCCAGCTGGGACTGAATGGTCTTTAACAAAAAGCCAAGCAAGGCTACAGACTGGAGCCTATCTGGTACAGATCCTCCCCTGCTCCATCATTTGGAACTTCAAAATCTCTTAGGAAAAGCTGTAATAATTGACTTGGCAGATTATTAAGTAAAACTGCTGCCACTTGTAGGTTTTTCCTGCTGAAAACAACATTTCTTTGAAGCTACCCAGCATATTTCTACTTTGAAACAAATTTCATGCTTGCTTTGGGTTTGCCATCCGTACTGAGCAAAGGAGGATAGCTATTTGAGGCAGCCAAGGCATATAGTACCAGGAAGGCTGAAATCCCAGTCTCTTTTCTTTGCAGTGTCTTGGTTCTTGTCCCACTCAAATCAACAGCAACACTATAATCTTAATGGGGACACATCTGTGTTTTGAGAGCTGGTGCAATTTTCCCTTCCAGGAAATTAGCAAATTGGTCCTGAAGAGGACTGGGTATGATGTAGTGAAGATGAACCAAAGACAGTTGCTATTTGCTAATGCATGCAGAAGTTCTTTGGTACGTGCCTGATCCTGAAATCTGCCTTCATTTTGAAGTCTAGAGTATCAGCCCTTCCATAGTGGATGCGAGCTGTGAGTATTGTGGACCAGTATTGTGTGTCTGACAATATTCATTATATTTTACAGGCAGGTGAGGGATGTTTTGCTACATAAATGTTAAAAAGAAAGTATCATTTTTTCAGTGCTAAGAAAACCCCATGTTGGGGATCTTTAGTTCCTTAACCTCGTGGAGAACCAGAAGGTCTTGGCCTGTTAATGATGTGTTGTGTGATCTTGAGCAAACCACTTCCTGGTGCCTCTGCTTCCCCTCTCTCTTCTGTCAGTTTTCCAGAGCACGGGCTCTGCTGTGTGCTTGCTCAGTGTCTCGTACAATGGGGCCCTGATCTCTGTTGGGGCCTTTAAAACACTACCACTGTATAAAAATAAAAATAATCCTTCTCACAAATAGGGATGCGAGCTGGGAATTTCAAAAGGGCAGAAGAACGAGTCAGTTTTCATGGTCTTCTTTTAAAGTCAAAGTTTTATGCTCCGAGGCTTAAGGCAATTTTCTGAGGCCAGTCCTGTTGCTGTTGGCTTCAGTGATGTAGGACAGCAGAACAGACTCCAGAAATCTTCCATTATATCTGTCTACCCTTTTAGATGTCATAAGGGAGATTTTTAGCGCAACAGATCGAACCTCAGATAAGATTATGTGTTGTAATTACCAGTGGGATTTATTTGTCCAGTTCTTCAAGCACTGAGTGGAAAAAATAAATGCATGTACATCCCTTAAGTAAAGGAAAGGGAAATGTGTGCATTTTTCCACTCTGAGCTATGTAAAGAGTAAGATGACCTGTAAGCATGGATGGGCAAAAAGATAAAGTTACGTATCAGAAGAAATATTCGGACTTTCCCCGTACCTAATGTGAATATTTGGAATAGAGTTATAGAATGGCTGTAAAGTTTAGATTTTTGAAGTATTTTTAGCTGTAAATGTAAAGTAAATTAAACTGATAGTTTTAATTAAATTTGAATTGGCTGTGGTATTACACCACTTTAAAAGCCACTGGAGACACTCAAGTTGCTTTTAAAATCTAGTATTGTAATTAGTGATATCTACATTTATTATTGTGGTAACTGCACTTTAATGAATGCATTCAGTACTAAATAAAGCTACAAAATCTAAACAGCTCTAAGAGCACGTTGATTTCAGCTACATCTTATTCCCTTGGGCGTCTGCTTAGGTGAACTTGGATGCTAAAACTGAGGTTTAGAAAGGTAATCAGGAGAAAGTGTGAAAGTAAAGGGACAAAAATCAAATACTTTCCGTTGAAGTTAAATAACTGTTTGCAGATGGAATCTTCTGATCTTATCTGCCACCCCTGCATCTAAGGTGCTGCTCTACTTTCCATGCTAATCAGTGTATCTTGCAGACTTTAATGCATTTTTCCACCTGGTGTCCCAGGAAGAGAGGAAAGCTTAGTTATAGTTAAAATCAGGAGTTCTTAGGTGTAGAACCATCTTTGCATCCGCTGGACTTACTGTCTGACTTCTTTACGCCCTGTGGAAGCAGAATACAGGGGATGGTGGTGGGTGTATACAGTCAGGTAATCTGAGCTAATACCAGTGCAAAGCAGGGTAAAATTTACAGCTAATGTTATTCTCACTAACCCAGACACCTTTATTGTGAGGCTTTTGTTCCCAAAGGGAATTTTGTTAGGATCTCCCTGTATTCATGAGGCTCCATCAATGTTGGCTGCACCCCCTGTGTTTACTTTCATTGTATGGGCCTCACTTGGGGTTTTCAGGACATGTTTATTCATCTGGGAAAGAGTGGGCTTGCTTTCCATATTGTTGACTTCTCTGTATTTAGCTTCCCATTAAGTGAAGAAGGTGTAAGCGTAAGGGTGTGGCAAAAGGCAGTATTTGACCAAATTTAGCCAGGAAGGCCAGCTTTTCTGTGGGAATATTAAATTGGCTGCGGTCCCCTAGTTGAGATGGAATTCCCATATTAATTCTATGGGCTACTTGACTGTTCCAGAGAGAGGACGCTGTCTCAAACTCTATGTTGAAAAGCATTTAAGCTTTCCTTGTGCTAAGCTCCTGGAGAGGTTCTTGGCATAATTTGGTTCCTAGCTACTCCTTGGGCTGTTCTAAGACCTGCCTCGCTGCTCAGTTTCATGCTGTCCTCTTCTTCCAGGTGCAAAACAAGCTCTAGCAGGGGCTCAGAAGTGCTTTCCCTGGAGATTTTCCCTGCAGTTGTAATCACCACTTTAGGATTCTCTCATGCTGCTTTGACCGTACTATGCACTGTAAAGGGGCTGAAACTGGGGGAGAGGATCTAACTGAAGGTTTTAGAGTAATTTCTGCAGAACCATATTGATTTCATCTCTATTAAATTCATTGAGTTTTCCCATAAGGGCTTTTTAATTTAACTGTTGCTAAAAAATGCTGCACAAATTACCTGGCAAGAATGCCGTGGAGTTATAAGCCCTTCAGGCAGTCCCTTAAAGGCAAAGCAGTAAAGCTGGGTGAACTGTTCACAGCCAGGAGTTTTTTTATTCAATGAATTTACCACTTTGTCTGTTCACAGATTACTGACAAACAGCCACTGACTCTTCATGAATTTGTTCATTATCCCAAATTATTCAATGCCTGGTTTATGCAATGCAGTTTTAGCTTCAGGGCTGCTGGCAGACTGATCCACAAGTATTGTTTGAATACCACTGTTTGTAATTCTTACAGAAAAGCCCTATAAAACTCAATAGAGGCCTGGTGTTTTATTTCTGGGCACGTCTATAAAACTTAGCAGAAAATTATATCCTTGCCATAAAATTCTACAGCTTGGTTTAAAGTAGTTATAATTTTCTACTGATTTCTGTATGTTTTTAGTAGCATTTATGTAAAAAAAGTTTTTTCATCACTGTTACTCAAGTTTTCGTAGTTTCTGAGAGCAGAGCGAGTTGATAACATGGATGTAAGTCTTTGGGAATTGACCGCTTTTATCCTTAACTTTGGTTACACTGCAATTATGCTGATGTCCATTATAAGGCCATTTTTTGCTATTGGAGTGTAAATGAGTATGAGACCCTACTTTGTTCTGTCTACCGTTAATCCTAAAATGAAAACTGAGGCATATAAAAATGGACTGCCTAATATGCAAGTACAGTAGATTTCTCGGTCCTTTTGAGTGGAATTAAATGCCCATGTCTGTGATAGCTCCTCAAGGAATGAGGTTTTCTTAGTGCTAATCAGGCTCCACTCAAATTCCAACATAGCTCAGAACCTCAGAAGTGTTTTCTTGGGCATAGACTTGCATCTTTGAAGTGGTGTGACTCTGCCAGAGACTCTAACACCAGTGTTGTTCCATCGAGATCAATAGCTTTGGCTATTTGCTTAAATGAATTTAAAATATAAAATTATCTTCTCATAGGTTGTGTTGGCTTTGATTTGTTATATCTTATGTTGTTTTTAAACGTGTTCCCCACTGGCTTATTCTGGTGTAAGAAGAAAAGGTGCAGGTCAATGGAGAAGGAATTAATCCTCGGATATGTTTGGTAGGCAAGACTGTTACAAAGTCTTTGATTTGCAAATGTGCATAAGGAACCAGTAATTTAGCTGATGGATTGTGCAGTAGCTCCTTTTCATGTTACCAGTCGTCTAATTAACTCTTAGTGCTGCATTATCAGCATGGTTCAAGAAAACGTCCCTACAAGCACTGTCCGTGTAACAAGCTGGGTGTCACGCGTGGTTTGCAGCCACATCACTGTTGAAGTACTGTGTGAGAAGGATGGATTGTAGGTTTTGCTACTCTTGCTTCTGGAACTTGCCAGTGTTTCTTTTATCCTACCTGAAATACTAGCTTCCAGTGACTCACTGAATGGAAGTGGGATGTTAGTTTACCTGCTGACACTCTTGCTCTGGAACAGAGATGTCTTTAGCTAGTCAGATATAAAAAGAAATAAAACCTCACTAGATTACATTTCTATAATGCGTTGGTGTTTCTGTAAGACATAATAAAATATTCAGTGCTTGAACAGATGGATATAGCCACAATCCTTCTGAAGACGTTATTTTAAGGATGTGGATTATACTGGATTAATAGGCCAGTAACTTGGCAGAACTCAGCTTTTTGGTGTTTCAACTTGTAGAGCTAGTTATAATTTCCAATGATTTAGCTGTAAGTTACACCATTTACAAAAGATGAAAATTAACTTCTAAAATATGGATTATTTTTTTTCCTTTAATGAAAATTCTATTTCTAGATAATTCTAAGAACCTTAATTCTTTTAACTGCCAAACTCCTTCCTCCAGGCTAAACTCTGACAGATACTTAGGATTATCAGGTTAACATGTAATGGATAAAAAATGGTGAGAGGCTATGGAAGAGAAAGCTGTTGTTAATGAACATCAGTTTTCAGTAGTGTTTTTTTTTATCCTTCACAAGGTTTAAAAATCTTGACACCTGTCAAGAAAGTATTACTGGTCATGATAAATTGTATGGTCTTTAAATGTAATTTTTAGCAACATTGGAATTCTGCTGAAGTTAATGGTGTCGTCTTGTTCAGCAAGAAGGAATAGAGGTTATACTGTGACCTCTAGAAACCCATACTACAATAGATCTTAATAATGCTATGTATTTCTTGATTTAGATTTGGAAGCTGGCACACGTTGCCATGAGTTCTCCAAAATAAACTTGGCTTTAGCCTAAGAATATTATTAAAAGGACCCAGGTTGGTTACAGGAATCCTCTCTTCCATTTTAAAGAAACAAGGCATATAAAGCAAAACTAGCATCTTTTATTAGGCTGTCTCATAAAATTGGAAGAAATACTGACTCAGAGCACCAACATAAGTCTGTCATAGTAAAATTCTTCAGTGAAACTTTTTGAGAACTTTTTGCTTATTGGGATACTCTGTGTACAATTGTTTCACGGCTGTCCTACCTTGGCATGAGAGGCAAGAGCAGGCTTGAAGGAGGAATAGTAGCTTTTGTGGAGTTCCTTTCCACTTACAGGAAAACAAGTTTAAATGGATCCATTTCTTCTTACTCACTGCAGTTAAAAAGAATGTTAGAGGGATTTCATCAGCATTTGTTTACTACATTATTAATAAAGTTATCATTAAAATCTCAATCGTTACTATGCAATGCTATTTGAGCTATCACAGTTATTTTTTATACTTAGCATGGGAATAACTGCAGCATCTCAAACCAAAGTGTGTCATGGTGTCCACAGTCTTGAAAGCTGGTATAAATCTGGCACGTGCTCCTTGAATGTGTAGTATTGGAGTGTTTAACAGCTATAGTGTTCAGACATAGGTTGCTTTTTGGTGATCTGGTAAATCAGTGTAATAAAAAGATGGTATGTTTTCCTGTCATATGGTTATGAGAACTTTCTTTAACTTAAATTTAATATTAAAACGTTTTCAGCTATACCAGTTCTGAAAAAAAGTAGACATGGGTCATTTACATGGTTGTACATAAAATAAAGTTGTTCTGTGTAGTTAATGCTTAAGTTTAATGTGTACTACCTTGGGAAGATTCTTTAAATGCTTAGAGAAAACCCATAGAAAGACTTAATCTCAAATATTGATCTCTTGAGATCAGAAGATGATACTGCATAGCCAAAATACAGAATGATAAAACATTGAGGTCACTCATGGAGAAACTGTATTTTATCCTGTGAGTTTACAAGGGATTTCCTGAATCTAACTTTTGTCTCTAGGTCTGAGTAAATACACATATCTTTCTTTTGCCCTTTTTTT
>VZSZ01005438.1:2206427-2384893 GCA_013398815.1 Ibidorhyncha struthersii | reverse complement strand
AATTTTGACCTGTTCTAATTCTGGTTACTTTTACTTTCTCAGCAAACATTTTTGCTAGTAATACTACTTTTCTCTGATAGACTGCATGTAATTCTTGATATCATTTGCATATGAGCAGGTTCAGAAACCCTGGTAAGATCACTGAATTAGCCTGCTCTGTTGTCAGCAACGTTAGTGAGCCTCACTGGTGGTGAAATTTGATTGCAATGTGGATATTTGAGAGCCCAAAAAAAACAAAACCCAAAAGTACTGCAGTGAACTGAAGAGAATAACTTTTAAATTTGAAATATTATTTGAACCGATGACTGTATTTGCCTAGCTCGGTGTGGCACGTTTCTAGGGGCGCACATACAAATCAGTCTCACAAGTTCTGTCTTTTGTACAAAGACAAATGCTTTACAGTAAATTGACATAGATTTTTTTTTTCAGGTCTTAGCAAGTGCTTTTATTGCTCTCTTCTGATAATCCACTGTTTCATTTAAAGAAAATATTAATATTTAATCAGCATTTAGAATAGGGGAGGAAAGCTTGCTTTCTTTTATATTGTCTATTTTATTTTACACCATTGCTCATAAATGAAGAACTAAGGAAATGGCCAGTGCACAAATCCAGTTTTACTAGTGTCCGTGATTCTGCCCAATGCACTGGAGCATCTTAGGGGGTAGGATTCCCCTTAGATAACGCTTTGGAGCCTGCTGAGAACATATGTGTTCTGTATAGATATAGCAGTTTTATTTTTACAGCTGCTGAGTTTTGGTTTTACTCTTCCAGCTTCAAAGGCAATGGGTGCCTTAGTCAGGTTTTGAGGAAGAAGGCAGACATTGCTGAGAACATTATTATTATTAATTTTTTCTTTCTGTTGGAATAAAGCTAGGCACAACCTTAAAGAAGATATGGGACTTTGTTGGTTCTGTGGCCCACTCACTGCAGGTTTGTGCTTCAGGATGTAGTGCTTAGCCCACGGTCATGTTCTGCATGCAGCAAAAATGGAAGGAGTTGCACACACTAGGCAGCATAAAGAACCAGGTACCCATACTGTTTACCAGTGTGGTCTTGACATCTCCTCCACTTGGGTGAAAACTGAACTGAGATGGAAAAAATTGAGCTTGCCAAGTAGTTAGAACAGATTTATTTGTGCCATAACATTTTTTCTGGAATGATGAAGTGTAAGATTTTGAAAAGGTGTGTTTCATTAGATGCTCTTGAGATTTGTTTAAGATGTAACCTTGAGAAGTGAAGAAATGTGTGTCTACCCATACTTACTTTGCCAACTTTTTTTAAAAAGGAAAATCTCAAAACTTGTTTTGATTTAAGCATCTGGGTGTCAGTGAGGTGCAAAGTTCATTGAATTCCTGCTGAAGGTGATGTGAATTGGTGGGCATTGAAACTTATACCCAAAAGCTGCAGATCAGAACTGTAAGATTTTAACCATAACCATCTCCAACAGTTTTGGAATTCCATTTTAGTCCCATCATACTGATGATACAAAACTGTGATTTTAGTTTTGAGAAAGTTTAGGTGCAAAGCAGCGGTTCGTAGCATTTGCAAGAAGGTATTTCTTCTGGAAATGATTATAAAAAATTGTAGGCTGGTACACTTCTGTAATCATATAACTGTAAGGAAAAAAAGTACTGCTCCTGTACCTTAGAAGCATCTTTTTACTGTTAGTAGTATTAACAGGAATTACTTCTAGGGTGAGCAGCACACTAGAAGCTTCCCTGTGTGTGGCCCTCTGAATGTTGGGAGCAGTGTGAGGTTACCTGATAAACAGAAAACCTCACAGAAAGAAGAAAACAAACTGTTCAAGGCTATTTAGGCTTGGGGCTCTTGTAAGCTTTTTGGTTATGCTGCTGCGAACACGAAATGGTTTGTAACATTTAAGTCAGGCCAGATTCTCTGCTCACTAGTAGTGGTCTCACACAGTGGCTTACTGTGGCCAGCGTGTGACGTTTTGGATCTTGTCACTGAGTAATCCATCATCTAGTGATCTGTGGGTGAAGTAATTCTGCAAAAAACTTCTCTATCTTGATCTTTATAACCAGGATGCTATGTGGTAATTCACAAAGTAGAACAGGGTAAGCTTCCAGTTCTAAAGATCTGTTCCATCTTTCCAGAGCTGTTTGTGTCACTTTGGTGACTGGCACTTGGTGTAACGTGCACTATTGAACAGAACTTGTAGACACAAAATACAACTCCTTGATCCTGTGTCTTTTTCCTTTTTCTACAGAAGATGAGATGTTTATGGCAGTACTCACACAAAAGCTGGATCTTCTGTCACCTGGGAATTTAATTGAATATCTTTTTCTTTCCCTCTTTCAGCCTGGGTGGCTCCACTGTGTGCATGGAAATTTACTTGGTTGGTTCTTCTTGGAAGTAATAAGAAATTACAGGAATTTCTTATTCCAAGTACTTAAATTCAAGAATATTTTGGTATGCGGTTATTTCGGTAAAGGGCACTCAAAGCTCATTCACAGTTTCAAGTGTCCAATATGTGTTTTTTAAGAAATAGAAATAAAAAGTGAGGGAACACTGGCTGGCTGAAGTATTAAATATTCTATTCCTATAAACTATGTAATAAATCGAGGAGACTTTCAAAACTATGGTTTGATTGTATATGGATGGATTCATTGATTATACTTGTTTTAATTATATGTATAAATGTCAAGCAATTTCACGAGGTAGTAGTCTAGCGGGCATTTATTATGACCAAATACCTACTTGGAATAGCTTACAGTTTTAGAGCAATCATTCTGGGTCTAATGGGGACCTTTGCCCGCATACTGCCACAAAGTCTTGCTATCCATGTGGCAGCAGTGTCAGCTCAGCCCTGGGTTCTCTGTAATGTAACAGTAAGTGCTGTTGGGGGAACAAGGGCTTCCTGGTGGGCCAGCGCGTTAGAACTGTGTATTTGCAGCTGTGTGCAAAACCTAATAATTATGAACACAGTGTGATATCTTTGCTATCGTTTGCAATACAGTTTCTGCAGGTGATATTTGCATGTGGCACCGATAGATGTGTATGTGTACCAAACAGGACAGCTTTGTGCTTCAGGTTTGTGCAAATGTGGTCTCATCCTAGGAAGCGTGAAAATTAAGGTATTCGTATGTTAGGATTTGCTGTTCTGTGGACATGCCTGTTTCTTGATTTCTGCTATTATGAAATGAGCCAACAAGTTCATGTGTTTGTTTACTGACACAGAAACAAACTTCCTATGTAAAATTCTTGGTTTCTGAGGCGTTTATTGTTAGGAAATGTTGATATTTGGACATTGATGTTTTTCTGCTCTAGTCCTCCATTAAGAACAATTCTTAAGTGAGGTTATTGCTGCTGTTTTTTTTCTGAAGACCCAACCCCCCTCACTTTTAGGAATTGTTTCCATTGCTGGTATCTAAGAGAAAGTAAAGTTTGAAGAAAAAGGAACGTGGAAGTTCTTAATCTTTGATTTAAGATATTTCACTAGCTGGGTCAGACTGTCAGATTGCTTGATAGATCCAGAACAAAGAGCAATGCTGTGAAAACATGTGAAAGACAAAAAAAGGTTAAAAGATTTTCTGGGGTCTCTGCACATTGAATAGTCATCAATTCTTTTACCAGAATGGCTCCTGGAATACATCTGAAGATGCTAGTGAGAACATGGTCTCCCCTCTAATTAAATTCTCATCTTTGCCCAAATGGTTGAAAGGGCAACTGTCTTAAACCTTTGAACTTTATTTGTAATACAAAGCTTCAATTAGATAAAAGACAATAATTAGCAAATCTTTTATCTCTGGGCATAATTAAATCTTTAAGGAAGGACATCTTAATCAATTACTTGTAATGACAAGTTCATAAATAAATTAATTCTTCCAATGAGTGTCTGGCAGAAATCAATGAGTGTTAAAAGAGATTCAGGATGAGGGGACACCACTATAGAAACACTGTAGCTCAATTACATTTGTTTTAAAAGTTCTCGTCTGTAAAGGATTAGCTTGTTCAAAAGATGATGTATTATTTAAAGAGATATCATTAAAATATTAACCTCTAATATTGTAGATCCTTTTTTTGGAACTTCCATCTTTACATACGTATGTATTTTACCACAGTTTATGATTAGCTCTTCGTGTAGGTTCTCTGCTAAAATATGTAGTCAGTCTGATGCTGTCCTTGTTGAGCGCTGAGCTCTTGTCTCGTTCCTGAAACTAAAACTTGTCTGAGCAGACTTGATGTGTGCAGCCTCATTCACTTCACTGGTAAGGATTCCCGTCCAGGTGATAACTTGTATAATTAAGCTCAACATGCTTAAATGTTCTTGCTCAAGAAACTCCTACATTTCTGTTCATTTAACACTTTGTATTCTAGCAGAGTACATAACCATTAACTCAAGGGTTTTCTATTGGTGTTAGGAATGGTAAGATGAAGAAATAAAACAAGGTCATGATAGGATCTGGTCCTCTGTTTCTGAGAGTTCTTCTGACCAGGGTGTTACTTGTGAGGTGTTAAGCCCTGGAAGCTGCCTCTTGCTGGAGGGAATGCAGCAACAGCACGCTTGTTACAGAGGAGGCGGTGGAATTAGACCTTTTTAACATTACATACAACAGTGTTGTTCCCAAATGGCATTAGTGAACAGACCATTTTGTCTCCTGTCTCCCACTTATTCTGACATTCTTGTTTTAGCTGGCTAAAACCAGCAACAGCTTTGCACTATTTTGCCTGTGTGATGCCCTTACTAAATCACACTTCTTTGTTTAAATATCACATAGGTGTTTGTGGATGTGTTATTTTGTTGCAACACTGGGTACCTCCCTTCCTTCTTCCTCTATCCTAATACTTTAAAGTTGAGTTAAAAAAAAAAAAGTAGCCAGTATTGCCAGTTGAACTCCCTTTTATGAAGTGCTTCCGGGGTTTTGCAGCATTTAGAGTATCTCTGAAAATAAATTTTCGTATTCAAATTTGGAATGTGCATGTCTGAGGTGTGAGGATTTTGCTTGCTTTCCTTGTCTTTCCCTCTTTGTTTCCTGCCTGGCCTTCCCACAACAGGTAGCACGAAGTTTGATGTGGAGAGTAAGCGCTGTAGCTCTTGATAAAGCGTTATCACCATTGAACAAAGGGACTGCAAACTGACAGAACAGTTGCTAAGTCGCTATTGTTGAATTTATCTTGGTTTCTTAAGGAGACAAGAATTATGAATGAGCACTCTCTCCTATGCATTTCTCTCCCTCTCTGTATCAATTAGGTCCCCTGATTAACAAGTGCAAACAGTCTTAAGCATGGTGGGTTTTTCCAGCCGGCCTGGACTGCCATTAGGTTGGGAGCTGTAGTCCCCTGCGCGTAGCTGGCAGACCAGCAGAGCTGGAAGGCTGCTCTGGTGTTTGGTTTGCCTGGCAGCCAAGAGGAAGAGCTGTTTGGCCAATCTGCACGTATGGGTCTGGTCTAGTCACAGCCAGCGTTGTTCCTCTCCATCTGGAAGATCGAGCAAAACTAGACTAAACATGTGGAGATATTGTGGTGGAGACAAGTCAGGAAAAGGAGTCCAGGCTGTTGCAGCAGAGAAAGATCCAGGACATGCCAGAGCTTGAGGGTACAGAGCTTGGGGAGGAAGGCAGTGTAAGTAGAAGCAGAGGAGGATGCATTAAAACTAGAGGAGACAAAAGCACAGAAAACTAAGCTATGTTAGACTGCTGCTTTGATCTTTTTTCTAATTTAGGGAGTGAAAAACCTGTTAGTTTTATACTGCCCAACAGTGTTAATTAAATAATTACAGTTTCTCCTAGCGTATTAATAAGCTGCACTACAAATTTATTTTGGTGTTGAGTGGTGAAAATATGCAGCATCTAGAATGATCAATTCTTTCTGTTGTGTGGGGCACTGAATATCAGATAAAGTTGAAATGTTAGCGATTTCCGATCTGAAACTTGTTAAACAGCACAACAGATGGAAAGTTCTGTTCAGGTTATGAGCGTCCAGATCTGTCACTGATTAAAAGAAGGGTAGCATATGCTGGTGGCTGGTCTTGATAGATATCTCTTTAGAATATAAGACAGGTTTCCCACCCTTGTAATCCAGTAGGCCTGCCGCTGACAGGCAGTATCTGCTGCCCCTCACACATTGTAAAGATCAGTTGCTATCCATGTGAAACTGTGTTATAGCTCAGAGCATCTTTGGACAGATTTGTTCACAACCTGGATGTTTGCTGTTCTTCATAAGGGTGGTAGGAATCTAAACCTCTTGCCTCTTCAGATATACTCTCCCTTCAGAGCTGTCATCCAGGTTGTCAAAACTTATCCTTAGCAAGTTTCAGCTTTAAAGGTCCTCTTATCAACACCACGACATTCCTGTCCATCCCATTATGCTTTGTCAATGAAAGCCTTTGCGTATTTCATTTGAAGCAGCCTTTTGCTAAATTCCTTCAGAGGAATAGTCCTAATGACCATATTACCTTACAGGCTTTTAAATGTTTCCCCAGCTGCTTGATTCAATGCAGTATAAATTGTAAGCCTTTCCAGAGTAATCTCAGCATTTGTTTGGGAGTTAAATATTAACAGATTTTTTCTTTCTCTCAGACAGTAGGCTCTTGCACCTGCTTAATTCCCTGCAGGGTTTCTTAAAATAAAATGTTGCTTTCCTTTCAAGTGCTCTGGGTTTTGTTCTCTGTATGTGCTTTACATGAGGTCAGTTTGAAGAAGACATAGACTGATGGACCTCTGTACAACTTGGAAACATGCCTTCTGTCCCAGTAGAAATCTTGGTTGGCGAAGGAGCTCGCAATCGCAACTGTGTAGGTAACCTGGCTGAGCAGTGGATTTGATGCAAACAGATTAATTCAGTGTGATGCCCTTTACAAGGCTTTCTTCTACGTGACTACTGTCTTTCAGCATACTGGTACTTTAGGTCGTTCAAGAAGAGAGGAAAAAGCAAAGAAAAAGTACAAATGAAAGAAACAAGTTAGTGACACATATGGGCTAAATATTGGAAGCAATATAAGAGGTTAAGCTAATACAACAGATGTATCTTAGGTATTTGTCATTTAAAGAAAAAGACGGATTGCCTCCCACACATTTCAAAATGAATCTCAAATGTATTTTTATCACTTACACTGATTTCCATCAGAAATAATAAAGAATAATAAAGAGATTTGATGCCTAGGGTACCTAAATGGTCTGTAATGTGTATCGTAATAGCTATTTTAAGTGTAGGAAATACCCTAATAAGAAGCAGTTTGCTGCTGTGCTGATCTAGTTGATTCTTATCATAGCAGTCTCTGTAAAATAATAATTGGAAGATATGACAATAGAGGTGTCTGAACTGTTAAGCATCTGATAAAACTTGGGCAGAGTTAGATCACTTCAAGAAGAGCTTTTTTTTAATAAAAAAAAAGGCACCTCAGTTTGTAACACTTCTTTTTATGCTACCTTTTATTTAAAGTATTTGGTGACCTTTGCTAAATATAGTAGTTGATGAATGGAAATGCTCTGAATCCAAATTAAAGAACCCTAAACCCAAAGCATGCTAAATATCTCTTAATGAAAGACGTATACAGTGAATCAAGGCTGTACTTTTTAAGGAATATTTAACTGGCTGTAGGTTTAAATTTTTTAAAGTAGGAATTTAAGTCATTTACAAAAAAGTAAGCTTGTAAGTAATTTCCTTTTCTTACACCTCCTGGCTTCCCCTCTCTAACCTCTTCCCCCTGCTCCGTCTCCCCAATGAAAAACTGTTTTGTGTTGTTCCCTCCCCAGTTTCTTGTTTCTGGCCAGGAAACTGTAGTTGCAGCAGCTCATTCCTTTCCCCTTCTCATTCAGCATGTACTATTCTGTCCTTAGTTCTTAGTGTTTGACATCTTCTCTGCTGTATCTTCCTCATATCTCCCCCCCGTTCCTGTCTTCATGAGCTTGTTAGATTTGTCTGCTCGCTCATGTAACTTCATTTGGTGTCTGTCCCACATACAATATTACCTTTTTTCCTTGTACTTACACTTTCTTGAAGGATTTATTTTATATACTTTTTACAAGCTTCAGTTCAGCAGAATTCTTAGAGAATCCAGCCTTATCCTGAATAAAGCTACTCCCTTTCAATTTTCTGGGATTCGTGAGCACATGACTTAACACCAACAGGAGTTGTATTTTACTTTTTAACTGCCTGCTTTTTCTCTAGTAAGATTCCTCTTTGTCAGCCATGTTATCTATCATATTTTTTTCCTCTGATTTTATTATCTGATAATGTATACTTATATACATTGACTTTGGTTTTGCTGTACGTTTTGTATAGAGCTCAGTCTCATCTTCTCTTGCATTCTCTTTCAGTTCAGTTTTTCTGAAGCAAATGCCACGTTTTCCTTAAGGAATTCTACAATTCCAAGTCTTCTAATTTTAGCTTCCCAATCCCAAAGCTCCCATGGTGGCAGTCCGTACCAGAATAGTCCCTAAAACTGTGATTTGACTGGCAGTAGGCTTTGCTTTTTGCCCCAGCAGGGCAGGAACAAACTGTATGACCCTGCTGTAAACATCTGACCTCAGCATTTCCAAAACTCACTGCAACATATGGGCCAGGTATACAATATAGAATACTTGGTGTAGAGATTTAAATTTCCTATATCAAAAGTAGTATTTCTGAAGAATTTTTCATTTAATTTTTCATTTTTCATTTCATCCCTTTAAGATTTCTTTCAGAAGGTTAGGTCCTGCTTGAAACTGCAGTTACAGTAAGCTTTGTAAGGGATAGAATCCGATCCAATCAAAAAAGCCTGTTTCCTCTTAAAAATTAGTTTTGTAAATTTTGTTCACTTGGGTTTTCAAAAACTAGAATAGACCTTTTCAGAATTTATTTTGCCTAAAGTGAGCATTGTAATAACAACTCTGGTAAATTTTTACTGAGTGTCTTCATCTGAATAAATTCTCTGAGAATTTACTTTCTTTTGGTCCTGAAGTTTCTTTTCACTGTCTTCAATTCTCAGTCCTTACCTCAGCCTTGTAATAAGTCCTCAGCCTTACCTCGGTCCTTAATAGCCTCTAGATACTTTGGATTTAGGCTGTATGTTAATTATTTTTTTAATTCTAGAACCAAGGATCTCCAACTCTGCAGTCAGGCCACTGGGATAGCTGAGCACTGAAAGTATTAATGTAAATGATCCAGTCACTGCAGCAGCGGCATCAGCTCTGATGAATGTCAGGGAGTTAGTTTCCTGCCAAGTTTTAACTGAGGACTCAGTTTTCATTTGTGAGTGCAGGGCTCTGGGGCTTCTCAGAGATGGTACGTGCTTTCGTTTTCATTTGTCCAGGATGGGAAATCAGCACTGCTTGGAAAGGGTGGCATGTTTGACATCCCACCCCCAATTACACTGGTGCCAATATATGGGAGTCAGTTTAAATATATCCTCCTACTAACTACTGATGGACTGGTGCTAAATGTTTATTTTGGCTTAAAGGGACACTGCTGAGATGTAATCACAGGATGATTTTGTTTCAAATTTTCCATTCAGTGCATAGTTTTCTGGCTGACTTACTTGGCTGTGTGTCTCAACAGATCTATGCGTATACATGGTTATCCAGTGGTCTACATAAAAAAACCCCAAACCAACAACATTGCCTTTACACGTTATTAATATGCAATTACAAATGAATATGTAACTTAAACAGTTCCTTGCAGGTGTTACTAAAATACTCTGAGTTAGAAAAAAATGAAAAGATGTGTAAAAACTGAACATATTTCTAGTTATTCATGGGTTTTGCTTGCTTTTTTTAGGCTACTTTCTGGCTTAGAGTGCACTCTCTGCTTTTGGCTTTTAGGCACTTGTGCAGAAGTGCTATACACTCACATCCAAGAGGTGTGAATGCAGCAGAGTCGCTTGTTTTTTAATGACTAGAAGATCGTAGTATATTTTTTTTAGTAGAGAAGAACTAGTGTTCAGTTGGATGTGTAGCAGCTTTTTGATGTTCTGTAATAGCCCTCTACCTTACAACTCCACCTTCTGGCCTTGTAAAGTAATAAGTTGTTAGGGCTGGGTATATCATTCTCGCCTTCGGAAGAGGACATTTTTTGTACAAGGGCAGAAGACAAGTTAACTTCTCTGATATGAGAAGTCATGTTTCTTGTGAGTTTGTGTGTTCATCTTTGATCTGAGTGTGACAGTGATCTGGACTAACCTGTGAGTACATTATATGCAATTTTGCATAATGATGTACCTATGAAGATCTGTAAATCCCTTAAAAAAAAAAAAAAAGGCTTTGACTTTAATTCTTCATGTAGGATCGAACTTTCTTTGCACCCATACTCTCTGATATTGAGAACTGAAATAACCTCCACACTTGAGGCATCCATGCCTCAGTCAAATTGATGCAGTCATATTTAAAGAAGTCAAGGTCTCAGGTGACTGGCATACAAAGGGTGGTCACTATAAGCAGTTCAAGATTATGTTTATGTGATATTTACTGCAATGGGACTCCCCCCCCCCCCCCAGTGGTGGTTATACCCTTGATCATCTGGCAGTCTTTCTGCCTGGTTTCTGGTGGAAAAAAAAATGAGCATGTGGTAGCAAAAGGTGAATTCAGAAGCTGTCTTGACTTTTCCACAAAGTACGTATCCATTCTCACTTTCAAGGCAACCAGTAATAGAGAGACACTTGCCCAATTATACTCTTCGTGAAAGTGATGCTCTGGCTACAACATGGCGGCTCTATAATTGTGAGGTGATGATTGTGTGATGCCAACTGGGAGGCAGAAGTGAGGTTAGGCAATGCTGAATTGGAGGGGAGTGGTGCACTGATGCAATCTGCTTATTACCTTACAGCTGGTGAAGTGACGTAACCTCCTTTTAGAGACCTTGCTTCGTGGAAAAAATGCTATTGGCTTTCCACATAACAAAGATATCAAGAATTAGGTTTGGGGTGGGTGGTTGTTGGTTTGCTTTTCAGTATGGCACAGCTTCTTAGCTATAAGTAGTGATGCCATGATGGAAGTGAAGGGAGCTCCAGTCATTGGCACTTGCCAAGAAGCAAGGGCAGTGGCTGGCATTGCAAACACTTCCAGCTTAGTGCTTCCCTCGGCACCTGGGAAAAGGAATAGAAACAAGTACACTTCAGGGCTAGATTTATTTTTAGATGTATTTCCAGTTTCTTTGGAATCTTGTGTGTGGCCAAAAATACTTTTATGATGTGTTTTGAGTAAAATTTGATAGTTTGTTTTCCTGCAAAATATTACTTATTTTTGTATTAAGCACCATCTGAAAAACCTACAGGCACAGCTTTTTTGGAAGTTATTGGGTTATAATCCACAGATTATTGGAAAGTATCTGCATGCCTAGGGAGGCTGGTAGGACAGGAGAGGATTTGCCAAATAGCTTCGGGGATTTGGCTTCTAATTTTTTTTTTTTTCTTCAAAAATCCCCAGCGGGAAAGTTATATGGACAGGAATAGATGTGCAGTCCCATGCAAGAGATCACAACAGAACTTTGAGGTGCTTATCTCTGAAGGAGGTGCTAATTTAAAAACCTGTATTTGTTAATGGCCCACTCATCTTGGTAACCCATCCTAAAAGAGCTCAGGTATTAAATACTTTCTTGCTGCTTTAGAAGATGTACAGGTCAGCTGAGCCAGTCTGGGGTTGCAGTAGACTTTATGGGTAAACTTACTGAAACTTGATGGTTCTGAACCAACGTATTAGTCAAATCAGAATTTAGAAACAATTAAGAGTTGCTAGAATACACAGACTTTCAAGATCTATAAGCCTGAGCATCACTGTCTTTATGGGCTCAAGCCAGGCACAGCTGCAATTACTGAAGTGGGTCCAACAATTTGTTATCGGGTATGAAATATGGGCACAAAGTTTAGGTAGGGGATCACTGATTAAACTTTACAGTTGACACCACTGTACATCTAAGTCTAAATTTTGGGATTTGGCTCACATACCCTAACTCTAGCAGTAGTACATAAATGCTTGAGGAAGTGAGCTGGTGATATAGCTGTAGTACTGTAAGCTAAAATCCTGAGAATGGGACTGCTGCCATTGACTTCAGTGGAGCCAGAAAGTATTTCCTCATCCTTTTACATGGTAATTAGGGTTTGCCATGAAGTCAGTCCTCCATTTGTATTAAACCTTGGAGCCTACACTAAAGCTAACCATGTATATGTGGCTCCTGTTACTCCAGGCTCGTTCTAAGATGTATCCCAGGTGCATAGTGAGGGGCTTAGCTGCCCGAGGAGTTGGTCAGTAGGCAGCTATTCTTTCAACCCTTATGTGTCTGCAGGCAGAAGGAGAGGAGGAAGGAGGGGGTCAGGACCAAGCGCGTTTAGGGCTGGTTGAACTGCAAGTGGACCACAGCAGAGGCTGACCTATCTGGAAGTATTTCAGACTTTTCAGGGTCAGACTGGACTGCTAGAGAGCACTGTGTTTTGGAGTTTATAATTGGTCTCATGAGAGCAATGATGCCTTTGATGTTGGCCCTTACTATCAGCAGTGTGGGCTGATAGTGCCTGAATGACTTGCCTAAATTCATGTAAGAAGCTGGTGCTGCTGCAAGAACAGCTTTTAACTTAGATTTTCTGGGATTTTAGGTTAGTATTATAAATCCCAGACTTCGCTTCCTCGCACTTTCTTTCAGGCCATGTCTTTATTAGTGACTCCTGCAGCTGGCTGAAAGCAGTATTTGCACAAGGTTGAGCTACACTTTAAGGTTTGTTGTCAGTTTTTGAAAACCTCAGAATTGTGACTTTTTCCAACAAAGCAACTAGAGATGTAAAAATCAATGAAGGAAACAGTTAATAGACTTCAGGGCAACTGGAGGGTTTTGGCTCCTACTGCAAAATATTAACGGCTGTAATTTGACCTCTTAGCCAATTAATTTTGGCCAGTGTAAATTTCCATACACTAAATCTGTTTACGATACTTCACTATTCTAGGCATCTGATACTGTGCCAAGACCTTAATATGTCTCTGAACAGAGGTCAAGTCATGGCCTTAAAATGAAGACTTGAAATATAAGCTGTGTGTGGGTGGGTAGCCTTATGTCCCTAAGGGGCTTATGAGTTCCTTTTCTATTGCTATATGATCTGAAACTCTGGTCACTGCTCTCTGTATTACCTTCTTGTATTTCTTAATCAAAATAAATCCATTTTGCAGTTCAGAAATGACCTCTTTTTTGCAGTTTGTCCAGACCTTTATGTTTTTCACACATGGCTTTAGTTAAGCATGCTAGCAGTTATCTGTTGTCTGTGTTGTACATCTGTTCAAAAGCTCATCTTTGTTAGATTTCCTCGACAAGTATAAGTTATATCCATCTTGTACTTTGGGGTGAAATGGTTGTATCCTGGTCACTCTGCCTGCGCTACCCAGTCATTTAACACTTCATTTTCCTGTCTTTGGCTTTTGGGCCTGAATTGCCCTATGTTAAAGTCTGTGAAATCCAGTGAAATAGACTGATTTTGATTTTAAAAAAATAAATATCTGTTTGTTTTCCTTCCAGTTTGCAGAGTGAATAGTACTGGTTGCTGCATGGGAACATATTAAGAATATCAAGTTGTGCTAGGCTGAAATAAATGCTGGTTATATCTGCATATATACTGGCTGCATCAAAGCCTAATTCAGTTCCTTTAGTTGATACCAAGCTGTACATAACTGTCGTTCGGTTCTGAGTCAGATGGACCAGTATGCTTACGTCCATACTGTGTGAAACACAGTGCAGCACCATGTTACCAGTGCTGTGTAACTGTGCAGCTCGTGGTGAGAGGCTTAGGGCAGCCAACGTCTAATTTGCATCAAATTCTGTTAAAGTTGTCTGACTTCTAGGTAGAGGGCTGGACCACTGCTTTGTTCTTGAGAACCAGTTGGCATGTGTTTTATATCATAATGAAAGAACAGTTTTCTGAGATAGAGTATACTTCTTGTGTACTTTTTTTTTAATTAAAAGCTACTGTTGGCATGTTCTGAACAGCTTTTTGTGCAGGATTGAAATGGTGTGCATGGTAAGTTAAAGGTGTGCCAAGTAGCCTGAAAATAATGAAAGAATGAAGAGAGTTATCTGCTGTTCCACAGGCTTGGATGTGTTAGCAATCATGTGCCTGAGACCTTGAGAAGCTTCTGTAAAAGGAAACAAAGCCTAACAAAATTATATGAATCAGTGTCCAAAATGTTTGACTCTTTAGATAAGAAATAAAAATGTCTTCCTTCCTACTATTATTTGGATTGTCTCCTAAAGTGTGTAGAAATGCTGAAAACAAATGGTAATCCAATTGGAGTCACTCACTGCAGAATGCAGGTTAAGATTAACTCAAGTGTAGGAATCGCAGATGACTGATAATTACCTGCCAAGGATTAGTGTGCCCCAGTTAAATGGCAAAGTAGTACATCCATCGGGGACTGACCTATATCTGCCTGCACAGCACCTGATACAACTATTGCTTTAACAGCAACTGCTACAATTATTTGTCTATTACACTTTTATCTGTTGGCCATTACAGAAGATATTACTGTTTGAAAGATGGACTTTGAAGGCTTATAATGGAGAATAGCAGTAATAAAGCATCCTAACCTAGTACTAAGAAGTTAAAGAACTTTTGAAGCCAAATCTTTGATTTGTTTAAACCTGTTTTATAGTGAATTGATTGGTTTGACAGAAGTCTAGTCCTTGACCGAAAAGATTTTTTTTCTGGGGGGGGCGTAGAGGATGGCGGTGAGGGGGATGGGGGAGTGAAGAGACCAAAATTAAAAACAAACCAAAAAAAACCAACCCCAAACCAGAACAAATTGCTTTAGTCATTTCCATTTTGAATTTACTTAGCCATTAAAACAAATGAGATTGTCTTTGTCTGTGATATATAGTTCTCAGCTAATGTAAGGGATATGAAAATAGTTAACGGCTTAAAGAAGAGAAACAACAGGGTTTCATATTATCTAAGGAGATTGTCTTTGTAAAGCTGTTCCCTGGGTACTGACAGGTGGTGTTGAATTTTGCATACCTTGTATACTTGAAAGAATAAGGAAATAAATTAAAAAACCTCGTGCAGCAAAGGTTGCTTCTTGAAGTGGAAAAAGTTAGTCCCAAATGGGACTATGTAGTGTGAATGGGGCAACAGAACTGAAGCTGGACAAAATGGATTGTGTATCCTCTGGTAAATTAGACTTGTATTAAATCTGTTTCAGGGCTTACTTTCTAACCTGGCATGGTGGAGAGCACCAGTGAAGTTCAGACTGGAGTGCACAGCCTGCAATCTTGTGTGTCTGGGAGCAGCATTGCAGCTCAGCCCCTCTGTCAAAGACAAACCTCTGCCTTGCTGAAGCCTTGCTTTGCTCCTGATGTCGAGGCACAAGAGCGCTTGTCACATCAGGCAAGTTTCTCCCATCTTTATATCTTACTCCATTGTGGAGTGAGTGCAACCTGCAAGTAAAAGCTTGTATTGAACAAAACTGTACCAGGTGTGTGCTATCCCTATTTCAGGATAGGATTTAATCAAATCTTTTATACGGTGGGGTTGGGGGAAGGAAGGGGGAGAAACAGCATAGAGGATGCATGCTCCTCTTGTTCAAGTATTTGAGGCTTCTTCAGTCTTAGGAAAAGAAACTGGATTTTCACAAGGTGTTAGGCCAGAAGGAATACTATATTGTTTTTTTCTTTTTTTACTGTAAAAGTTTTTTCAAACAGACCACCAGATGGTAGTGTTTCCTTTGTAATTAGAGCTGTAAATTCATAGAAGTGACTACTCTTGTTTGGCATAGGTCACTCAAGGACTGCTCAATATATAGCAGAATTTGAGATTTGTAAGTAAGGTGCAATATTAGTTAACTAAACAAAAAGGAAGGAGGGAAACCCATCAGTAATCTTCAGCCATGTGAGACGAAGGACTCAGTGGAGCAGAGGCTTGTGTCCCATGTATTACAGGTAAACTGCTTCAGTGGAATCGCAGAAATATCACAGGTGATTAAAGCAATAAACCATGAAACAATCTGAAAATGTTCCATCTTTTGCGATAGCAAAAGTTACTGTTCAACTGCAGTGCTTTTCAGAAATATCAGACATGATTTTGTTGTTTAAATGGGATGCTCAGTATGTCTGATTGCAAAAAAAAAATTGTTGGCAAGTGGATAGAGCACAGAGGAGATGGATTTAGGAGGTCAAAATTAGCTGGTGATGTCTGGTCTTGAGCAAGTCTCTTCACTGGGGTGTGCCACGGGTTCCCTTTTTCAGGTGAGGACAAGATTACTGGTAACCATTATCATGTTCTTAGGGTGAACTAAAATATTACTCCAGAATACAGCATTATTATTTCAGCTGCACGTGCCTTTCATTGACTGTCTAGAATAATATATTTGTGTCGGTTTGCTTAAATGTTTTGAAAGGCCTCATTCAGCCTCAGAATTGGAAAAAAGAAATTGTGAAATTTCACCCTGTGTGAGAAAGTGATTTTAAAGGGATTCTGAACAGAGAGCTTTGTACCAGGAGTTTTTGGTCTGTTTCTCAACAGAAACTGATGGAGAAATACTGCAGAATGTTACAGTAAATACTTGTTTGTCCTTTAAATGGATTATCCTAGATCTGCTTGGGGTTGCTTTGTTGGTTCTTGCTTTGTTGGGATACTCTTGCAAGTGATATCAGTTTTGGGAAGTTCATGGATGCAAGGAGTTTTTAAGGGAAGATATCTGACCATGAGTAGATGATACTTCCAATTACTGTTCCTAAAATTACAGTGGAAGTCTAAGTCTGTATATGATGTGATCAACCACTCAGAGCAAGGAAAATGGCTGTCACGCCAACCTGTCTCGACATCTGGGTGTAAAAATTTCAGATGGGTATTTTTAAAATGAACTGCTCAACCAGTAAGCTTCAAATTAAAAAAAATAAATAATATTTGTAGAATTGCATTGTGTTGGCAAGGGGAAGAACTTTATATGCAGAAAAACCTGGGTTTCAGATGAAACACAAAATGAAGGAAAAAAAAAAGGGGGGGGAAAAGCATCCCTCCTTTGGATAAATTACTCTCTCATTCTGTTCAGCTGTGGAACTAACGATTTTAGTGGAAGTTTTTTAAACATTCATTATTTTCCTAGAATATCATTCTATGCAGCTTAGATTGTCAGAGAGTCTTGGGCCTAATTCCCAGGGAAAAACCCACAGTATTTCCCGGTTTGTTTGTTGGGCTCCAAGTTCCTCCCTTGCCCCTCTGACCTGCTCTTCCCCTGGCCAGAATTCCCCCATCCCCTATTAAACCAGCTGACTTGTATCATCTTCTGTCTTGGTTCCTAAAAATCTTTCTTTTTTGCCTGAGGGACAGATGCATTTCCACTGGAAATGCTTTCCTCACCTGTGAGGATATAGACCGTGTAATTTCTGAGCTCTGGGTCTGCAATGTGTAGCTTTTCCTGTGCAATGTTACATAGGTGAATGCAGAATAAAATCTGTATCACAATATTAAAATAGTTTGCTTTAAATGTGATGCACGCTTCCAAAGTCATGTCCCACAGCCTTTGAAGTGTACTGGTAATTACAGAACAAGAAACTGGCTGCTGAGTTTGCTTTAAAATTTGCACTTGGGATGTTGAATATCACTTTAAACCAATGTTTATGTGCTATATGTCTGGGGATCTAAAAGGATGTGTTTGGGTACTGTATATGATGAGCAGAAAAGTGTGCTCACAAGATTGCGTGGCACCCCAAGATGTGCATAAGTAGGCAAAATCTAGACCTTGGGACTGAACGCTTGAAATGTTTTTGAATCGTGGGAAGGGTTCAAAAGCAAAACAACAGCAACTGTCCAGCAAAGAGGGGTTAAGAAGTGGGCAGGTAAATTCTCAGTGAAAATGTGTAGTGTAGCTGGAACTCACTGCGCCTTTTGTGGCTCCTGTATTATGTTTCATATATTCTGGGTGTGATTACAGCACTTTGTGCATCGTTTTTAAACCACTGAAAAATGAGCCGATTTCTATGGGCAGAAAAGACTTGCAGAACAGAGAACTGATGCTTTGACCAAATGAGAAGGAAATATTTTGAGTGTATCTGCTTTTAATAATCTTTTATTAGAAATGCATTTTGGTTGTGTTTAAGGAGTCTTTTTGAGCTGCAAATGGCTCCTGTAGAATTTTGCTGAGATAACGTAGTGGTCATTTTTTTTTTTTATTGCGACATGCCTCATCTTCAATTAATCTCTTTGATTTTTCTCATGTTGTGCATTTGTCATACCTCGCAGTTTTAAGATTTTGTCAGGATCTATCTTGTAGTGTTCAATCATTTGTTGTTTGCGTGTAATAAAGAATGTTTCAACTGAGTGTTGAAACACTGCATTACTGCTACAGTATTACTTCTGACACTTGTTTTTACTAACTCAAGTACGAAGACGTTAGCTAGGAAAATAAAAATTTGAAGATCACATTTCCTAACTTTGATATTTCAAAATTTATCTGATCAATATTTATCATCATTTTTTTCAATTGGGCTATCTATGTGTCTTAGAAGCAGGCAGTTTTAGATGTATAGTGAAAGACAGACAGAGAGAAATTAAATTAGACGAACAGCAAACTCTTGTTTTTTATATGCTCCAGTTTTACTGTGTGTGAAGTACTCCAGTTTCTTAATTTAAAATGTTTTAAAAGCATTTGACATGTTGCTGTTCTGGAGTTCCTGATTCTGTGAAGGCCAAGCTGATACCTTGCTTTACAATAAAGTCTGTGTCTTTAAAACAAAGGCACAAGGTAGGCTTTAAGAGAAGATCCGTAAACAGAATGTGGTAAATAGTGAATACTGGACCACGTGGTAAATAGTGAATACTGGACCTAGAATCCATGCTTCAATTAAAACCAAATATCCAGCATTGTAGTAATGCCACACTTCTTTTCCTGGGCACTCTAGAGCTCTTAATGAAAAGAAAAGTTGGGTTTTTTTGGTGTGTATGGNGGTGTTTTTTTTTTTTTTTTTGTGCTGAAATGCTAAACCATTTCTAAAGATTACACACTATTTGAGTTTGGTAAGTTTTGTGTGCATGGTGTTAACAAAATGTTCACAGGACATCTTTGACCTGTTGCTCTGCCTCCCCCTCTCAAGCATCTGCTGTGCCCACTGCCCAATATCTCAACACACTTTTTTTAATGTGAATTCCGAGGAAGTGAATATTGTGATGCTGCCTCCCCCCGCCTGCCTTCTGTTTGAATTAGTTTTTTAAAGGTTAAGCTTAGGTATGGTTCACGTGTGAAGCACACTGTGGTATCCACACAACTCCTCAGGTGAACAAAAGAAAAAAGTTTAAGTATTAATATTTTGCTAACATTACTTAAAACAGCAGTGTCCTTAGAATCCAGGCACAGTGAGCACCGTGATTGGCCAGGTTAAAATGACCCTTGTAGGTAATTGTAAATCCAGAATTCCTTAGCAGTGATAAAACTGCCTATTAAATGCTATAAGGGGTTTTAAAAAGAATAAATCTGTGGAGAAGGGAAAGATAGTGTGCTCTCATAGTGGTAACAGCAGTTGAATATACGTAGTTCTGGAAAGCCCTCCTAAACACCCCTATGGGATAGACCTGCGTTCCCACTAAAATATGAGGGCATCTTGTGGAGGGAAGTTACCCTGCCGTCTTCTCTGCTCTGTCCTGTCTTCTCACAGGGAAATAGCAAATGAGTTGCTACCTCTTAGCCTGGGACTTTGTGTATGTGAGAAACTCGTTTACTGTGCAACCCGATTAACCAGGGCTGCGTTTGTGCTTGGGGAAGGGAAGGTGGGTATGTGAAAGCAGCCTTTTTCTGCCACACAGTTCTACTCCAATTTTTTTTTTTTTCCCAGAATCTTTGAACATACAGTTATAACCCAGTGGCAAGCAATTGCTTAGGTTTCCAGAGGAAGGACAGAAAATGGACGTTTAGCTGTCAGTATTGACAGTAAAAGTTTTGGTTTCCTTTTTCTCATAGGCTGAGTTCAAATAAGCAAATCATGGCCATTATCCCTCATGACTCAAACAAATTACACAAATCCTTTGCAAGAGTGAGCTGCAAGGAGGGACCCCAGGAGAAGCTGTGGCCAGGTCAGCCAGCAGAATTAATTTATTCCCACCTCTGTCACAAAAAAACTAAATGACATTTGAATTTGGTTCTGTCGTAACCTCTTGAGATTGATCAGTCAGAATTAAAGCAAAATGGGAGCCGGTTTCCAGTCTCTCACTGCCTCCCAACCTGCTGCTGTCAAAACGATTCTCCTTTTTCTTATTTTTTTTTTCCTTCCATACAAGATGTCCATCACAGGCCTAAATCTCAGAAATACTGTTTTTGATCAGCTAACCCTCCTTTATTTTCAAATAAGTTCCAGTCGCTGTACACATTTGATTGGTGCTTTTCCCCAGCAACCTAATGCTCAGTTTGGAGTAATGGGAACACAAACCATTAATAAAAGATTAAAGAAAAAGCAAAACACCAGGATTTAAAATTCCAAACATATCTCTGTAGACTGTCTTTATAAAAGGCAGTTTCTTCGGCAGGCATTGAAATGAAATTCTTCCTACACATTAAATAATAAAATCAGACGTGAACTTTCAGATTGCTGTGCTGAGCAAAATGGATGTAGTTCTT
This sequence comes from Ibidorhyncha struthersii, assembly GCA_013398815.1. Lineage (NCBI taxonomy): Eukaryota > Metazoa > Chordata > Aves > Charadriiformes > Charadriidae > Ibidorhyncha > Ibidorhyncha struthersii. The sequence continues at coordinate 2,364,383 of VZSZ01005438.1, read as the reverse complement.
TTAAGTCCATAAAAGTAAGGAAAATCAGATTTTAAGAACTGAGATCACACTTGAGCACAGTTGGAAAACTACAACATGTTACCAAAACCTCATTAAGCTGTCATAAGTTTTTTTTGTGCATTTCCTTTCCCAGTCTTTTTGATTGCCAAGATAGTTGTGTGTAAATACTCTTTTTCTAACTCGATTCCCCCTCCTCCTTCTGTGATACTGTGTTTGTGACAACACGGAGGTTACCATGGGGATTGTGAGCGTGATGTCATATACAGCAGGGTGACCTTGGTGAGCCAGTGAGTCTGGTGAAGGATGGAGATGGACAGAATAACTAAGGCAGCAAAAACGGAAAAATACGTGGGGAAAAAATGAATGAATTTTAATAAGATAAGACTAAAACACTGGTGCGTGGGGTTGGCTTTGTTCTTTAAAGTTCACCAGAGTGCACATCATGGCCATCTAAAGCTTTTATTTTTTGGCCTGAAACTCACTGGTTCTGGTTTTGGAATATATGCTCTGTGATATGTAGCTAAGGAGAGACCTTTCCTCTACCAAGACAAGCAATATGAAGTAAGCTTAGAATGAAAATTGTAACTCTATCCCGGCTTCCAGAAAAGGGAGCATTAAATCAGACACTATAACTGCTTAGCGCTTCTCTAATGCTTAACACGTGGAAATGTTACTGAATCTTCACAACACCCCAATATGAAAAGTAAGCAAGTGCTAGTATCCTCAGTTAAAAATTGGTGAATGTGCGATAATCTAAACGGTAAGTGAACCCTCATAAAGTGACTCATCAAATCATTCGCAGCAGTGGGATAAAGATCTGGAAATTCCTATCTTTATAGTCGCACACTTCACTGGATCAGATTTGCCTTTCATTGAAAACACAATTTTCAAACTTGACCCGTTCAATTAAACGATATTCTCACTCCTACCAATATTATTGTACTCTTTTAGAGACAGGTAAACCTAGACTTAGCAAGGCATATTAATATTTGTTAAATGTGCAAAATACTATGCAGAGAACTCATGCAAATGCTTTTGCAACAAATGTGTGGGCTGAATGGGGCTGAATTGGGCTCACCCTTGTATATGCGGATGTCTGCAAATTGAGCATCATGTATGCAAAGCATCCTTCCTTTTTTCTTTTTTTTTTTTGCCCCAGGACCTTGAGTCTCTCCCCCTTCTCATGCATGCCATGTGTACACTAACTCCTAATTTATATCGCTTCAAGTGAGAGGAGCATCAGGGCCTTTGACTTGTCTCACTCAAAACACACTTTTATGGTCAGGGTTATAATGGAAATACTGACGAACTCAGACATTTAACTATAACGGCCCAGTGTGTGACACGATAATAAAGATATGCTTTACTGCCAAACTGTCTTGTGTAGATATGAGGGGAATGATGCTTTTTAGTTTCCCTGTTGTAAACGTACATACCTTGGCAAGGAAAATGTGTTTGCCAGGTCAAAGGCATTGCTCTGAAAAAGAATGCAATAATGAAATAATATAAATAGTGAAGGACCCAGAACCTCCGGTAAAAGTTATTAGCTTTGAAGACCAAACTGCCAAATTATTATTTCTTATGTTCATGCATCAAACATAGTATATCTGCACACCATTAATTTGGTGTCAACAGTATTGATTCTCTACGCATGTAACTCCCATTGAGATCATTAGTAGATCTGTTTGTGAAAGGACTATAGGCACTCATGTCACTAAAATGTATGAAGTTCATATTTGTAGGGAGTTATTTCACATGTGGAACTTGAGAAGAAAGACCCTTTAGTGTTCAAAAAAATGTATCTGCAGTCTTCTCAGTGTAAAAAGTTGCCATTTATTTCAGTCTGGATCAGACAAATGAAGCTTTCATTCAGTAGCGGGTTAGAATTTAGGGGGACCAGGGCTGATTTTACTCCAAAAGATCTTTTGCAAATAAGACCCTTCTCTATTAGAGCTGAATTACTATTTTTGAGGTTTTGTTTCTCTTCCACGTTGCTAAAATAATGGTTTCTCTCTTTGAAGATTTTTTAAAAAATATATTGTTTTGTTAAAGCTACAACACCCTCAAGCCCCACCCCAGACCTGAGAGTGAGTCAACTGAAAGTTGAGCTTGATAGTGGGGAGACCTTCTTTATTTTTATCTATTATTTTTTGCCAAAACATTCTTTGCTGTCTACTCTTTCTCACTTTCTTTTCCTCCCAAAAGCAAAACAGAGGCTTATTTGCTATAGTGACATTTCTGAAAATCTGCATGGCAGCATCACTGTTGCCTATGGAATAGTCATCATGTTCAATTTTGTTGATCCTGTATTTGTTTGCTGGAAAGAAAATCCATCTATTTATCTTCAAAGTCTATTTTCCCAGCTTTCTGTTGCTTAAAGAGCTATACCCAGCTATAGCAGAATCCTTGACTGCAAAAGCTTATGATATTAATGTTTTGCTCTGCTGTTCTAATGATCAGTGTGATGTTTTGAAAGTGTTCTGTCTTGTCAGCCCTGTTGTTTTTGCAGTGTGTGTTGATTTGGATGTCAGCTATGTTTCCAATAAACTTCTGAACCCTGAGTACTTTCTAGTGGGGAAGAAAAAAGATGCTTTGTTTACCATGCTATGAAAATTAAAGACCAAGGACTTTTCAAAAATAGGAGCCTACAGTTAGGATCCTTAGCCTATGTTTAGATTTCTAGAGGAGCAGCCTAATTTTCAAAAGGGCTGAGCATCCAGGGGTTCCTGTTTGGGGTCACTGGTACTTCAGTTTTGGTTATTCCACAGGAGGAGGGCTTAGTGTTTAATATAACATTTACTTATTTGTAGGTATGCAGTGTTGCATGGGATTTTGATGTGGTGGAGTGATACAACAATAGTACAAAATCCCAACATAAGCAGAATATAGTGATTGCACCCTATAGCTGGATCGTGATACAAACGTGATTCCCTTTGCTGGTCTCTCCATGCTCACCATTGTGATGCTGGGCATCCCCGCTCTCTGGGGAGGGAATATGTCGGCTGAAGCCAGCTCAAGCCTGTTGTTTTCTTCCAAGTTCACTTTGGTTGTTCAATTTTATATTTCATATTTTTTGGAATAGAATTTCTCTGCTGTGTTTTCAGGCAAGAAGAAAACAAATATACTTAAAAAAAAAAAAGTTGGAATGAATTCCCTTTACTCTACTGAGCTGCATTTGTGGAGGGGATTTTGGCACATGAAATTTGGAGTAAAATTTCACTGGCCACATTTTCAACCAGAAACAAAGCAAATAGTCTTTACAAATAAGTAGTTGGAACAAATTATTTTGCTTTTAAGCCAACAGTGCAAGGGTAAATGAAGCTTGTGATGCTTCTGACTGAAGATTACATTTTCTTTTACACATGGAAGATAAGGTACTGGCTAATTCAACTTCTAAGACAGACATGAGCCCAATTATTATATTCAAGTCCTTCAAAGCCTCGAAGGAGAACTGGGCAGGCACGAGTGAAAGCTCAAACATGTCTTCTTAGTTCCCAGGCTGCAGCAGGACTTGAGATTTTCACGGTTTACGTGGCTATCCCCAGCTCCTCAGGAGTACAGAGGAGAAAGCACTCCTGCATTCTCTTTTGAATGTCTTCTGGAGCTGTTGACTAAGCCACTCCCTGTACATTTAGCTAACTGTCCCACTAAAAATCACCTTTTGAGATGTGTAGCAGATAAACCTTTGTTCTGGAGCTGCTGGACTGGAAATGTCGTCTCAGATCTGTTGCTGCTCCAGCACAGCTCTGTGGCTGGTCCCGAGGAGCACTAGAGTTTGCAGTGCAGCATAGGCAAATCTGCAAGAGCATTCCCCAGGATCTAGCTCCAATCATGTATTGCTGTGGCAACATCTTAGAAGAAAAGTGTTAAATGAAATGATGTAGAATATAGTGAGCATCTTCTGGATGTTTCTGTGTCCTTTGTCTTTCTACTAGCAGCTGCAACCCAACTTGTGCTTTGCTATTTTTAGTGTAGAGGTCAGTCTTAGAAATGCGTCCTCAAGTGCTCTTTGGCAAGCCCACGCAGCTATCTGCCAACGGTTAAGCTGGATTTCCTAGAAGCTAGTGAGAGTCTAAACAAGTCACCTAAAAGTCGGTACCTGAGATGGGGAAAGCAACTGTGGAGCCCCGACTGCTCCATCTCTTGCCATACCCAGTACGCAATGCTCCTACTGCTAATGTAAGCAAGAGGTTCAGAAACAAAGAGCAAATATCATCGTATTCTCAGGAGTTTCTTAAAAATATATCAATTTAATATACTTTTTTCTTTTTTTTTAACTATAGCTTATGCATCCACCATTTTGAGCATTAATCTTGAGGTCAGAATATGCCTTTTGGGTATTTTCCTATTAATGAAGTAACTTGCTCCAGAGATGCCATGATATCCCAGCAACCTACATGTTCTCTGGCCAAAGTACTTAAAGTTTTAGCTTCTTCTTGAATAAGTTGGTTGGAAACATGCCGTTTTTAGAAGCTAGATATTTTTTATTGGATTTGATGGGAAATATAAATTGGGTTTGGAAAAGGGCTAACCCTTCAAGCCCTTGGTTCTCCCTATTAAGATTTTCCTTGCAACTTGGCCTCTTTTAAACTCCCATCTCGTGCATACTCTTTTCTAATCTGATACCTCAGCGTACATATCTAAACATGATCAGTGACAGTTTTAGCTGCGGGGTGAGACTTTCTGTGACAAGGGCAGTGAGCTCTGATTTGAGACCATTCATTGCAAGTGACTTCAGCTGTCTCTTCAAGTGACATCCAGCTACTTGAGGAATGGGGGATGACGAAAGTTCTTTGGACAGAAAACTTTCACTGACAAGAAGGTGACAGGTCCTTGCACAGCTGGTCTCTGATATGCCTTGGAAGAGGCCTACATAGTTACTAATTTAAGTTTAGCGGTGGCTGCAAGCATGGAGCAGACAAGTTCTTGTAGATTTGTAACTCATCTGCAGGAATGACAGGAGTTGGAGCTACACTTACGGTGCTTGCGTTGTTGGATAACATTTCCAATAGCCTGTGTTTATTTAAAGAGCTAAGTAAACTGAACTGCAAGCTATTCTCATTCTCATTAATGCTTCTTAACATGTAGCTGAACATGGTGTATTCTGTTAATTTGTTCATATATTTAAAGTGGATACTGACCTTTTTTTAATGGTCTGTCAAGTGATAGTAACGGTATCCTCACTCTTAGAGCTGTCTATTCCTTCATTTTTTTCTATTTTTTCTTTTCTTCCCCCCGTCCTAATTTTCCCCAGTGTCTCCTATCAGTTTTTCAGCTCTAGTGGTGCTATCAAGAACAAAAACCCTAATGTGTGGGAAGTGGGTGGCTGTTTTTTTAAAGGGATCTCTTGCCTTGCTCAAAACAAATGCATGCAACTCCTAAATCACTGTGCTAGGTGCCCACCATTGCTCCCGGTGGCAATAAAGCTGGAGGGAAATCAAGAGATCCTTCCAAACTAGGAGAGTGATGTGGCGGCCTGAACATACACAAGTGAACTCTTTCCAGAGCACGAGGGGTAAGTGTTGGCCATCGCACAGGCAGCTGTGATACTTTTCAGCATGTTTGCTGTCATCTAGTTAGGAACATGGGCGTTCTGATCCCAGCTCTGCCACCAACCACTTTTTGGCCGCTGTCAAATTGTTATACTATGGCATGAAAGTAACTGCTGATTGCTTGTGTATCTGTGTCTATGCAGTAAAGCTTTACATGTTGAAAGTGTCCACTGTGATGAATCCTCATCTGAGAAGGAAGTGTTCGCCCTGTAAATAGCAGGTAGCTCTTGGAATAAACCATGATGGAAACCTCAAAAATTTGAGATTCCGTGAAGAAATAAGTTGACTTATTGCTGGCGTCTGAATAATGCTTTTATAGCAGGCCTCATTTCAGAGGCTCCTCCTCTCCAGCCATCATTCGTGACTCCTGTTCCCATTACCTGCGCTGCCCTTTCTTGTTCGGCTTTTTGTGTGGTTTTCCTCTAAGTCTCCAACAGTCATTATATTTTATTCTTGAAGAGTATCATTTCACACACCTGATTTTGATCATGGCCATGGAAAAGGTCAGGTTGGCACAACAGAGAGGATGGTCACTGCCAGCGTGAGGCAGTGGAGGGTGGAGCGGAGGGGTGAGTCTGCCCAATGCATCAAACGTGCTGCTGACAAAAGAGCGATGCTGAAGCACTATCTGAATGGACTATTAAAGGCAAGATAGGAGAAGTGAGACTAATTGTTATGAAGGAAGTAACAGAGACCACAGCAACGCAAACACTGGGTGGTCCTGAGCTGAGCTCCAGGGGAAGTGTGGCCCTTTACACCACTTGAAAACTTGTCCTCTTCTGTGTATGGGTATATTTGTCACCCTATCAATACAGTTTCAGCTCTCCCATAAGGTCTTTTGTATCTGAAGTATCGCCTGGTTTACATTTAAGATTACGGAAATGTAATCTTTCTCAGCAGTTGTGCTTCAGTCCACAGCTGGTGTAAGTCAGCAGAGCTCATCTGTCTGCACAGGAGTCACACCGTTTGCAGCTGATGAGGCTTTGGCCCTCGGTAAATAAACACCAGTGTATTATTGCCCAGATATAACCTTATTTGTTTTGTTTTCTCCATCTCCTTGACACATCATTGAGCAAATCGTCACTGAAGTAAGGGAGTAGGAGAGGAGATAATTAAATATTACATAAGGATAATAAGGTGTGAGTAAAATAATTTCTATGGTTTAAGATGCACGTGTGTCTCAGTAATTTCTTTGCTATTTAAAAAATATGAGCTCTCGGTCATGCCAAATAAACAGTTTGCTGTAGATATTCAAAAGGACCAAGTGTACCTCTTACAGATACTTTGTTGACAGTTAAAAAATGACATATCTATAATTCATGCTGAGCGGTCTGACAGGAGGAATGTTGCCCTAACTTTCACGTGGTAAATGAGGAAAGTGGAAAGTAGTGTAGCTTGTAAAGGCAATCGGGTTTGTTTAAAGCAACCCTTTCTTTTTGGTAGCCTCATTTGTAATATGACTGAGCTGAAACTTGGTAGACTCGGTACTACAATGGCGAAATGTCTCTTGATTTCAGCAGGACTGTAATTTGGCTTTGTGTATGCATATTTATGACTAAGGTCACAGGTACAGAAACCTGGTGCAGACAAAGATTGTATTATTTTTCCAGAAGTCACTATCTTTAAATCTGTAAAGGAATGAGTGATGCTTGGCTTTCTGACAGCAAACCTTCGATTTTTAATGACTCATCTGCATGAGCTGATAAAACAATGTTGTGAAGCCCTTTCCTGAAGGGCTGGCTTAGCAGAATGTTGTGAGAGGGATGTATAGGAACAAAAGAACAGCGTTTGCAGGTGTCTGGGGCTCTCCTCTTACTGAAGCTGGTATGCTGTGTTTTTTTTTAATTTTGTCAAAATTATGTGTATGCATAAAATGAGTCTATTGTGAGATGTCCTGTTTACACTTGATGATTATACGTTGCTTATTGTTGAAATGTGTTACGGGTTTTGTGCACCAAGGGAAACTTGTTTCCTTTTAATGAAGGTTACCTGTAATGTGAAAGATGTAGCAGAGACCATGTCTTAACTTACCTAGAAAGCTGACCAAAATGAAGGGCTCAGTCCTTCAGTCATTACGATCAGTATGATTTTGGTTTTCTAGCTGTTCTTCTCTTGCTTCCAGATGTATGTCCTAGTCCTTTTCTGCTTTCATATTTGCCCTGCATTTCTAGAATTTTAGTGCAATGTGTGTAATGCAGAAGTGCATGTCGATGAGAATTGTTCAGCCTTGCAGTGTGGAGGAGTAAGATGTGGAAGACAGCCCTAGAAAGTTGTGGTAACAGGGAAGATGCCGCATCTGCTGTCAGAGAAGCGGGTACTGCATATAGATTTGATCTAAGTAAAGCTTGAGGTGCACTCAGTCCCTAGCTGGGTAATACTTGTCCTTGGAAATCTTAGGACTCTGATGCAGGGAGCCAGGTGGCAATTCCCCTTATAGGGGGTGCTTATCGCAGAGAGGGGTGCCTCAGGGATTAGAGTCTGTCCTTTTAGTTGACTTAATGGTGAATAAACACATTTGAAAATAAAATAAATTGAAACAAATTAGTCCAACTAATGAACTTTTTGCTAACTTCTCTCACGCTTCACTATCAAGCACAGTTTTGAAACAGGGGCGAAACCTTTGTGCGGCACTTCGTAGTGAGGCATCGAAAATGTGCTGGTGGCACGGTGTGCTGTGTTCCTCCCCACCAAGATGGGCAGCCTGCTGTGGGGACATCTGCACTGGCGGTGGTGTGTGTGAGCATGTGCACGCAACACCAGCACACCCCTTGCGTGATCCACGTACCTCAGATAAAACCAGGTGTGTTCTGCACTCTCAGCATTCCTTAGTTTCTCTGGGGAGATAAAGGCAGGTACAGAGCAAAAGGGAAATACCCCTATAAAATGCTCATCTTATTTGTTACACTCTTGCACAGGATGGCCTCCCTGGGGCCACAGGCAGGTTGCATGTTCAGTATCATAGATCTGAATCTGTTGGACTCCAAGGACGGACCTAAGGGGTGAGATCATGAACAAGGGAGCCATTTGGTTACTTTGGGCCATCTGATGATTTCACATCGTATGCCTGCAGAGGTTGACCCAAGAGCTGTCTGTGGTCTTCTGGGTGAGGCAGAGATTGCTTCATAACTGCCTGCACCAAGAAGTGAGGAGAAGTGGGGCTGTGGTATTGCCCAGTATCTGCATCACTCTGCAGAGCTCCCACCATGGCTCTGAAAGGTAGAACAAATTGTACGGGACAAGGGACATAGCACAGTCTGTATATTTAGCCCATTGGGCAGGACTCTTGGGAAGGGATTGTGTCTTCTTCAGACCTGGTATTGCTGACAATGGCTAAAAGTCACAAGTTGAGCCAATGATATTTCATCGCTGTGATTTTTGTGGTGTGGAAGTAGAAGTGCCTAAGGCCTCGGATTTATCTGCGGCTGTAAACGTAAGCATAGATTTATCTGTATAAGGAAATTAATTTTGTTTCAAGGGAGAATTTGAAGCAGAATGCAGAAATTATTCTGGAATAAGGCAGGTAAAGTTGTTAGTTAAATCAGCTGCATCCCCTGTGATAAATAGATCAAGAAGCTGGACAATTTATTGAATAAATTGTCCAGAGATGTCTAAATTATTTGCAGTGGTGTTTTCACCTGAGCCTGAGGAATGTGAGGCCAAATTTCAGCTGACTATATTGCATTCCTCTCTAGAGCCAGAAATAGGATCTCAGCTGTTATAAATTGATTAATGAAGGTATTGTTATTTAGACCAGACCCTTAGGCGTGTAATGCTTAAGTTTAAGCATAAATGACCAAACTGAGCCATTCTTTAGAAGGCATAGCTTTAAAAGCTATTTGTCTCGTTCAGAAGCAGAAAATATAATGACTTTCATCGTTTTGGCATTTTTTATTGTCTGCGTTGCCTCCCAAAATGACCGTGCCCCATTTACTTTTTTTTTTTCCCCCCTCCTGAACCTGTGCGGCATCATATTAGCATGGCACATGAAGATCCTGAGGTGAAAATAAATCCACAAAGATAAATATCAAACTTTGAGATGCTGTTCCATGTAGCTGAATGTTTATCTGAACTTCACACACGGCATCCAGTTAGATAATTTGCCCACAAGGCAAGTTTGTTTCATTTTTCACAATGTTCTGCTACTTGAGATTATTTATTCACTGCAGCAGAGCTATGGACTAGCCTGATTTGTTAAGCAAGCACTGTGAGGATAGATACTGGGCTACTATCTTTCATGGAAAACTTCGGAGTGAGAAGCAATGAACTATCGCCCAGTGCATCATGTTCCAGGATGGGCTAGAAAAACTGCTAAGGGTGCAGCTGCGGAGGTAAGAGGAGAGTCCTCCCATGTGGAAATGTCTTTTCCCTCTGACCCCTTCTGCTTGCCCTGTAATAACCTTACACCAATTTCTGAAACTCTTCATATATTAAAAAAAGGAAAAAAAAAAAAAAGAACTTTATTGTATCTGTAGTTAGCTTCCTGGATGTATGTTTAATTAGCAAAATAGAGGAGGTATTTATTCCACCAATAAGCACAAACCCCTTATTTCAGGCTTCTTAACTGAATTTTAATAATTAGTATTATATTAGACATTTCTTTACACTTAAGAATTATTCTTGCATGAATGTGTTTGACAAGGGAAGCAGAGCTCATGTGCTGCATTAATTGCAATGCATTTTGAAAGGCATTGTCATGGGAGTTCTGTTCCTTTCCACCTTTGTCTATATGAAGTTAAACTGCCCACTAAAAATTTAGCAAACTTAAACTAGAGCCAAAGAAAACATCTACTTTGGACACGACTTTATTTTCTATCAGGAGGGCTCTATATATCAGTGCCTTGCCTTGTCTAATTTCATTAATGTGATCTTGTGTCCATCCTGTGGCAGTTTAATAGCCATTATTTGTGGCCTACATCAAATAAAGCATCGACCATAAATCCAGCTTCACGTAAATGAAGATATAAATGTCAATCTGCATTACTGTATAATATTTATTATTTTAATTAAATGAAACTGATTGTGGCATTTGTTAGATCACAAGTTCCTTGTTAATGGCAATGAATAGCAAAAATAAATTTGCATAGTTTAAAATGAAAAAAGCTGCTTATTTTATATATTTTTGGAGAAATTTTCTTAATGTTATTGTCTTAAGCTATCAGAGCTAGGGATCTGTGTGTGGAACACAATGTTTGTACTTCTTTTTGGGACATAAACTAGTTAGTGATGACAAACATGGTACATACTTCAGATATATCGAGGAACATATGTATTAGGAAGGTGAATGTGCTGCTTTTGTTACTTTATTTATATTTAACTGAGCCAATTTCTTTCTTTTACTCTAAATAACAGGAATTATCCAATCTGAAGTTATTCTAGTTTTATGCTGGTAGTCCTTAAACTTTCTTCAATATGAGGATCATACAGTTGGCAGCTTAAATGTGAAAATACAGAAAATCTATAATTTTAAAATACTGAAGTGCAATCCTGTGTAACTTAGTCCCAAAGACAGAAATCCGTTACAAATTAGAGACTGTTCTTATTTGTTCTGGTTTTTTTTGTTTGTTTGTTGTGCTTTTAATATACAAAAATAATAGTACATGTTGTTTGTATTAGGTATAGGAAAGGATAATGGATAAAATTCCATGGTCTTGATGCTGGTGAAATTCCTTAATCTGGCAAATCTCACATGTCAGTAAGAAGTGTAAGAATGAAGGCTTGATATCGGGTGTGTTTCTTCACTTTCAGGGAGTCAGATTTTATCAAAACTGAATTTACAGCAGCCTATTTAGAGTAAGAACAGCCTTTGTATGCCAAAGAGAGGTCATCAGCTTCTTACCAAATAGATTGTATCTGAAAAAGCATCTGAATGATGGAGATGTTAAATTTGATTTAAGAAACCAAAGAACTGAGTTGTAGTTTATCATTTTATATCACATGATATTGATCCTGACCCTGTTGCTAATGAAGTCAGTGGAAAAACTCCAGTTAACTCAGTTGGAAGTGTGGAAATTCAGGAAATTGGGATTAAAAGGAGATTTCATCTTTCTTTGCATAAACTTCATTAGTGTTTTTCACAATGATTCCTTGAGAATTAATGGAAACATTCACACTGACTTAAAGGGAAATTGATTCAAATTTTCAAACATCTGAGGCTGTTTTCAGAGTAGTTTCAAAATGTTTTCTACAGATCTCTAGTATCTTTCACAGTGACTCTAAAAGGTTTTTAAGCAGGAAAACACTAAATCATCTAAATTTCAGGTAATTTTTAACTAAAAATGTTATAGTGTGTTTGTAACAAAGCTGACTGTGAGGCTTCTGTCTGTATTGAATCCCATTGCTCAGCTCTAATTTAATTCCATTAAAGAGGAGAAAATACCACTCCAGAGTTTATCCTTTTGGTCAGTATTACCCATGTATGCTCATAGCATTCTTTAAGTAATTACTAGATACTATCTTTTCAAGCCAAGTGCCTGGCATTGTATGGATAGACATAGAAGAAAAAGATTTAGCAAAAGCAAAGCTGAGAAGCTGGTACAGAAGAGAGACCGGCATCAGAGTAAAAGACAGCACTTCACATTTTTCAGGTGCTGCTCTCCCGTATTTATTTCAAGGCTTGTTTCCTGCAGTGAAACTACCAAGGAAATGCTTTTTCCGGTACCAAAATCTAAAAACAAATGAAGTGAAGCCAAGAATACTTCTGAAGTGGAGTCCTACTTTTAAGTTAGCAGTTCTAATTCAGTATAATTTTTTTCAGCAAATACTTGAAACATTTTGCCATGATTTTGTGTGCCAACTGTGTAGATACATAACTGTGTAACACTTCTGTATTCCTCCTGAGTTTACTGTGATGTATTTTTCCTTAATTTCTTCTTTGTTTATAAAACCAATCTGTGCTTGTATAGATTTATAGTACTATCTTTAAGCCTTTCTAGTAGCTAAAACAGACAGATCTGGGAGTTGTGCTCATTTCCTCTGTGCACACCACTTTTTCCTCGTGTGGCGCTAAGGAGGTGAAAACATTCTTCTTTCTTTTCACTCTTGCAGTGGAATGAGAATTATCAATGTTGAGGTAACCACTGATGGTGTGCTCCATTTATTGCTTCCTTCAAACCTGGTCTTACATTCCCTCTAGCTCTGAAGCCTGGGAGAGATTTGTACATACACACACTGCGAGAGAAAGGATTTTGTCTCCAAATGCTGGTCCTGACAACGAACTTCCATGTTCAGCGTCTGTTGCAATGCCTCATCTGAATATTGCAGCACTATACCGGAGTTCTTTGCTCCAAAGTCTTGCTGGCTGTCCTGTCAGGTGAAGGTCACTTTTAATGTACTGGAACGTCAGTACTTTGTAAGGTGGTTGGTTGGCCCTCTTCAAACCCTGTAACGCAGTCAAAGCAAATTCACTTCCGGAGTGGTATTTTTTGATATTCAGTCATAAAGATCTTTCTTTTGTCAGCATGTACAAAACTGAATTCTTAGATGTCCTCAGACGCTGTCTTTGATTACATTTATGTTCATTTTTATATGTCAAGACTGCCATGATTTCCTGAAACTATCCTAGCCATCTTGAGTCTCAAGTCCATTTCAGTGTCAGATTAGGTTGTGTTACTGTCTGACACCAAAAGGTTTTGAAGGATCCTGTAAATACTTAGCCTTTTGTTCCAGACATTTAGAGGAGCCTATTCCATCCATAAGTCTTACCCAGTCTTCAGTCATTCTGATTTCTTGATTCCTTGTTCTAACATGATTTTAATTTCCTTCTGTGTTTGTTCTTCCCCTGGGAAATTAATCTGAGTCCTGACATGTGTTCGCTATCTTCTTTGTTGAATCTGTGAGGCAAAGAATTGATGTTGTTTGTAGTAGTGGCTATACCTCCTGCCAATAAACTATACTTTTTGCTGCTTTAAGGCATTGTCTTCTGTTGGTTCTTTCTTGTGTGCCTAAAAATAAACAAACCCTGCCACTCTCCAAAAAAGTGAGGGCTTGTTTGGGTGGTTTTTGGTATTTTCTTGTGCTCTCTTCAGCCTTCTCTGAGTGTTCCACTTCTCTGCTGTGGCCTGATCCATCCAACTCCTTCCAAAAGCTGACTGACCTTCGTGTTCCACATGCATCTTTCCTTTATTGTGTGAAGTGTGAAGGAATCTGGCCTTCTAGGCTCTTTTTCTGATGTGTCACTGATTTGTTCTGTTACTTTGGGCAAGTCACTTAATCTCACTGTGATGCAGTTTATCCAGTATAAAATAAGACTAATAATCCTTGCCCGCTTTGCTGAGCCCTGAATCTTGTTTGCCTTCTTTACGTGTGCAGTCCTAAGGGTATTATAAAGCTTCAATTATTAATGTTTGGAAAGTGCTTTGAGATCTTTGGATGGAAATCCCTGTATAATCATATTTAGCACTTAGCATTTCACAGCACAGTGCAGACGCTACGTAATCCTCAGGATACTCCTGTGAGACAGAATTACCTGTCAATACAATTATTATCCTCACTTTACTGGATAGCGAGGCAGAAGGATTAGGACCTAATCCTGCTTCTCTTCAAATAAATGGGAGTTCTTCTCTTGACTTAGCAGGAGCTGGAAGAAGTCTTCTGTGATACATCAAGTTTTGAGCTCAGTCTGGGATGCCAACCCACACTCAACCTCATGGACCCTCCTTCCTCTCGATAGTACAGAGCTTGATATTTCCTGGTCATGTCACCTAGACTTTCATAGACAATTAATTTTTAGTCTTCCTCCTTACTATTCTGTTTCAGTTACCTTCTGTATTACTTTTTTTTTAAGTATCTTTCCAAGTCCAAAGGTATCTACTTCCTGATGCTGTATGTAACCCTGAGAGATATATCATCCATGAATTTTTCTACATCACGTTTGCAATTCTCTTCCTTCACTGATTTATCCAGTCCAGTTCTTTTCCTCTTTTTAACAACCCTATTTTTCTGCTAGATGTGTTATTGCAAACTTAACTACTGTCTACTGGAACACGGCTTCTACATAGTTGACCTTATCAAATGCCTACTCAAGAGAATTTTAGACCAGTTTTCTTGTTGTGACTATTGTATATAGTACTTTATCATGGTTATAATAATTTCATGGCTGTGATTATGCTAACCTTACCCTTTATTTCTCCCAGTTATTTTAGTCTTTTCCAATATTAGACAAAGCAGACCTGCCTGAGGACGCTCAGGATCCAGTCTTCCTCTTGAAATGCTAACCAAAGCATTGCTATAAAAAGACTGCAAGAGCAAGTCTTTAAAATCAGAATAAAAATTCTTTTAAGAAATGTCTTATATAAAGGAGGGTTTGGATGACAGACCAGGATAAGCTCATTCTTCACAGAAATAAGTTGAAATCTAAAACTTGTTTGTCAAAGAGGAAAAATCTGTCTTGCATAATGCAAACATGTAAGGGAAGAAATTCCTCTTTTAATATCGGATACTGACCACTCTCTCGCAGGATCACCAAAATGAGCAGAATCTATCTTATTACAAGGAGATGAAATAATTTCTTTTCCGTCACATTGATGGTGCTTCTTTACATGTTGGCCCGCTTTGCTCAAGGGACCTTTTGGATTACGCTGCTGTTCAATGTAAGTAAAGATGTTACCATCCATACTGATCTGTTTCTGAAGACTCACAATTTTTAATAAAGAGGCTCTCAATGAACCCCATACTGGTGTCTGTGGAAGAGAATTCAAGGCTGGGCCTTGCCCACAGCTGCTGTTGGTCGCTCGCCTTTCTCCAGCTGAGGAGTTTTGGAGGACCATAGAATTGTTTTGGTTGTAAGAGACCTTTAAGGTCATGAAGTCTAACCATTAGCTTAGCACTGCCAAGTCCACCACTAAACTATGTCCCTCAGTACTACATCTACACGTCTTTGAAATACCTCCAGGGATGGTGACTCAGTCACTTCCCTGGGCAGACTGTGCCAATGCTTGACAGCCCTTTCGGTGAAGAAATTTTTCCTAATATCCAGTCTAAACCTCCCCTGGTGCAACTTGAGGCCCTTTCCTCTTGTCCTGTCGCTTGGTACTTGGGAGAAGAGACCGACCCCCACCTCGCTACAACCTCCTTCCTTTCTCCATACCACCTCTGCAGAGTGCTGGAAAAGGCATTTAGACAGAAGGCAGGTTATGTGCATTGCCACGGGCTCTCAGGGGCCAATAATACCTCTGGCAAATGCAGTGCTAAGCTAATTAAAAGCTAGCAGCAGTAGCACCGTATTTCTAGCATTTCTTTGCTTGAAACAGCTATTATTAAGCATTAAAGGTAAAATCAATTCTATAAAGTTAAACAGAGTTTTGTAGTAATGTGACCGTGACCTATAAAGTGACAATCTGACATTAATTTTTAAGGATCATATATTCACATATGCTGTCATGGTAGAGCAAGTAACATGACTGGAAGTAGGCCTATGCATTTTGAGAATGCACTTACAGTTTAACATGCTGTTACAAATGTAAGGAGGCTCCTTCTCTCTCCCTCTAATTTTTTTCACCAGCTTGACAGTTTTTCAAACATATTCACTGTCAGCCCTAACAACCTGTCAACAACTGCCATTATGTGAAAATTGCAAAGACTTGCTTGAGCGCTGTGAAAACTGACAGACATGCCACAAGGATAAGTTCCTCAGAAACAGAGGGCTAAAACTTTTGAAAGGTGCTCCAGCCCTTCCAAGGCAAAATGAACAGTCAGATATCAGGGGAAAAAAACATACACTTGTCACATCTGATATCTATTTCTTTTCCCCTCAAATTGAGGTGTATGTGAAAGAATAAAACATAGATTAGGACAAACTGTGCAACTTACTGGAGTTGGTGCAATTTTCCTCACTGTCAAGCATATATGCAAGAAAGGCCAAATTTATCCACTGTGTAAATCTACTGTCTGTGTGGTTGGGACAAATCCTGTACACGGATAAAATTCACCCTTGTAGAAAATCTTCTGTAAATGAAATATTCTTTTTTCTATGTGGCTTACTGTAATTAAGATTTTTTTTTTTAATGTTTGCTAGAATATCATGCCCAGAAGTGATCCTGCAATGCACTGAGCACCTTATAGGGCCTATTGTCTTATTCTGTATGTGAGTGTTAAACAGCTGCAATTCTGCTGACACCCATGAATTTCCTAGCTTCTGAAACTGGTGTAATGGACAGCATCTATGTTTCCCATTGAAATAAAATGGTCTGATCAGGTTTGTGGGGAGGAATCGTAGAATCATTAAGGTTGGAAGGGAGCTTTAAGATCATCGAGTCCAACCATTAACCTAACCTGACAAAACCACTTCTAAACCATATCCCCAAGTACCACGTCTACCCTTTTTCTAAACACCTCCAGGGATGGTGAATCCACCACCTCCCTGGGCAGCCTATTCCAGTGTTGGATAACCCTTTCAGTGAAAAAATTTTTCCTAATATCCAACCTAAACCTCCCCTGGCTTAACTTGAACCCATTGAATAAATGAGGATGATCCTTAGTTGTATAGGGCAGTGTTAAGAGTGTGTCCATTAAATACACTTGTGCATCGTTCGCGTGTAACAACATTGAAATCTTCAGAAATTCTGCTTTCTGAACATCTTAGTGAAAGGTGACATCTGAACTCTTTAGTAAAACCAGTTAATGGCACTGGGAGATGTCCAGGATAGCTAAATAGCCAGGAAAATTTTCAGGCTATGAATTTCCTGGCTCTCAGTTGTTGTTTCATTGTAGGTGTTGTTCCTAAGCCATGAGCAGTGAACAGCCACTGAAGATGCTGATTCTCAACGTGTGCACCCCTTCTCTGATGGGTGTAACTGATGGGCTCTCAAGTCATATCTCTGTTACATCTCCTTCTCGTTTGAAGGCCTGTGTGACTTTAGTAGAAGGGCTGTGAACTGAACTTAATTAGAAAATTCATGTACAGTTAGCTTTGAAATGTGTCCCATGGTGCTGAGATGTTGGAAGAGTTTTAAATCCTAAACAGTCTCTATTTTTGTCATTTACCATCAGTCTCTTGGGAACGTATTTGTACCTTGATTTATGCATTGAGTTTAATCATCTTTCTGAACATAACCCTGTGCGCATGAAGAAGAAATTTGAATATGCCTATTCCTGTTGTTTCAAAATAAATAAAAAAAAACCCAACAAAAAAAAAAAACACCACAAAAAAACCCCAGTGACATCGAAATTTCTTTTGTTGAATGTATATGAAATGGGGCTTGTATGACTACAGGAAATCATAGGCATGAGTCTTCAATATTGCAGATGAAATTGCAGCTAATTATAGTCTTATGGAAAAGTAAGTGGAAATACTTTTTTGATTTACCATATAAAAATGGTGCAAAATAATGAATTAAAGAAATGCTTACCGTGTCTTTTATAAGCTATGAGTTTCATGCATTCGAAGTCTAGCTGGAAAGTGATCACTCTCACCGAGTCTCAGAAGATGCTCAGCACCTCACTGATTCATCCAGCAGAAACTGTTAGTGATAGTGAAGCATGTTCTCGTGGTTCAGTGTTCAATTTTCAGCGCTCTCATAGCCATCGTCTGTGACCGAGGGCGATTAATTCAACCCTTTGGTCTACATTTCCCAGCTGTGGGATAGCATCACGATGTTCCTTTGCTGTTTGGGAGCTGTGAGAATAAAGCTGGAGTTGAAAGTACTGACATCACCCAGCGATGAAGCAATGGAAATTCCTAGGTAATCAGATAGGACTATTGCTTTGTTTGGATGCCTATCACAAAGGGGGGACTACGCCACAAAAAACCCCCAACAAACCCACAAACAAGGGTAACAGCAGGAACCTCTGGCAGAGAATGCTGTATTATAATTCCCTGGTAGAATATGGTTGGGGTGTGTTTTGGGGCTTGGGCACGGCTTCTGTGTTTATCTGCGCTTGTCTTTCAGCTCACAGTGCTGCATTTGCAAGGCCCCTTGTGCTGGTGGAGATGATGAACTTGGGAGGCTGTGTGCAGGGCGGGTGTGGAGTTGAGCGTCAGCTCGTGTTGGTGTAGGCTGTGTTGCTTACAAGGCCAATAGCGTTCCTTTGGAAATCTCATTTTCTTTAAATATTCTGTGACGCAAACTTAGAAAAACCCTTCTAAAATATGCCTTCTGATAATTGTCCAGTAGTAACTCATTTTGCCTATTATCAAACTGAGTGAGCGACCTCTCCTGTATTTTTTTAATGAGCTTTTCACTAGAAGATACTTAATTCCCCATTAACTTTAAGCTCAGAGGTATGCCATATAGTGTATTCTGGTCCTCTAAAACAATATTCCCTGTAAAAGAAGACACTGGAAGTGGCCTAAAATAACAACTGTGAAAGACAAAGAGGTTTTATACTTCTGTTTAAATGTCTTCTATTATTTCTTTGTTCCCGGGTTGTTTTTCATTTGCAATTGTAAAACTAAGAGTAATAGCCATACCGTACTCTTTTCAGGTAGATTTTCTTTGTGTTAAAAAAATATTTCAAGCGTTTAACAACACTTACAGTAAATGGCATTTAAGGTAATGCTTTTTTTCCTTTTGTAACCCATCATGTTCATTTCCTATATAGACACTAGTTCTTGCCTTTTTTTTTGTTGATTGTTGTTTGGTTTTATACCTCTGAGTTACACAAGGAAAGGATATCCTTTGATTTAATGTTTATCTGATGGTCTAATGTTGGGTCACAGATGAGCTTACATCAAAGCTTCAGTGATATTTATGTAACTGAGTCTAAGTTGTGGCAGCCTGTTGCAACATCATGGTGAGATCTGAGAAAACACTTAAGATGGTCATTTAATCCTCTGGTTGCAAGGGTTACCTTTTGTCTTTTCCCTTGATTTCATTGTTGTTCTTAAGATGGAGATTGTTCAGGTAATACAGTTAGCTGAAATAGGATCTGTTTTTTATTAAACGGGAGACTGCCTGTGTATTTTGAGTGTCTTTCAGTACATGGGGGAATATGTAAGGTTATAAATCACAGAAAGAAAACACCGTAGCACTTCAATAAAACATCCTGCTCTAGAGTGTCTGGGACAGAGAACATGAGCGTTTCACTACTTCCATGGAACATAATAAGTCACCCAGAAGACAAAGTGCTTGTAATTTCTTGTTCTAATGTCTAACATTCTTGGGCAGGATTCCCATCCAGGGCTACTACCTAAAGGCAAAGGACCTGACGCTTCAGACTAATCTCCCTTACCTGGAAAGTACTCCGGTTGAAATTCGGGTATTGCCCTGTATCAGGAACATTCTTGGTATTGCTGTTCAGCATCACGGAAAGCGACTGTAAACATGTAAAAAAGCTTCCCGGACCATTGTGTAATCAATTCAAAGTACTTACCTCCTCCTAACCTGCGCTTCTTTCTGACCAATTTCTGTGGTCTTATATTCATGTTGACTTGCTCGATCCACGAAAAATCCCATAAAACTCTTAGAATTCGTGTACGTTAACTGCAGGGTACCAAGACCTGGCTAGGCCCAGAAAAGAACTAATATGCATTTGCTACGAGGACTTTCATTTGCTGAGGACAGGTTTCAGGTGTCCATCTTCACATATCTATGAAGAAATATTGATTCCAAGGATTCTAGAGGCATTTGATGGTTTCAGGAAGGAAGGCTCATGTTTTTTTCATCCACCACCATTCCAGTTCATCTTTTTTAAACCCTGCTGTGACTCTGGAGTTCAGGCACCAAGCATTACTTGTCTGCCTCAGCTAGTCACTTTTGACATCAAGTGTACTTGATCTGGGGCTGGTAGTTTACTTCAAACATTGTTCATATGAATGGGTCTGGCAGCTGGGAGACTGCAAAAAAAGTGCACGAACAGTGATTCTTGTTTTCTGTCTTCAAAACAGATCTATTGTACTGTTTCTGCTGGCTGTTTTGAAGAGTCTTGACTTTGAAGCTGGAGAGAAATCATTATCTAAGTCGCATTCATTTAAAGTTGAGGCCAGTGGTCTCATAAGTGATCACTCACATTAGCCTTATGAACCTTCTCCATGGATGGCTGAGAAGAATATTGCCTTATTGTAAGGTAATTTAAATAAAAAAAATAAATCTGTGCACTGTGAATGCACACAGTATATTACAAGCATTTATACATTATGCATCCCAACTCCTATCATTCGATTATAGATCACTACTGTTTCTTTTCTCTCTTGACTTCCTTTAGCTTGTGACATGCTCTGCTGTCATTCTCTCACTCTCCTAATATTTTCACTATTGAAAATACTACAGTTTTCCTTTTTCCTTTTCTCACTGTCAGGTATTTGGTCGTTTTTTGTCCTGTCTTAAAGCTTAAACTCAGAAATTGAAATATGTTGATTTTTCTTTTTTTCTTTTTTTAAGAAATGACAACTTCGCTTTATTTGATTTTTAAATGTATACGGCAGGTCTTTCTCTAACACTCAGATCTCACCTAAAGCTTTTTCCTAAGGGTCTAAAAATGCCTTTCAAAAAAGGTAAATCTGGTTGTCTCTATTTAAGGCAGGGAAAACTGCAACTCTGAGATGAGGGCTTTGCTTAGAGAGAGAAAGCAGATCAGTGGAAGCCCAGGCACAGAATGGGCAAGCGTACTATTATTCAGCCCCATATCAGAACCATTACGGGTGGGAGTTTCTGTGCTAAAATCTCATTGAGGCTTGGACTGTAAACTGGTCGTTATAGCTTGATAATTCTTCCCTTCTGGGATTTAAATGGAGCAATTCAGTGCTAGAGGTCAAAGCAACACTAGATTTGGATGGACAGTCAGGGCAGAGGGTAAGACCAGAGCAGCAGTGGGAGGGCACGAAGTGGAAGGGATGTGGTCATGTTAATTCAGTGCAGCTTCACACAAGCAGCACAGGGAGACTTACAGGAGTGTTTTTGAAAGGGAAAAGTGGGTATGATAATTGGGTAAGTCAATGACAATTTGTGAAATTACACCTTTGTGTCACAATCTATCAGTAATTCCCTCTTGCTATATTTGGATGATTTTCCTGTAGCAGTAACAGGGATCGAATGGTGACCAACCCACCTTTCTGAATTACTAATTTAGGAAAGTAACTAAAGAATTGGGCTGCAGTGTGTGAATCATCCCAGATAAAGGTCAGAATTTACTGCTCTGTTCTCTCTTCGTTTAGCTAAAGATACTTGAACTTTTTAGAAACAGCTAATAACTGAGTGTAAGAAGCCCTGATAAAATAGTGAAAATGCGGGACAGCAGAAGAAACAATCTAGCAAATCAAATGAGTGATTGAAGGCAGTTGTCGTTTGGTAACGCTGCTGCTCCAGCAGCAGCCAGCTGCTCCTGGAGCCCTGTCGTTTTGGGTGCCATCAGTAGCAAGATACAGGCAACGCATGGCAAGGAGGAACAGAAGAACAGAAACTGGTGTGAGTTTCTGAAGACTGAGCTGCAGATCAGAACGTGCAAGGGTCCTGGTCCCAGCACCTCTTCCCATGGCTGTGCCTTCCCTCCATGGTAGACGGCTCACAGCCCGCCGTGCGTATCCAGGCAAAGCCTGACGCTTTGCAGCAGCTCTCCTTCAGATCTAAGGGGCTCGACTGAGGACTGCATGTGGAGTAGTGTGAATGCGTCTGTCTTAGGGTGCTATACTGCTCTGTCAGTCTGTTAAACGTAAGCGATTTTTGGGTTAAATCAATGGAGACACTGATTCTGGTGAAACAGTAAATGCTATCCCTGCTCAGTTTAGTTGATTGCCTATCATACCTCTCATCTGGGAGGAAAACTCTGCATGGGATTCTGGTTTTGATTTATTTATTTTTATGGGTTATTAGACTGTGTGGAAGTTTAGTTCTTTTTTTAAACAAACAAACCAGCAAAAAATGTATCATCATGAAAAAGACTCTCCCCTGAGGAGTTTTATATTCTGTATCAGCCAGATATAAACCCTTGGAATGAAAAGCAAGAAACCCTGATAGTGAAGACTTTATGAAGGAAAAGTAGGAGATTTTCGTGAAAGAGGAGGTGGTGGCTTTTTGGTTCAGAAAAGCTTTGCAGGGTATTGGCAGAACACCTCAGACAAGTTAAGGCAAAGGTGGTGTGCAGCCCACTTCTTGCTGCTGCTGCATGGGGAGATGACTACTAATCTTGTGGAGGAATTG
Source organism: Ibidorhyncha struthersii (assembly GCA_013398815.1). Lineage (NCBI taxonomy): Eukaryota > Metazoa > Chordata > Aves > Charadriiformes > Charadriidae > Ibidorhyncha > Ibidorhyncha struthersii. The sequence goes on along the minus strand of VZSZ01005438.1, from coordinate 2,341,762 downwards.
CCTTGGTTTCAGTATCTCCCAGTGATGAGTCTCCGAAGAAATAGTCTGGGGTTTATGCTGTTGTACTAACAGTTTTTGACTCACTATATGAAGTCCTTTACATTATGCATGAGATGTGCATTTTGCCCAGTTTGAACTGTCCACACTAATGGAAGCACTAATGTTAGATGAATGGTATCGTTGAACTAATGTGATTCTTAACTGGCAAGCAATACACCGTTGGTGTGAAAATGCAGGAAACCTAATACATAGCCACGTCATGAAAAAGGGTGGTGGTGTGTACATAGAAGGGGAACTTGTAGTGTGCTGGAAAACAAATAACTACAGGCCACTCCTAGACAAGTAAACAAATAATATGAACAGCCACATCCTAATTTGTTTGATTAATGGATGCATAGCTATCAGAGCGTAATGTAGATAGAGGTAAACTTTGTCTGGCTCAAACTATGGTACAATGCCAAGAAATGAAATCTCAGAATCTCCTCCCCTGAGATCAAGCAGGAGTCTGGGTCTGACCAAGCCCAGGAGACCTCAGTACTCAAAGATGCTTATTTACATGCCATACAAAATAGGACCTTTTTCAGGCTTTGAGGGACTCTGCTGGCTCAGCCCATATGGCGAACGGCAGCCTTTCATTTATGAACAACCACAACAAAGAAGTATTGCAATGCTCAGAAGCATATTGGGCAGCAAGGCCATAGGAGGAAGTCCAATACGCTGTTCAACAGCTGTCTGGACCCCTGTTTACAAGAGAGTGATGAGATTAAGAGCGGTTTTGCATTTTCCTCTAGATGTTTGCGGTTTTAGGGTTTCCACAGACAGCTTGAAATCTGCTGTGTGGTTTGACAGGCTCACCTGTTTCACTCCGCGCAGTTGTGGATGTTTTGGGGCTGTGCTTATCTTGGCTTTTTTTTCCTTGCACACATGACCTGTGAGGTCCCTGCGTGAGACTGGTTGCGTTTCTTGTGGAGGGCCGCTCAGCAAACAGAGAAAGCACATCTGGGAACTCCTAATAGTTGGGAAAGCTCGCGTGCCCTTCTTCCCTTCTGTTACTGCAAGGATTTCATGTGGAGGGAACAGAATCAGAAGAGCAAGAGGTGACTCAAACTGTTTTTTGACCTCTCGATGCTGTCCTCTGCAAACCAGGTCTGGGTGAATAGGGCAGGGCAGAGAGAGGGATTGTTATAGGTGTGTCTGCTGTGTCCTGGAGGTTGCTCTCACCCTTAGTTTGGATAAGCTTATGGGCTGAGAAACTGGGGCTTTTCCCCAGTTTTTGGGCTGTTCCCAAAGGCAGGTGTTGATTCCACGTATGTCTGGCGACCATAGACATTTGCTCAAGCTGAAGTGACTGGGAGTGTCTTTATCTGTACTGGTAGCGACAGGATTGTTTTCTAGTTACTCCGTGTATGATTATGGTTGGTTGGATAAAATACTATTGCTAATCCTATACAGTAAAAGCTATAGTTTGTCCACCAATAACTTGGATTTAAAAAATTCCTTTTGTCATTGTTTGGAGAATTTTAGTATATTTTTGTATTTATGAGATTTCATTTTGAACCACTCAAGTTAGAAGCATATTTCATTAGTAAATGGAAGCTGAAATTCTCAGCTGTAGCAGGACTCCAGGAGCTAAAGGTTTAAGAATCATCCTGGATGACATAATCCCCGCAACAGGTACGGGAATCGGGGAAGTCCTCTGCATATGTGTTTGCTTCATTCCATCTCCCTTCCTGTTTTTTTTATAAGTAACATCAGTATTGGCTTCTGTGCTTTGTTGTTAGAAAAGTCTTAATTTGATTGAGTATTTTAATAAACAGAATCCCTAAAAGTAACAACATCATACACAATGAAATGTTCTCAGGTCCTGACATTAAGAGAAGCCTGTGCCTGTATCAGCCAGTGGTAAAAGCCCTCTCCTTTGGGGGTACTTCCCCAGTTGAACCAATTTTTCCAGATGGATTATTCTAGTTTTTTTATATTGGGCTTGAATTTATGAGATACTTCTTGAAGGTTTGGTGGTGGTGTCCCAACACATCACACCCCCCCGCCCCCACCTTCTTTTTTCCCCTTTATCTCTGGTTCAAACAGGAGAGAAGTAATTCTCAGAAATATGGTAACTTTGATTACTTGATTTTCAGAGATTTCCAGCTCCCAGAGTCGCTTAAATTTCCTATAGAGGAGGCGCTATTACTCTACATTTTAGTCAGTCTCAGACATACCTTCATGTCTTGGGAAGGCTGGGAGGGAACAGGTCAGACATACAAGACAGAGTTTTAAAAAAGAACTTACCAAGAAGATTGTCTGGGTCACTTGTAGATGGACTCTGGAAAGGTCTCCTACATGGTTCAGAGGGGACAGATACTAATACATGTTTGAGTTTTTGAGTTCACTGATTTTCAGAAGCTCTGAGGGAACGCTTGTCAAAAGTGTGAATTCAAGACTGTAGCCCTTGCTGTCCTTCAGTGGAACTTCTTATCTTGATTCCTCAAATTAGTTTGAAAAAAAGTGTTTATGACATAAGTGTATAGAATCATAGAATGGTCAGAGTTGGAAGGGATCTTAAAGATCATCTAGTTCCAACCCCCCTGCCATGGGCAGGGACACCTCCCCCTAGACCAGGTTGGTCAAAGCCCCGTCCAACCTGGCCAACTTCTGGTGATGGGGCATCCACAGCTTCTCTGGGCAACCTGTTCCAGGGTCACACCACCCTCAGAGTAAAGAATTTCTTCCTAATATCTAATCTAAATCTACCTGCTTTGAGTTTAAAACCGTTACCCCTCATCCTATCACCACTCCCTGATAAAGAATCCCTTCCCAGCTTTCCTGTAGCCCCTTAAGGTACCGGAAGGGGCTCTAAGGTCTCTGCAGAGCCTTCTCTTCTCCAGGCCGAACCACCCCAACTGTCTTACCATGTCCTTATAGCAGAGCTGCTCCAGCCCTCTCATCATCTTAGTGTCCTCCTCTGCACTCACTCCAACAGGTCCATGTCCTTCCAATTTAGAGACAAGGATGTCGTGTGGGACAGCGTCAAATGCTTTGCACAAGTCCAAGCAGATGATGTCAGTTGCTCTTCCCTTACCCACCAACGCTGTAACCTGTTGTAAAAGGCCACCAAATTGTCAGGCACAATTTGCCCTTTGTGAAGCCATGTTGGCTGTCACTGATCACCTCCTTTTTTCCATGCTGCTCCATGATCTTGCTGGGCACAGAGGTGCCACTGACCAGCCGGTAATTCCCCAGGTCTTCCTTTTTTCCCTTTTTAAAAACAGGGGTTATGTTTCCCCTTTTCCACTCCGGGGGAACTTCACGGGACTGCCACGACTTCTCAAATATGATGGCTAGTGGCTTAGCAACTTCATCCGCCAGTTCCCTCAGGACCTGCGGATGCATCTCATCAGGTCCCATGGATTTGTGCACCTTCACGTTCCTCAGCTGGTCCTGAACCTGATCTTCTACAGTGGGTGGTTCTTCATTCTCCCAGTCCCTGCCTTTGCCGTCTATGACTTGTGCAGTGTGGCTAGAGCATGTACCGGTGAAGACTTGGGCAAAAAAGTCTTTCAATACTTTACTATTAAATTAAGCCAGCCTTTATAAATATATAAAGATATAGGTATCAGCTTTTAGTATCATTGTGTAGCTAATCAAGACCTCTAAAGACAATTTCTAAAACAACATTCTCATTCTAGGGGTAAAAATAACAGAGCAAAATAAAACAGTTTCTATTTTCCAAGTATCTTTGGACTGTAAAAAGCAGGACTCCAAAGGGAGATTGCAAAGGTCATGGAAACAGTTAAACCACAGTTTAAGACAGCGGTCGTGCTCTCCTCATTCTGTTTTTCTAACCTTGTATTTGCACTTATTTTTTCAGCTGCTTTGCTTTAGAATCCTGGAGATAAATAATAAGAGGTGTAGTAATATCCCTGCTGTTAAAACAGTATCAGCAAATAACCTGTGTGAGCCCAATTCTTTCCTTGAAGAGAATCCTAGGTTCAGGGGATAGCAAGTTTGTACACCTCTGTCACTCATAACAGCACTTCATACTTGTATGCGCCTAGAAAGATGGGATCTACATCTGAGGCGAGATCCTGTTTGGGCCTGAAAACAAGATGTGTTTTCCCCTCCTTTGGGAATCTCTGCAATTTAAGTGAAGAAAGCAGATGCAAAGTGTTCTGATGACAAGCAGCTGAACAAGTTGCCCAGGTGGCCAACGTGGCCAATGGCAACCTGGCCTGCATCAGGAATAGTGTGGCCAGCGGGACTCGGGAAGTGATCATCCCCCTGTGCTCGGCACTGGTGAGACCCCACCTCGAATACTGTGTTCAGTTCTGGGCCCCTCACTACGAGAAAGACATTGAGGTGCTGGAGCGTGTCCAGAGAAGAGCAACGAAGCTGGTGAGGGGTCTGGGGGCTGAGGGAACTGGGGCTGTTTGGTCTGCAGAAAAGGAGGCTGAGGGGAGACCTTATAGTTCTCTACAAGTACCTGAAAGGAGAGTGTAGAGAGATGGGGACTGACCTCTTCTCCCTAGTGACAAGTGATAGGACGAGAGGAAATGGGGTCAAGTTAAGCCAGGGGAGGTTTAGGTTGGATATTAGGACAAACTTTTTCACTGAAAGGGTTCTCCAGCATTGGAATAGGCTGCCCAGGGAGGTGGTGGATTCGCCATCCCTGGAGGTGTTTAATAACAGGGTAGACGTGGTACCTGGGGGTATGGTTTAGAAGTGGTATTGTCAGGTTAGGTTAATGGTTGGACTCGATGATCTTAAAGGTCCCTTCCAACCTTAATGATTCTATGATTCTGTGTTAAAAAAATATAATTAATTTAATACCAGGATGCTGTGCTCCTCACAGCAAGGATAGTAAGTCAGTTTTGGAGGTTGCGCTGGGGTTTATAAATATCAGTGGACAGACCTGGGTTTAAATAGATTTTTGAACTACTTGTGTCTTTGACAGGCTGTCATAGTGTGAAAGGGGAAAATAGAGAACCGTTGTTAACACCAGCAAACCTAAATAAATTGCTGTCATGCCGTGGGTCAACACTGCCTATTTGGTACTTGCAGTAGATTCTTGAAAAGGCGGGGAAGGGAAATAAAATCCTGTACGATTTGGCTAAACTTTGGGACCAGGCAGATCACGGACTTCTAGAGTTTACTGTAGGAAAGAGATTGTTTTACAGCTCTAGGGAGGGTATAGGAGATGCTCTGTCACCACCTGGGAGAACAAGGTCCCCGCTACAAGGAACTTATAGCATCGTTATGTTTCAGTCAAGACCTGTATGATGAACAGGTTGTGCAGATGAAGTTAGCCACATATGAATGGGTAGTTGGGAAGAAAAAGGTGCAAGTAATGGATAGGTGGAAGTAGCCAGAAAGGCAGAAACTTTTTGAATTTCCTGAGCAAAAGCCTGCTGTGATTATGAGGAAATAGGTTCTTCTGGTTTCCTTGATGTCCTGCATGCCTCACAGAAGAACCGAGCTTTCAGAAGGAATTTAAGTAAGACTTGGAGAGTCTACAGGCCAGTTCAGGAGCGGCTTTCCATGCACCTGCTCAGTGCGGGGAATACGGAAGATAAAGTTGGCATTATTTAGCACTTGATATACTGGAGCTATGCAAGAAGTAGGAATGAATGAAGTTTTGCAAGTATCGCGATGCACAGTTCTGTATCTACTAGCAGCATTGCTAATATGCCTGGAGAACATAAAGAACAATTCTGCAGTCAGTGTTCTGTAGCTTCGGTAATCAAGGAATGCCAAAAATTAGAAATGAAATGTCCTGTTAGTTCATCTCCCCCTATAAAGGGATGCTTCCTTTATTATGTATGATAGTAATTAGCTTGCTTGCAAGGGGAGGAAGTACGGAACAGAAGAGATTTAAAATAGTGATGGAGAGCCCAGAGCTGGGAGGATGAGACTGCAACAGAGGATTATCAGGACTGAGAGCAATGGTTTAGTACTTTCCACCTCCAAAACATTGCATAGATATTAACCAATTAATTTGCACAAATGAGCCGTGAAAATGATCAGTGGCTTTGTTGAAGTCCAAACATAGTGAAATCATGTTTCAGATTTAGCACTTAATGCTCCCAGTCTTATGGGTTAGGAGAGAGAGAGAGAGAGTTTGAGCTTTCAAAGAGCTGCTGACCCTAGGTGAGTGTCCGAGACCACCCTTACGCTGCCCAGGGGTGTGTGGCTGGAAGATCCTGTCACAGATTTAACGGCGGCAAGGACTGCCTACTCTGACGCATAACATACGCTGTACAATTTCACTAGGGATTCCTTTTAAAGTTCTGTTACTTGTGGTTGAACTGAAGGACGCCTTTTCAAAAGAAGGTTTTGGGCTTAGTATTCTAAAACATAAATAATTTGCCACCTTACTTTAAAATTTATTCCAGTAGTTAGTTAGCTTTCTTGCCACTCCCTCCTTTTAAGTAAGGAGATAGTAAATGAGTGATCTTTAAAGACTGAAATAACTGTTCCTTTCTATATGGATATAGAGTTGGGTTTTGTTGCACCTCTGCTGATTGTGTTATAAGGCCAGAAATGTAAATACTACGTTCTTGAACTTTTTCCAAATCTTTTTTATACAATCCAGAAACATTCTGTCTTCTCCCAGCATTTTTGAAATTATTTTTTGGTTGTTATGCTGTGGCTTATGCAGCAAATAACAGGTGTGTGTGTTTTCAATTCTGGGATTTGCTCTTGGAGAAAAATAATTAACACTGGCAGGAGTTTGATTGCATTAATTCACAAAAAGAAACACCCAAACGATAAATCCATAGTGGGAGAACTGCCCATATGTTACAGATTGGCTTAACATGGATGAGGCATTAAATAAACTAAGTCTGAAAAATAAAAACCTTATCAGCTTTATTAGCGTTGAACTCTGTGGCTTCCACTGGGGCTGACACAGTTAATTAAAGATGCTCTGGTCTAATTAGGTTGCACATCAAAAATACAAATGCAAGTTGGGTTTTTTAAAGACCTGTCTGAGCTCCAATTCCCAATGTTGTGAATATTTATTTTATTCAGTTAGTCTCCACCTAGACCAAGCTGTGTTAGGTTAGCTAACACGAAAATACAGGGATTGTAGTATGTAGATTTCTTGCACAGAGCTAGGCTGGCTCGGATCCCGAATGTCTATATATCTGAGGAAGACAAGTGTGGGCTAGGGAGAAAGACGACTTTATTTTGAATTTTAAATCATTATCTGATTCTATTTGACTGGCTTAATTCTATTGGTGACTAGCTCATGAAGAAATCCATTGCTTTCATTTGTTTTACTACCTATGGGATTGATTCCCCTGTGGGTCCAGTCCAACCTCTACCGAGGTCAATGAGAAGACTGCCATCGATTTAGTAGAAGATGGTTCAGAATCAATGGGAATGCTGCATGTCAAAATGGAGGAGTGTTCCTTCTTTCTACTACGTCCTATGCTTTAAAAACTGAATTCTTCTCCTTGTATCAACCCCCTGTGGTGTATTCCCATGATTTTCTCTCCGTGGGCAAGGTTAAGCATGGAAGACTTTGATTCAGCCCCTCTAGTTCCTGTATATGGTTCTTTTTTCAGTATGCTCTTATGTTCAGGATGGCAGGTCTGAACTTAACCTCCCATCTACCAGCAATAATTTTCACTCCTTATGATGGCATTTGGGCAATTCCAAATCACTTTGAACAAAATGCTTCTATTTCTAATGCCTACCTAACCAGATAATTATCACTCAGCCAAACACATACTGGCTGGGGACAGGTATAAAATGAGAGCATTTCTAAACCTTTTCATTAATGGAAGATGCAAGGCCAGCCGTAGCTTTTTAGAATCCATCATTGATTTTTGGTGCTGTTTTGGTAGCTCTAAATCTTAAGTGACACCTAGACCTCCCTCAGTGACAGAAGGGGGTTGACATCAGCAGCATGAGACTGTGGCTCTTGCTGATTTTACTCAGTTTGTGAAACCTGAACCTATGTGTTGGAAAATGGACACCTAGGAAGAGACGGTTGGCCACAGTTTTAAATCTGGCCTCATTTACAACTGTGCACACAGTAATATTTCCCAAATATTACCCTTGTCACATCCTATTGTGGAGTTCCACATTCAGTGTTAACTTTAATTTTTCTTAGTGACTGGAAAGCGTGCAGACAATCTGCCTTGTGCAGTTTGCTGTAGCAGGGTTAGTTACTGGATTAGGATTTTGGAATCATTTAAAACTATTTCTTGGAGAAAGGAGACAGACAATTCTGATTTATTAAGAGTGACTTAGTGTTAAATGGAGTGCAACTCAAATGGCAGGCTGCCTTGAGCTATTTTGGCTTTGTTTCCTGCTTTGCTCATTGTATGTGTGTGTGTGTACATCCATACAAATTCAAATCTCACCCCAGAGCTGAAGAAAGCGATGCAGTCTCTTTGCTCAACCAGTGATCTACCTAGAGATAGCCAAGTGCTGTAAGTAGATGTGATGTCTCAGTGGTTGAATTACTCTTTTTAATCATTTCTGCTGAACAAATCTACAGTAATGATACAAATCCACAAGCCGGCTTCATACTCTGTGCCCCATCATCAAAAGCAATTGCAGGATCCACGTTCTCCATGATCTGCTTGAGGGAGGACAGAAATACAGTTGCAATAGGTACTTGAAAGGCAGCAGTGAGCAGACGAGAGATGCGTTGCTACGAGGACCATTCCCGTTGAGACACTGGTTAGCTACGCCTGGGTCTGGCCCAGATAGAGCAATGCTGACAAACGGTAGAGATTAGCTGTGTGGGTAGGTGGTGGGACCTGCCTACGTGTTCGCTGTTGCTGCTGCCAAGACCCTCTTCGCTTGTAGAGCAGGCTACTAATTTTATGTTTCTCGCACTGGTTAGCGTTGAATGTCATGCATCTGTAATCTGTGGTGTGATTTGCTGCTTTTTCTCAGTGCACTGCTTTCTTCACGCTCTTGAGGGAGGAAAGGTTTGATGCATAAATTGTGAGCCGTGACAGAAAACGTGGCCTTGTATGTTTTACTATTAGTATCAGCCATCTCAGAATGGAGTGGCAGCTTTATCAGTGAATATCCAGCATTTTTTTTCCGATGAAGTTAGACATTTAGGAATAGATGCACCTCTTTCTACTTTCTGAACATACATTTTGTTATGACACCTTACGGAGCTCATTTTAAACCCTGCTTCAGGGCAAAAATATTTATGGCACACTTTAAATAAAACATATTATGTGTTTTGTACAAACATATGTATCATTGTCCCCCTAGCTGGAGCTGATATAATTTCTGACACCAAGTGCTATGCCTCATGCAAAATTCATGACATGTCATTGCATAAGAATGAATGTGTTCCTTTAAGATACAGGCTTTCCAGCCTGATAACCACTTAGTTTTCAGTTTCAGGAACCAAAACCCTTCCTTGCTGTGACTGTTTGAGTGAAACACTGTGTCAGTGACTGGCAGCCTCGGATTCCAGGTGGTAGGTTGATAGTGTTTTTCTCCTGCAGATGGTCTTTACGTCTAAGTCAATGGTATTTGTGGGTCTATATTTAACATAAATCACCCCTTAGAGTAGCAACAGGGCTGGTCAGTGAATACTTGTCTGACGCATGGATATATAACATCCCCTTGTTAAAAGCTTTCAATACTGAAACTTTTCCGTTTCTAATCCTTATTTATAAAAACAGGAAAAAATAGCTCTGTCAACAACATACATGTGGTGGTAAATTATTATAAAGTCATAATGTACTGCTGCATGGGTGTTACAGGCATAGGTTAGACCTGCTTCATGCACAGCACTGTGCAAGCATGATGCAAAAGTGGTCCCCAACCTCAAGGATGAACAACGCAAACAAAGGGGTACGAAGATAGCGAGAAAAACCCCACTGAGTTGAGGAAAAAAAAATAATCCCCAAACCCAGAAACATCAGGGTGGGGAATAGCTGAGCAGTGCCAGGCTGTGCCTTCAGGCTCTTACTGGAAAGCACCTCCACTGACCTGGGCTCCTCCGCTTGCTTCCAGCGCCGAGAGGCAGCAGCACCTCTGGGCTGGGAGGGGGTGCTGTTTATTCTTGTCTCACGTCTGTGGAGCCAAGGAGCAGGGTTCATCTCTGGACTCTGTCAGCTCCTTCGCAGCTCCGTCTCTCTGCTGGGGAAGAGGTGATGGGGAGTATCCCCTAGAGGTGATGTAGGGGCCACAGAACAGGATTAATTTTTGAACAGCTGAGGAGGTGGTTAAAGCATAACTTTGAAAAGGAAACAGAAGGTAAAGATTAAAGATTGGAAAGTCAAGAACAAAAGGGTTTAAAATAAAGGCACTGTTCTTAAATTGTCCTGGATTAGCTGTGCTGTCTGCGGGGTGTGCGCACAACTACGCGGCGGTTCTTGAAGAGCCCTGGCACATGGCTTCTCCCTGGGGAAGGCGGCTTCCCCTGTGGCTGAGGTGAAGGCTGGCTGGCACTGTAATGCATACGTAAGGATTGCTAAGACTGTGTTTTGTAGCACATTGAAGGCCCAGTACTGTGACAGCTACCGCTTCTTAAAACCATGCAGGGATGTTGATGAAACATGGCAAAGCCTATTGAGTCCTATTAGTTACAAAGGGTGGAGAGTGTTGTCTTTTATGTTAGCACTAACATCATCTTCTTGTGCAGAAAATCACTGCTCTGACACACCTGGCTCCATCTCCCCGCCATTAAACCGATTAATACAACAAATGGTATTTTATAATAAATATGTGTCACTTCCATGATTTTAACTAGTCTTTTGATTTGTTTCCTATTTTATGTTGTTTAGACAGACTGATATAGACAGTTAAAAATCCACTTAAGCATGATACATGGTGGCTGCCTGACAGACAATAACATTGATATATATGACTAGAAGAATCTCTAATTAGATTTTGGCAGCACTGTCACAGTCAGGGAAAGTTTCCCCAAGTACTTCATTGAAATGATATTTTATGCAACCTCAGGTAACAAAGGCCATTTTTAATTAAGCAGGTCCCCTCAAAAGGACGTTGAACTTAATGTCCTTTTTTTCAGTGGCCTTTGCCCTTGCAGTATCTGCCTCCTCAAATATACTTTTTGATAGCATGACTTAAAGTGTATATTAAAAAAAAGTACATAAAGCAGATAAAAATAGGTTAAAAAATTATAACTGAAGCTTGCCCAGAATGCTATATGTAAAATTAGTTGTAAGCATGGAAGCAGCAGTCATTTGATAAATTATTATTGTTATTTATATAGTCAAGGAAAAATGTAGTTTAGAACCAAAGAATGATTATATGATTGCATAATAATATCAATATTCTGTAAATCTCAGCTTTTATGAACACTTCAAAGTAACTATAGAACAGAAGAGAGACTATTAGGCAAATGGAAAACCTATTTCCAGTAACATCTACCTAAAATACTTCAGGTTAGTTTCAGAGCTGGAGAGAGGCTTGTCAGAGGTCTCTGGATACTAGTGCAGTATAAATGTGAAATAAGAAGTACGTACAGCTATGTTGCAGTCAATGGAGATGTACATCATCTTACTTTCTCTGCAGTGAGCTAGGTGTTAAGAATCTGCATCGCTTGAGTTACACTTGCCCTGGTAGCTGCACACAAAAGACATAAAAGGGGCAATCAGATTTCCTCTTCTGGATCTGGACCACTGTTCAGGTTTCTTCAAGACTGCAGAGAGATGTGAGCACCAGATCTGGAGTGCTAACCTGGGAGTATCTAACTGGCAGACAAGTTAAATAAAAGCTTTCCCTGTGGATGTTTACAGCTTAGAGAAAAACAAACAATAAATGTACTATTCCTGTATCCCAGCATTTAATGAGTAAAGATCCATTTATTCCTAAGTACATATTAAGAAATCTCTAATGATACTAGTTGGAGTTGTGTGTGTGGATTGCTATACATCAAGAAAAAAAGGAGTTGAGGGGAGTGGTACTTTGGGAAGGGCCAGAATGTCCAGCGTATGTTGAATGTTTTCCAATCCCATCCATCTCAATGGGAGCAGTGCATTTTTCTGATCCTATAGAGATGAATCCTCTAATTAGCAAAACAAGGGCTGTTGGACAGTCATTGATGTCTGTAGCAATTTTGCTATTAATTGCAAGAAGGGCAGAATTCGACCTAGTCTGCTTAGACCATCTATACATATCACTAAGGAGGTCATTCTGTGGGTTTGCCTATACAAAGAAGTTAGTGTGGTTATTTCAAGTGTGAAGGCAGAATATATCACACTAATGTCCTGTGTTGGCGTGTGTGATGTGCTTTAAAGTAAGAGTTAGGCTATGGCTAATTTTTATACGAAAATAATACACGTGAAAATACAAATGGGAATTTGCTGTTCCCATTCTATCTCTATTAATTCCAAAAGTGAATGGCAACTGGAACATTTGAGAAGACTTGCTCCTCTCCCACGCCAGTGAGCAATTTTGTACAAAACTATCCTTTGCGTATATTTTTGAGGAACTGGAGTGAAGGAAACTGAAAAACATATTAATTTCTTTGCAGAAACAAGTTCTGTGGACCTTGTAACATGGTGCAATCAGCTGAACTCAAATACTAAAGACCCCAGAACTGCAAGAAAAGGTAACTACTTTGTTTTGGGGTTGTTTGTTTGTTTATTTGTTCCCCCCGCCTCCCCCCCCCTGGTTTTCCTGGTTGCAGATTTATTTGGAGGGATTATATTTCATGCCTTCTCATTTTTTTGAATGCATTTTGGGCTTTGTGCTGGTATTTGGTGAGATTTTCTCAGCCACTTAGAATGGAGAAGGTAAGTTTACTTCCCACTGCTCTACCCTATGGTTTGTGAGGAAGACTTGGTTAAGATCAGCTTGTTAACACCCAAGCAAGTAGAAGCTTTCTGTGCATGATCTTTAAGAGAGGACACTTGGCACGTCCTAGCTTAGTGCTGTCATGGTAAGCCTTGTCAGGAAAAAATACACCCTCCAGTGCAGTTTTCAGTGACCATTTCTGGGATGTTTAGCTAATGTTCTAGACACCCCTCTCTATCTCCTCCTTGAGCTCTAAATTTATTTGCTTAGACATGTAAGTCCTGTTTTAGGGCAGGAGCTTATTTTTCCTCAATAACCCCAATTTGCCTTAAACAGTAGATCTGATATCTTCTGTACTGATGAAAACGATAGGAGGCTGTTAGCACTGGTACTATTTATATTGTGTTAATGGGTTTTAACCCTCTCGCTGAGCGGTGCTGATGGTTTAAAATAATGACTAGGCAATAAATTTTTTTCAGGACAGGTGTACAAATAGTACCAAAAAGAGAGCACTGCTCAGGGTCAGACTATGAAAAGAATGGTGTCCCAGATTATAGTGCAAGATGAAACTGTTTCATATGCTGGTAAGACCTGACGACGCATGGGTTTAGCTTTAGCCACCAAGACTTATTTGCTATCATTAACAGGATTCACATGTATCTAATACTCAGACCTGTCTGAGTCACAGTCGTCTCAACTTCTGTTTTCAAAACTATTCATCCGAAGAGAGGGGTGTCCCTACCAACCATTGACTTCAGCAGGAATCAAAGCTGCACCCAGAAAAATCATGGTCTTGCACTGATTCTTGCGATTCTCTGCCATTTTCAAAACCTCTGTGAGGCTCCTGAAATTCCTATCATGACTGTACCAGAAGTGGATAATGGGAAGCCATTTAATTAATCCTGTCTTTAGTATAGGACAGCATAGCTAACTTGTGCTAATTGACCATGATGTCCTACTGTTATACTGAGTATTGAGTTATTTGATAGCAATGTTTGTTTCCATCAATGGAGACATTTTTCATAAATACTTTTTCACTTGAAAATTATAAAACAAACCTAAATGTTTTGTTTTCCATTGTTTCTGTTTTCAGCTCCACACTTCAGTTTTATTACGAAAAGTCAGGTTTTGTTTTTACCATTTAAAAAATGTCCACAGTTAGTCAGCTCTGATATTCACATTGCAGCATCTACTTTCCAACAAATCACACTAAGATATTTTTCAATAAATGAGTAAAGTATGTAGAGCAGAAGGTGGAGAGTAGGTAAGTTTAAATCAAATGTAAAAAGTCATGTTGAAATTGTGATTTAAAGTATGAGCAAAAAGGTAGATCCTTTTGACCTAAGTGCTCCATCTCCTGTTTGAATCACGAACCAAACTTCAGTGAAATTTCTCTACCTGGAGAATACTATGCTGGTATTTACTAAGTTCATCCTACACAAATGTGGAGGAATCCAGCAGCATTTGTTTGTTCAGCAGATACACATTTTGAGTTCTGCAGTCAAATGGGAGCTATTGCAACCTTGCTTACGATAGCTGTTGGTATGATACCATCAAAACATTGTATGCTTTTGCTGAAGATAACATTGTCATTGTAAAGGTTGTATGTTTGAATGGTAGTCTTAAATACCTGTATTGCACACACGTTTTTCCCTCAGGACCATTAGGCTTGTGAGAGAATATATACAGTACTTCAGAATGTAATAAAACACTCATCAACTGTCAAACGCAGAATTCACCCACCGCATGTTCTAGTGTGGATTTAGGCCAACTGATTTAGAGAAGCAATTAAAAATGGTGTCAGAGAGAGTCCGCCAATGGAAAAGGTGTCAGTTTGGCAAAATATCTAGTCTACCTCTTGGAAGCTGTAGTACTTGTATATCCTTCCAGATATCTTTTTTGTTTGCTCTGTTATCGTTGTACAATAGTGAGCATCACATGACTGGTGTTTGATTTGGTTATAATGTTTTCTTTCTTCTGGTTAAACCGTAGAGATAAGTGATTGTTCAGTCCAAGGTCTTGGATTTTAAATGAACAGCTAGCTGATCCTTCACTCATCAATTTACACCTAAATGACAAACCACGAGCATGAAAAAGGAAGGTAACACAAGGGTCTTTGTCAGCAAATAGGGACATACTTTAAATTGTAGCTTTGCTGAAAGTACTTGGCCGTTACAGAATACCTGCTACTCAATAATTCAAAACACTTTACAAATACTTCTATTTTAAGCTTCTTAGCATACTTGTGCACTGAGGAAATGTTACTTTCCCATCTTGCAAATGGGTGCACAGAAGAACAGAACATGGAAATGGCTGAGTAGCTTTATCTCTTCTGGAGGATATCCCTGCAGCAGGCAGCCGGTACATAGGGCAGGCGCCAGGGTGTTTGCATTTACATCAGAAACCTATGGAAAGACCCTGACTCCTCAGCTTCATTTTTTTGTTTACCTTTGAGCAAGGATGTGCCTGACTGGAAGAGCAGTCTGGTGATGAGCAAAACAGGTCTATTGTAAGCAGCTCGAGGTGGGAAGACACAGCCAACAAAATAAGAGATGCTTGAAATGATCTTACTGTCCTTAATCCTCCTTTCCCACTACAGACTGATTTTTTTTTTTTTTTTAATTTCAGAAGAAAATTATCTTTAGGGAAATCAGAGGGAAGAGAAAGAATAGGCAAGGTACAGCTGTTTTTCTCCATAGAGAACTGTCTTGGGGTAGGTATGGGGTGAAAAGAGGAAGAAGAAGAAGAAGAAAAAGGCCTATCCTTATGGTTGGCAAGTGTTGCCACTGTGGTGGTCAGTGGATGTTTTCCACATGTGTACGTGAGGGCAGTAAGGATCCTTGAGCTTGTTTTTCTTCTGTGTGCAGCACAGCACGTTGGCCTAGATTTTATTGCTGTGACCTGAACTCATCTTTGTACCATAGGGGAAATACTTGCAGTGCTTTACAGATCTCGGAGACAGTCTCATTTTCTCAGCACAGAGCTAATATATCAAGCTAATTTACTGCCGTGGTGTGTTGCAAAGCCTATATAATATTGAGTAAACATTGTTGGCTTATACATTAACTGTAACTAAAACCCTGTGCAAACTTTATTCTGGCTTCAGGATTTTCCTTGAAGGAGTGACTGAGAAAAGAAGGGTAGAGGGTTTTTTTCTTTTTTTTCTTTTTTTTCTTTTTTTTTTCTTTTTTTTCTTTTTTTCTTTTTTCTTTTTTCTTTTTTCTTTTTTCTTTTTTCTTTTTTTCTTTTTTCTTTTTTCTTTTTTCTTTTTTCTTTTTTCTTTTTTCTTTTTTCTTTTTTCTTTTTTCTTTTTTCTTTTTTCTTTTTTCTTTTTTCTTTTTTCTTTTTTCTTTTTTCTTTTTTCTTTTTTCCATTTCTTTTTTCTTCTTTTCTTTTCTTTTCTTTTCTTTTCTTTTCTTTTCTTTTCTTTTCTTTTCTTTTCTTTTCTTTTCTTTTCTTTTCTTTTCTTTTCTTTTCTTTTCTTTTCTTTTCTTTTCTTTTCTTTTCTTTTCTTTTCTTTTCTTTTCTGCATTGAGGAAACTTTACTCTTAAACTTGGCAGTTCTGTTAATTCTAGGTCAAGTGGCGGGCATGGTTCGGAGCTTTCTGCATGGATCTCTCAGTTGACTCCCTTTCTTTGTCAGGATCCCTTAGTAGTGTTTAATCTGGTTTCTTTTTCCTATTTGGTGTGCAAATATAACTGAATAAAACAAGAATCTAGATGACTGTCTGCTTTTGAAACTCAGAAGAACTGCTATGCCTTTGTATGGCTAAGGATTATAATGTTTTGAATGATCTAAAAAAGGAAACCAAATATTTAGTTCTTTGAATTTATGTGGGACTCCTTATCTGAGGCATGTAACATGATTTACCAGCAGGAATTAATTAGAAAATAAAGCACTCATGTAAGGAATATCCTTTAAAAGGGAGGAAGGATACCACCAAGATATTTTATTTGATGAAAAGAAATACCTTTATCTTTCAGTATATAGGTTAAAACCATTGAAATTTGATTTAAAAAAAACCTTGTGATAATTCACTATGGTTTTCAGTGACCCTGTTAGATGAAGAGACTGAAGTTGTAGATTTTAAGTCGCCAGCCCAGTATCAGACAGGGAGTGAACTGAAGGGATTCACTGAAGGTATTGATTTGATACCATGAAAGTCTGACTGTGCTCCATCCTGCCAGTATCTGAACAAAGCATGTGTTTGGATTCTCGTTTGAGGATTGTTCAGATACTTTGTGGCTACTGAAGTAGTAAGGTGCTGATGAGAGAAAACAGCAGTGGCATGAGTATGTGCAGGAAGCTCATAAATCCGGTCTATCAGAAGAGGTGGTAGAAACACCATTGCTTTGGAAATACAGGAGTAGACTGGTTGCTCTCATAGAAGGTGTCCTCAAGGGAACCTGTCCTAGAAAGGTGTGGGCAAGAGCATTTTTCTGTGTGCTATTCATGTGAAACTTTTTTCCCCCCAGTGTGTACATTTCTATTATTTACAATAACCATATATTCTAGTTTTACTGGGACTTTCCCAGTTTCTCATGTAATACTGTCCCAGTTAGCTGGGAGCATGAAATAACATTAATCAAAAAATGTAAGGGCTTTGCTTGTATTCAGGGCATATTGCTCTGCTGAGTAAAATTCATTCTGGCTTAAATGTGAGCAAACTTTCCAGTGGATGTGTTAATCTTATTGAACAGAGGTAAGAATGAAAAGTGAAACAGCATCAGAGCTGTTGTTTTGCTCAAAGTGAATATTAACGTCACCTGTTCTTTGTTTCATGATAAACTCAGTTGGTGCCTTACTGTAAAAAATTCTCTCCCATGAGAAGGAGCCAAAAGTCACTACTAAGATAGATTCTGACAGTAGGGACATCAGCATTTATTTTTGAAAAACAATCTCATGTGTCTTCTGCAGGAGCCTGGCAACCCCAAAATGAGTCACTAAGAAGCATCCCATTCTTTTGTTTCTAAAATTGAATCACTTTTAATCACTCTAGATTTCTACTACCTGGGGACAAAATTTCAGTGGAAGGAATACTTACAAACTTTCCTTCTCAACTCGCATTCCTTTATGTCTTATTCATAGGAATTTACTACTGCTGAGACCTGATTTGAAAGTGTCACAGCCTGTACAGTATGCGTTGTGACGCTTTTTGAGTTTGCTAGAAAACAAAAGATCATTTCTCACTGTTTTTCTTGTGCTAATGGGGAGGGAGGGGAGCAGCCTCTGGATTTTTTTCTGTTTGTCCTTCAAAGAAAGCCAATTGAATCATGGTTTGGTTTTTTTTGTTGTTGTTGTTTTTTTTAAATCAAGTACAGTCAAGAGAAGATTCTTTCATGGAGGATGGGTTAACAGATTACACAGAATCCCATTTTTACTTCTTTTTGAAATATTAGTTAGTTATACATGAATTTTGGAGTTTTTTTGTGTACTACTTAATTTTCTGATTGAGCCTGGAGGTTAGAATTCTACAGTGGATTGAGAGTCTTTTCTGTTCTTGCCTAAACCAGGGACAAATGGACACTGTAGGCCTCATCTAAACCCCAGTGAGGGCAATGGAAAGACTGCCATTGACTTTGGGGTTTGGATCAGGCGCCTGTTAAAGATTCTGTTTGCATTTATGTAAGCAAAATCCTGGAAGAAAAATATCTGTTAGTTTCAGATTTCAGTAAAAACTCCACATTAATACCAGTCTTTTTAGATCTTTCTTTTGGAAACTTATTATAGTGTAAGAAGAGTATAGATAATGTTTGAATCGTACAGACAATGCTAAAAACAAATACTGTACTTACCAGCAAGGAAAGGAAGACAAGGTAGCTCATTACATGCAGCTGTGAGTCCGCTACATTTTCTTCACTGAGATTGCTGAATTTCGGATATATGCTTTTTCAGTGCTTGGGAATCTAAAATCTCCTATGGTTTTCTAACAGTTTTAGTATGTTCATGATTGACTCACGTATTATTTATCTTTTTCTTGCAGTAGAGGATATTCACGTTTAACAGTTCACCCAAATGTCTCAAAATCCTTAATGGGTTAAAAAGGGCCTTTGAGAAGCAAAGTCATGCAGTGATGGAACGGGGGCGTAACCTGCATGTTCTTTTTCCCTGTCCATGAGTTCACTCATTCAGCCACCATTCTTCTCATCATTTTATGATCGGCTAGCAACCTTTTTCAATGCCAATTGGATTTTTCAGATAAAGCCACTAATTTTGATTGTACAATAGAAATCAGCTTTCAATGGTATTTCAATTAACCTTGCTATTAAAGAAATTGCTTTTTGCCAATACTCAATGGTTGGTTGACATTCAGAGAACACATGATTCCTTTAATACAATCTGCATTGAAAGAACAATCTGCATTTGTTGTCTTTGAACTAGCTTCTTGTAGTTTGGGTAGTTTTCAATATAGCTGACATAAAGCAGACTGAAAACAAATGCACAAACTATTCTATGATTCTATTTTGAATTAGAAGCTTTCAAGCATTTGCTGCTATATTCTGTTCCAGTTGGGCACATATCATGTGTATTGCATGTCCTTCTTTTGTAGATGATGTAAGTTATTTACTTAACCCACTGCTGAAAGTAGAATCATAGAATCACAGAACGGTTTAGGTTGGAAGGGACCTTGAAGATCATCTAGTTCCAGCCCCCCTGCCCTGGGCAGGGACACCTCCCACCAGCCCAGGTTGCTCCAAGCTCCATCCAGCCTGGCCTTGAACACCTCCAGGGATGGGGCAGCCACAGCTTCTCTGGGCAACCTGTTCCAATGCCTCACCACCCTCACAGTAAAGAATTTCTTCCTAATATCTAATGTAAATCTACCTGCTTTTAGTTTGAAACCATTGCCCCTCGTCCTATCACTACATGCCCGTGTAAAAAGTCCATCTCCAGCTTTCTTGTAGGCCCTCTTCAGATACTGGGAAGCTGCTATAAATAATACATGTGTCTAAAGGTGCAGACAAGCCCATGGTAAGACTTCATTGATGGCTCTAATCCTTTATTGCTGGTGGAGGTCTCAATAGGCAGACTTGGTAAACTTCCCGTTCCAGCATGTAATTCCGGTCTGGTGCGTGGCGCCAGGCTGGATGCCGGTCTGTGTGCTGTCTGTGTGTAGCACAAGGAGGAAATAAACTCCACAGAGTCTTGCCAAAGGTTTGAAAGTTCAGGTGGGGTGGTCCCCAATAACTCCAGGTAAGAACCACCTTGTTAAGATTTGCTGAAATACCCGTGCGGGGAGTCATGACCCTGTAGTTTTCTGGCAGGAAAGAATTGAGAGTCCTGCTTTTTCCTGGGGCAATGGGAATTGACTCTCTTCACCTGGAACCTTGTGCGTGGCTGGCTGAAGGGCAGGTGGCTTTCTAGCAAGCTGGGGTCACACAGCCCTTTGAGGAAGCACTGACTGTCTGAGGCTGGGATGTTTGTACAACAGAGTTCCTGCTACATTGCACTGGTTAGTGCTAATGCCTTTCAGAGGAATAGGGAAGGTTTAAGAAATCCCACGTCCTACTTGATATAGATTATAGTGCTATACAAGTGACCTATAGGAAGTCAGTGCCGGCGGTGCAAATCCAGGAGAATGATTATATGGATGAACAGATGAACACAGCGTGTTGGGGACAGATGCTGAGATTTTGTGCCAGCAGGAGAAAAGGTTTTGAAGGGTACAGGTGGTGGATTTCCTACCAGAGGATGGCTTTTGCAATCACACTATAAATTCTATTCATGCCTTACAATGAGATAATTGGAACATACTGAATTATGGGGTTGCAGACTTGAGATGATGGCTTCACTGGGCCCATCTTTGTATTTAGCATAGCATGAATCGTTGTTTTTAAGTAGGTGTTTTATTTAGTGAAATATTGAATAATTGGGGCTAAACTGCCCAACATGCCCATGTTCTGTTGTTTCAAAGGCTTTTCCTACAGTCATTTTAAGTACCCATATTTGCTTTTGAACAAAAGTAAGCACACTGAGTCTGATGTTAGACATTAACACATGTGAGCCTGTATTTGTAAGCAACTTGCAACAAGGTTCAGTCTGTGGATGACCCTACAAAGATTGTATGTATGGGAATGGAAAAATGCATATGGAAATCATGCACATTTTGCCTATGAACTTGTTCATGCAGGAATCTGATAATCTGGCTCCAGATGTTATTCGATGGATTTCTAGTTGGCATCTGGCTAAGTGGAGTTTATCAGTTGTGTTCAAAGCAGCCCAGCCTGCTTTTAAAATTCCATTGTTTGCTTTCAGACAGAAAGGCAAACCCTCTGCCTTCAATTTGCTTTTTCATTCCTGAAGACCCCAAATGTTAAAAACACCCCAGTCAGAAGAAGTGGGCTTTTCTCCTTTTCATGTCTTTAATTCAAATCTGAGCCAAACGACCCTGCCAGTGTTTGAGAACTTGAATTAACTGAGAAGTAAAGACCAATCTGAAATTACGGCAGATGATAGAGTAGAGCACTAAATAAGAATATAATAAAAAAGAGACAGCCAAGTTGTCAGCAGCATAACAGTATTTTAGATAATCCCCTCTGGGCCATTTTCTTAACAGCAACCAGTTGTGTTTATCTGAAGATTAGTGCAGAGACTTTTGATTTTACAGTGCATGTTCCCCATTTACTTAAAAAAAAATATTTATATGCTTTTTTATATATCTCTTAGTATTCCATGTGAGGGAAATAATACCACATTGCTTTAGGTTTTATTGGCAATGCATTTAATGTTTGAGATGGGGTCTGTAGTAAAGAGAAAGCAAAATTATTTGGTTCTGTAGGCTGTTTAAATGAGGATTAGAGCCAAATGTTTGGGTCCCAGGAAACTGGCCAAGCCTGGATACTCACAATGTCAACTTGCACGTACAGTACATAGTTTAATATTTTATCATGAGTCTTTTTTTTTTTTTAGAAGCTGTTTGCCATTTCAGCTCTGCTCACAAGACAAGAAATCAGCTGAATCAGTTAAAAATAAAAATCTTCCTTTGGCTTAATGTGACAGTAGAGTTTTGCCCAAATAGGAGTACAGATCTACCGTGCTAGTACGAGGGAGGTGGGGAATTGTAAGAATATGGCTTTCACAATGCTGCCCGGTCCTGTTCCAAAAAGGAGGAAAGGATTTGCCAGCAATTGCAAACAGAGGCTTGGGTTTCTGCTTGCTTTTAAGAGAATTCTCTCATTTTAATAAGTGTTTGAATAAAAATGTTAGAAATGAGCTGTCAAAAAGGATTATAATTTTTGCATCTGATTCAACCCTGTTTAAACAGGGAAGTTGCATTAAAACAGTGGAAATCCTGAAATAAGAGTGGCTTTATCGCGCCTCCTTTACTGGATCAAATCCCTGATCAATTGGAAACAGGTGTAAGTTAAAATGAAGCAGTAGTGTTCACACTGAGATTGGCCCTGGTTTAATTAAATTGATTTTCAGATCAATTTAAATTGAGCTGCTGCAATTTGCCCTGTTATTTAAATTAGGCCTGCAGGAGTAGTCTTGGAATGAGGGGCTGTATACAATATGAGTAAGAGTATCTGAATCAGGACCATTATTATTATTTACAGGAATCTACTTTTCAATGAATTATTTTTTTCAAATGAGGGGGTAGCAGCCATAATAGACCACTGGTGTTGGCTCCATTGATAATTATACCATTTTTCTCCTTTTCATAATTGTCCTAGTATGAACTGTGCTATTTTAGCAGAAAGTGTTAATTATTTTATCAACAATTGGCAGACCCTGCTTCAATTTACTGGTTTCCCTTTAACCAAAACAAAGATTACAGGCCCTATTCCATAGCTCAGCTGCTGAATCTTTACTGAGAAACTTGGGAACCCCTTTCTCATGAAACACTGTGTAAAGCTTTAAGCACTCTTTGAAGCTGAGTTGTATTAAATGATAGACAAAAAAAGCCCTCTGAAGAATTGGTGCTTAATTACAACTTAATTAGCATAATTATGCATGCTAATAGCATCTCAAATGAATAGCAGTTGTCAGGAGGTTGGGACCATCTGTAAGAGTGTCGGATTAATACATCATTTTTTATTTCTAACAACGCTGTAACTCTTTCCCTGAAAGTGATTTTCATTAATCAAGTTCATTTTTATTATATAGAAAATTTGGCATTTTTCATTATGGGCCATTATCCGTTTCCCCATGCAGTCCTAATACAATACTAATGAGACCCCATGTGGCTACTCCACACTGACAATGGTAGTACAGGTGTATTATTATAATTGTTACAAACAGCACATTGTACCTCAGGACTAGTCGAGTTCTAATCTCAAGATATCAGGGTTTCCACTTGGTACCTTCCCTTGGGTCCAGTACAATTTCCAGAGCTTTATGAAAAACATACATGTTTGTGGTTATGAGGAAGCAGATTTAAAGCGATAGAAGCGTGTTTGTTTTAGAGCTGCAAAACTTCAAAGTTCAGTAAGCTGCTTTGGAGATTTTTTCTTTTACTAGCTCTGCTAAGCTTTGAGCTTAGAAGAAATTGCTTGCTCCAGAGAGCTGCTGAGGGGGACGGGGATGATGCAGTGGATACTCTAAAAGCATCAGTATTTTCTTAAGAATTTGTGTGTGTGTGTGATAAAATTCCAGAAGTATTATTCACTATAAAATTTAGTAAAAAGAGGGTAGTGGAAAACTCGTCCTGGATATCTGAAGGTGTGCGGAAGAAATGCATGTAGCCAAGTTCTAGTGGTACACAGCATGTACATGCGCACGGAAAGTGGCTTTTGAAAGTTTAGAACATCTTTTGCATTGAAGCAGTTGGGCAGCCTCTGCTGTCAGACGTGCTACTGGAGATCCAAAGCACGATGATTTAAGTCTGTGGACTTAGTTCAGATTTACAGAGCAGCAGCTTAGTGCATAGCTGACCTTAGCGCTTGTGTTTTAGCTTTAACTAATTGGTTAATGTTTGCTTTGTAAAGTCAAAAAGCTCTGTGTAAGCTCTAAGGCTTATTTTTATTTAGTGGCATGTTGGTATATTCATGCCTGATGTTTGTATTTGATTTTTTTTTCTGAATGCGCCGTGTTTTTTTCGGATGAGATTTTCCCAAGGCATTTTTTGTCTTACTTTCCCTAAATAGCCTTCTGAAAACTAAAGGCCTTCCAGTAAGTTCTGATTTCCTTTGGTGGCCTGACTAGAGAATGAATGGAGCAGTTTTGGAAATGCATTTTTAAGGAGAAGGAGTGAAAGGGAGAGGAGAGGAGGACAATCAACAAAGCTGCTGTGCCTGTATTTATCAGGCTGCCAGTGGGAGCTGCGCAGTTCAGGCTGCACTTCTAATCAACCCTAAACAAAAGAACATTGAAAATAGCTCAACTGACACAGTCCTCATCATAACTCAGGACTCAGTGGCAGGCGCTAGTAAATCCTGCTCTCTTGTTGTTGTTCATGAATATATTTGTGCGCATAAACCCCGCTTCAACATCTACCAGGGTTAGGCATCTCCATGGAACAACCCCATCAGCTTTTCCCCCACCGTTCAATCAATCTGCGCTGGAGACAAATGCCCCGTGGCTTAGGAACAGGTGGAGGTTGAGAAAATAGGGCCTGGCCAGAGTCGAATGACGATTGCATGTAAATTAACAGCATTAATATGTAAACCCAAAGCTTGGCAGAGACTGTTTGTCCTGGTGTACAGCTACTCAAAGTATGATACGGGCCCCAGGTAACATATCAGCAGCACCCTGAGATTAAACCTCCCTCCCAACGTCTAATGTGTTTGAATGTCGTTTTACAGTGAAAATCCAACGTAAACAGGCAAGATGGTATTTAAATAGGAACTGGAAATTGCTAGGACAGTACCACAGTTTGTGTCTCCTGCAGGTCTGCTCCGCAATCTCCTCTTCAGAGTCCCAGGCAGGGCAGGGAAAGTGCTCTGTGGTTCAAGCCAACCGTGTGGCATATAGTCCTGATATTTCTAAGGTGCCAGCACGGCCTCTCTCTGCTAACGCTCATTATCTGGGGCGTCTGGTTAGTAAGTTAGGCTGGTAACTGCTAATTTGTTACTTTAAAAATTGTGAGAGATTAATCCATGTGTGAACGCCCAGAAAGACACTGATGGTGTCCACAATGAGGTCAACTTTAAGCAAGTTAAAATCTGAGTCTGCTCAGAATTGCCCCCCCGCCACCATGTAGATAAGCGTGGGGATCTGACAGCTTACTCTGTCCTGGGCATGTGCGCTCAGTACCGGACATCTTTTGTTCAGGGATTTTAGAGTAGGCTTAATTGTATTGCTTTGGATAATGTTTTCTGATGTCATTAAACATCTACCGGAGAACTAAGAATAGAACTTCAAAGTAATGTCACCTGTAACATTTGCATTCAGATTTTCTAAAGAGAAACACTAACGGTTGCTGCAGCCCTTGGATGCTGTAAATTACATTTAACTCTAAATTTCCTAAGCAAAGCAAAAGGTGAGGCTCCTTAATATCCAAACAAACCAACCTCCCCAAAAATACTGAAATGTAAAGAAACTAATAAAAATCAACAAACACATTTCCTTCTTTTGCCTTGTTTTTCCTCGGTGTTGGATTTAATCATGGATTTCAGTAGGAGAGGAGGATGCATATTAAATTTTTAAGTATAATTATTCCAGTTTGATTGCTCTTTGCTCAAAGTCTTCAGCTTCAGAACTGTCCTCTGCAGGTATTAAATCCTGTGCATTGCTGGAGCCTTTTGCTGGTCGCCATCAGATGGTCAGCACCTGACCATGCAACAGAACCAGAAAGAGTTACTGCAACTCAACCTGAAATACATTTTATCAAGTTAGACAGTGCATCTGTGTCTTTTCAAATGCAAGTTTTGTGTTGCTGCAAAAGACTGTAATGCGTAATATGTGGGAAACACTACGTTATGGGTAATATATCCTACAGAGGACCATAGACATGCTGGGGAGGTGGTGAAGCCTGTCTGTGGAGTGGTGCGCATGCTGAAGTGTTCTGGAGCAACTTGCCCAGCGTCTGTCCTTGATCCTGCGTGTCAGGCGGAGGGTGGCCTCAGAGGAGCCGTGGCACCTCATGCCGTCTGGCTCACTGCAGGGGAGTGCGAGACGTTGCCCGTTCTGTCTGGAAGGATCTCAGTGACGGAAAGGAGAGAGCCAAGGAACTTGGCTGTATCTTAGGGACGTATGACTTGTCTTATTTATCAGTTGGAGTGATTTTCTTTTTCCTAACGTCTCAGTCCTCTAAAAGATCCTGACCCTCAGCTCTAAAAGATAATCCTTGGAACAGTTTGTCTCTCCCCTCTTTCTGTGGTTCCTCCTAACCTTTTGCTCTACTGCGAAATGCAGAGGGATTAATTTTCACTGATAGCACAAAATTTCACGATGAGGGAAAAGAAAACCGAAGAATGAAAAGCCCGATGCCACTGAAATCTTAGATGGCAAAACACCGCTCTGCCTAGGCCTGCTGCTAGGGAGCAGCTCGCTCTGTTGTCATCTGTTCATTTTGCTTGAACTGGCTTCTCTAGACGAAATCCAGGGTGTGCAATGACTACAGCAGAGAACGGGTGCAATGATCCAACTGCAGTAAAGTACTGGCGCATGGGACCTGGTTATTAGTTTACATGAAAAGAATCACAGGGTGGAGGTTATAAGTGGAAGCAAAATATGTGCTGCAGATGGCTCTCTGTTGACATTGCTATGGACAGATTATGCTTTCCAGAGATAAAAGAGTGATCATAAACTGGATGTCCTGCCAGGAGAGTATGTATACTTGAGTAATAGACTTGGACTATGGGGTTAGTCTCCAAGTTCATATTAAGTATGTATTTTCAAGAAATTTGTAGATTCTCAGATTCAGTATTCAGTTAATCATAAGAAGAGCTCCAGGCCATGAAGCTTGGGCCTGAATTCAAACTTTTGCCAGATTTAGCAGATTTGGAAACTAGTGTTTCCCTTTCGAGCTGGAGTTGTGTTGAGGGTGATGAGTCTTAAAGCCAGAAACAAAGCCCCAAAGCCCCATCCATCGCGCAGGCTCCCGGACTTCTGAGGGCACTTCTGCACTCTCCTGTGTGCGGGCACCTCGTGGTTAAGTGCCGATACGTATGGTGCGGCTGGACACCAGGCTGAAAGCGCCAGAAGAGCATATTAATCAGAATGTGTGTAAGCGTGCTCTTCCAAGCTGGAAATGTAATTTGCTAGTCGTGGGCCCAAGAGGAGAACTCCCCAGGCAAAGGGATGGGTAACACCCTTTCTCTGGTTTACTGCTTTCTGTTTCAGCATCTGTGCTGAGCTTTTCTCATGTTACAGTTTTGACTAGAAGAGTCCCTAAAATGTGGCTTCTTAGCTGAAATCCACTGTACGATGTCCTACGCAATATTTATCTGGCAACAGTGGTGGGATTTTGCCAACAGATCCCCAGTATCTCCTTGGAGGTTAGAAACATGCTGCTGAAGTATTTGAGTGCATTTGAAAGGGTTCTTGGCAGCAGGGGAAAGCTCACTTGTTGGGCTTTCATAAAAGACCTCTTAGTTGTATGGTTAACAGCATTCTTATTAATGCATAAAACTTCCATTGTTTCTTAATTTACTTGAAAGGGTTGTTTAGACCCTTAATTGCCCTATAACAATATAGTGATAGTAAGTTAGATTTCAATCAACATACTCATGAATTGCCAGTATTTTAGCAATAAATTGCTAGCTAATAAACTTGTAACTTCCTTTGTAAATGCCAGCTAAAGGCCTAAACATTCCTCGCAGAGTTAATTGCACATTTAGTGCTCATGTAATTTTGAATTAATTACATGCCAAATGGATTTATGTTGTATGTACTTAATAAACCTTGGTAAGTGCCCTTTTAACAATCAGTTGGTGTTTAGGATCCTATTTGTGTAAAAAGAATGACTTACGACACTGGGTCATGATGTTTCCTCCCCATGCTTATGTGCTGACTGTAGTGTGTGGTGGTTTGTATGGGATTCCAGACCAGAAGCTGCAGAATTAAATGAGTGCAGGTGTGAACCCGGTGGAGGCTTGTGAAGATTTACTATATCCCAGCTTGATCCTGTAGTCAGGGGATGGAGTCTATAGAGGCTTCCGTGATCCAGAGCCCACTAGAGTGAGCATAATGGTCGGTGCTGGTTTTATTTTAGGGTTGGGCTGTATTGCAAATGTAGAACAACTCTGGAAGCAAAACGTGGTACTTCAGCAAGAGTAAGAACCAGCGGTAAAAAAAGAACAGCACCCAACACCCTGCTGAAATGGAAGAGAACATCCATACCAGACTGCTTATTCCACATCCTTTTGTAAAGCACTATTTTCGTCAGCCTCAGACTAGTAACCTATAAGGAAATCGACTTTCCTTCCCAGCTAAGTATTTCATATGTGAAATTTTCAAAAGCTTTAAATCTGTCAGCGCTGGTAGTGTAGACCTACCTTATAAAGACAAGAAGCACGGATCTTTAGGTAAATAGACAGGTAAACTAACTTTCCGTGCAAAAATTGCTCCCAGAAGTTGATCTTTTTTAGGTCCTTTTGCTTTTACAGCGTTAGGCATAAAGAAGTTCACTCAAAACCTTCTGTATGTGTTATCCCAAAGTTCCGGGAGCTTTATTTTGTTTTTGACATGCCAGGAGCAGCGTGTAATGTGGTTGACCTCGTGGCTTTACACATATATGCATTCAGGGTTTTTTATCTGAGTAGCTGCAACCCACTCCTGAAAGATTTTGCGACCTTTAACACACAAATGGTAACCTGTTGACTGCAGGCTTTTAAAAATGTAATTATCGACCTTTATTCGTTGTCTCTCTCCTCTGCAGATAACACATCGTTTAGTACATTTTAATATGTAGTGAGTGCTCAGTAATAATATTTCAGGGAGATATCGTTGTCAGGTTGTAGCGATGCTCGAGTGTTCATGTGACAGGAATTCCCCTCCAGAATAGTGCGCCGAATAGCAGGCTTTTGCCCTCTTTACGTAGAGATAAAGGCTGAGCAACTTGGGAATACAGCGGCAGGTCAGGGGGAAGAGAAAAGGGCAACAATAAAATGAAAAAGCAGTTCCTTAGGGCCTGAAGTGGAGTTCTACATAACACAGAATTGTATGAGTTCTTCCACTGCTGTGAAAATGTCTGATTTCCCTTGTTGTCAAGAGGTCGGGAAGGCAGGTTTACAAGCGCCAGATAACTGATGCAGCAGTATTACTAAAGATGTTCCTTTTTTTTTTTTTTGTCCCGGTGAATGCCATTCAGATAAGTTGTTACACTGGCAGACCTGAAGTATCTAAATAACCACGGCATCTGGAAAAGTGTCATCTCTTACTTTGCTGGATACTGGAATAACTGAAGTTTAAATTTACTAACGTTATACTGGAAAAATAGTTGCTGTGTTTTGAAGCGGATGCACATTAGACTGTGAGATAGCGGTGACAGTGTGATTAAGCAGCAGCTTACCACGTAGCAGTCGTCTGTGCAGGATAATACACCGTGCCACTAGTTAAGCATCCCGAGTGAAGCAAAGGTAGTTGCAAACTGCTAAAATCAATGATTATTTGTTCATGCAGTTGCAGAGCAAAGCCAGGATACCAGGTGTTGAGTTTTGAGTTGAAAAGCTCTCTGTTTACGTGTGAAACTCCAGCAGATATGAGTGGCAGAAGAGACCATGACTTAATGATCTCACAGCATATGTTTTTTTATGAAATGGAGAAAATGGGCTTAGACTACTGTCAGATACGGTCTCCATTATAGCTCCAAGCTCAAACTCACGAGGAGGATTGATTTTGCTTGTGCTGTTCAACATGGAAAAGCAGATATATCACACGTATTAATGAGCAGTTCTGCCCATCAGGGAAGCAATATTGCCAACCCCAAGTGCTCAAGGAACAGAAGATTGAATGACAACAGTAATAACAAATGTAGAGTTCTGTTTCACTCTCACATTTCGAAGCACCTTCCTTATTTTTATTTCCCCCCTCTGAGTCTCTGTACCCAAGTGAGCTAGAAATTAAGATTTTCTGGAGTTGAGCAGTTGTCTTTAATTAAATGCCATCTCTTCCGAGATGTGTGACAGAGTTGCAAAACTGACATGTTCTAGCTTTAGTGCTTTTTAGGCATTTCCTAGAGGCTTGTTGTATGTTTCACCAAAGTAAAGCTTATCAGTTAAAATCCACTGCGCACTAATCTCCAGGACCTTTTCCTAGCCTGCTTGCTGGGGAGGGCAGGAAGACTTATCTATCTGCTTATCTCTGTAAAATGCCCAGTGGAAGGACGCTCATCAGTCTCTCCCTACAGTTGGTATTTTCCTTTGGATGTTGCCTCTCAGAGGTGATCATTAACCAGAGAGTCTTCCTCATCAGAAACCCTTTTCTTGCTTCAGCTTCCAAAGAGGTAGGGTGGTGGTCCCGTAGCGTAGCGTGATGTCTGTACGCTGTACAAGGTGTATTTTAACCCTTGTGCTGCAGAGGTGTGTTTCTACAACTCTTGTTTGCTGCTCTTGCCAGCCTCGGTTTTAGCTTTGCGGTTTACTCTGTTTGTATGGGAAGTCTTGTAACACTGATCATTAAGGTTTGGGACACAGTGAAGTCCTTCTTAAAGAGTTTTTTTCACCTTTTTTCCCCAAATGTGTTTTTTTCCAAAGAGAAAAATTTAGCTCATACTTTCAGATGGGGGGGGGAAGTTGAAAAACTCTGCCTAGAGATTTTTTTTTTAAATAAAATTGTTCTTGTATAAATGCTCAAGATTTTGTTGGGCATTTTCAAAGTAAAACTGACTTCCTGGTGTGGCTTTGGTTAGTATAAAAACCAAACTGAACAAAAAACTCCCCCCCAAACCCCTACACTAGAAGAGAAAGTTACCTAAAAGGGCTAAATATTTTCCATTGTCCCCAAGTAAATTATTTTCTCTTTGTTTGTTTCATTCTGAAAAGTGAATCTCCCCAGAACTAATGCAGTGACAAAGGTCAAAGAATTAACTAGCGCAGAGGGAAATTTAGGGAGAGAATAAAAAATATGGGACAGTCAGTGAGGTGAGGAGATAAACAGAACTGTTCTCTGGATGGCAAAGGTTTCACAAAGAGCCGTGCATTGGTTGTGCTGAGGTTATGCATAGAGGTTTAAAGTAAACCCTGCCCAGTAAACAAGAACACACAAGAGTATGGACACTGGAGGAAGTTGCAAGTTGTATTAATTATGCTCATTGATGTAAAGATGAGATGATCTGGGCCAGGTCCTAAAACGTAGAAATTTTTGGTTGAACATGCAAATACTTATATGCATTGTCACCTGGAAGAAAATGTAAGTGCTCACCTTCTCACAGAACTGAAGATTTTGAACTGCACTAAACTCCTGAAGCACTGGCTTACTGCCCTCCTTTACCTGAACCCTAAAGAACACAAAAATGGAAGGTTCAAAATCTCCAGTTTAACTTCATTACTGCTCTTTTCCTCAGCGGTTCTCTTTGTAACTAAGCTCGATGGTTTTGGTTTGTTACCTGCTCAGTGTCTAAAGGACTTGCTCTTTGGCTGGGCACATCTGCCACAAGTATTTTCTTTTCCGAAAGTCAAATTCCGCAGCCTGTGGAAGGCCTTTGCTTTGGTGGAGCTGTGCATCGTGTCTCCTTGGTAATTAATATAGATGAATTTGCTGTAGGAAGAGGAAGGAGACAAATCCCTTTCCAACAGCCCGTCTTTGGGCAGGATCATGTGTTACAGCAGCATACACGTGACCATGCAATGTCTGTCCTGTCTGTCCCCATCCCGAGCAGATCTAGGCTGTCTCTCACCTTTCTCGTCAACCCAGCAGCAGTTTGGGGGAATGTAGGTCTCTGAACCGCCTGGCAAGCCGACAGAGGCAACTTCAGGTGCTGCGCTGGAATTCAGGGGCCTTGGATGTTTCTGCCATTTCAAGGCTTAATCACAGCACTCCGTATACGAGCTAAGTTTCTGTTCTGTCCTTGAAATCCATGAGAAACCTGTCAGAACAGCACTCCCAAAGAGCTTGGTTTTACCATGTAATTTTCCTTAGCTAAATGGCCTAGAACAGCAACGGGTATCACTTCACAAAAGTATAGTTAAAATTAACAATGCAACGTGCTGCCCAAGAATTGCAAATGCTAGGCAGGGACCCAGCTGCAACTTCTTCTGCTACTCAAAGGATTTCTGTGTGTAAGTTAGGTTACTCACATCATTAAGCATTTGCAGGAACATTCTCTGTCCTTATACATCATCAACCATTATAATCTTGTTAGCTCTGACCCCTGGCACTCTGCTTTGTGTTCAGGTGGCAGACTTGGTAATTTATCCGATGCAGGCACTCCATGACCCCGCTTGTGTGATGTTCCAACTTTTCTATGCTCAGGACAAGCAATTGCATGCAACAAAATGCCCAAAAGGTGAAAACAAATGAACTCGTCGTATGCCGGATGCTTTCTGTGTCTTGCAGCCAGAGCCAGACTGAGAGGAGCTGCAGACTCTGGTGGGAAGGCTCCAGGTGAGCTGAGATCTCCAGCTGGTCTAAGAGTCAGGCTTTTCATGCTGAGCTGAAAGCTCACTGGTAGGTCAGAGAGGACTAGAGTATTCTTTTCTGTATCATTTTGGAGGATTTTAGAAAAGTTGTTCCCTTTGCTATTTCTAACACACTACATGTCTGTACTTCTTTTGAGGATATTTCAGGCCAAACAGAATTGCTATGTGTCTTAATTAGAGGATGGAAATAACCAGCAGCTCCATCTTCTATGGAAGTTTCTCATGCAGAACAAAGGCAGATTATAACCTTGTACTTATTTTCTTGTCATTGCAAACTGCACAGCTTTTTTGACTCAAAAATCACCATTCGGAGAAGGTCTGAGGAAAACTAGGGTTTCGGATCGTTTCCCTTTATTCATACTTATGAAGTTTAGTGCTATAAAATAAGGCTGGAATTTTTCAGTCAAATAGCCATAGCCACTGATATGGAACTTTGAATATTCAGAGTTTAGAGTTTTTCTTTTATTTACTTCATTGCCTACAGACTTTTATAATTTTCCTGTTTTTCTTTTTATCATGGTTTCCTAAAGGCTTGTTCATCACTTTTTAGTGCACATACGTCTGTCGCATCCCCTCCCAGCAACATCTATTTTGGGGCCTATTTCACAAAATTTGACAGATCGTAGAATCATAGAATTGTTGAGGTTGGAAGGGACCTTTAAGATCATCGAGTCCAGCCATTAACCTAACCTGACAATACCGCGTCTAAACCATATCCCCAAGTACCACGTCTTCCCTGTTATTAAACACCTCCAGGGATGGCGAATCCACCACCTCCCCGGGCAGCCTATTCCAATGCTGGAGAACCCTTTCAGTGAAAAAGTTTGTCCTAATATCCAACCTAAACCTCCCCTGGCTTAACTTGACCCCATTTCCTCTTGTCCTATCGCTTGTCACCGAGGAGAAGAGGTCAGTCCCCATCTCTCTACACTCTCCTTTCAGGTACTTGTAGAGAACTATAAGGTCTCCCCTCAGCCTCCTTTTCTGCAGACCAAACAGCCCCAGTTCCCTCAGCCGCTCCTCATAAGACTTGTCCCCCAGACCCCTCACCAGCTTCGTTGCTCTTCTCTGGACACGCTCCATCACCTCAATGTCTTTCTTGTCTGTAGTGAGGGGCCCAGAACTGAACACAGTATTCGAGGTGGGGTCTCACCAGTGCCGAGCACAGGGGGATGATCACTTCCCGAGTCCTGCTGGCCACACTGTTCCTGATACAGGCCAATTCAGAATTCAGAAGTTAAAAATACTGGGGAAAAAAATCGTTTGTAGAAAAGTTTGGAAAGGTGAAAATTAGTTCTGGCTATGGAAGGTAGAAAGCACTCAAAAACATTTGGCACTGTTTTTTTGTTTGTTTGTTTTTTTGTTGTTGGTGTGGTTTTT
Source organism: Ibidorhyncha struthersii (assembly GCA_013398815.1). Classification (NCBI taxonomy): domain Eukaryota; kingdom Metazoa; phylum Chordata; class Aves; order Charadriiformes; family Charadriidae; genus Ibidorhyncha; species Ibidorhyncha struthersii. The sequence goes on along the minus strand of VZSZ01005438.1, from coordinate 2,308,171 downwards.
TTTCCCCATTTTTAACTGGCTGTTGCTTAGCTGCATCTCCTTGCTGTACAGTGTGCATCCCATATTGTTATACATGCTCCCTACAGTCCCAACTTTTTGAGCAAAGCATGTGCATGGACATGCCAGTATTCTTTATCCAGCAACAGCTGGACAAATCCACAAAAACTTACCACACAGGTAAATTTTGAATCTTTTTTTCCCCCCAATACCCCACTCTGTCATCAGCCAAAGCACAATTTGATCTTGTAATTGCGGATCTTCCTGGGCGTCCCGTTTTCCTCTTTTAAAATAGAAGAGGAGGGTGAACTGTGGAATCAAGCCTGAACTCCATCTTCGACATCTGGAAGAATTCAGCAGCAGATACTGTCATGAGGCCTCCTCCAACGCCCACAGACAGGGAGCGTTTCCCCTGTGGTCCTGGCCCTTCATAACTGACATCTCTCCATGTCGCGGGTCTGACAAAACTCCCACAGACAAACACCCTCGCTCTTGGATCCAGAAAGTCAGGATAAATAAATAAACTTGGTGTTTTGAGTCCTTGTCTCAAGGAGTTGTCAGTAATGCCCACTTGTTCTTGAGCCTGTCAGATGCACTGACAAATTAAGGTGAAGACATCTCCCCTTCTTTTTTTAAAATCCAGCAAAGTCGCCTTATTTACTGTTCCCTCAGCTCTGTCGTCGTCATAATGTAACACAGCCTTGTTGGAGCCAAGCCTAGTCAGGGTATGTTTGTTTACAGAAAAAGTTTTTGAGATGTAGGAATTTGTCCTATTGCTAGAAGAGAAAGATTTGGTTTTATTCCCAGCCCTCATGTCAGCATGTTCCTGTCAGGTAACTTCTTGTGCCTCAGTTTCCCACCGTAGACAGTGCAGCTATTAACATCTGCCCGTCTTAGTGGTCCGACTGAGCCCGGTGTAATGCGGTAGTGGAGGTACCTTTCTCGTGCTCAAACGTTGTGCTTCCCTCTCTGAGAACAGCTGGGGGCTCCCTTTGTAAGGAGAGGGAAGTATAATTATTGACAAATATTGTTGTTGGCTCTAAACTGGCTAACTTAACTTGCTAGCAGATGTTCGGAAGATTCCACTGTAATGAATGGGATTAATTATAAGAACAGGATACACCATAATTGATTAATATAGTTAATAGTGTTTTATTTATGTCGTATGTGGCAAGGCCAGAATGGGAGGGGGATAAATGATGGACTCTTTGAAAGGCAAGATGAAATTTAAAGCGAATACCTTGAAATAAAGACAGTCCACACGGTACCACTGGATTTCATTCATAGGTAGTACTGCAGGCACAGCACTGGTGACTATCCACTGTGATGTTTTGAAGCAGACATCAGGTATTACAATACCTGAAGCTACAGAAGTTTCTGCTTTTTTTCTGGTGGCAAATGGTTTTTCTGGTTTGCTGAGAAAGGGAAAACTTAATTCATATTCACTGCAGACAGCTTCTTCCTCTGCTTTTGACATTTAACCCTATGCTAAGGGGCCCAGAGCCTGCTAAGTCTACAGCCCCCACTGTTAGCACTAACATATCGTATCAAAATTCTTGACTTCTAGCAACCAGGGATTAAACTGAAACAAAAGTTGGAGAGAATGAGTTTCTCACCATCTCTCCCCTTCCATTATATTCCAGCCACACTTCCTGCATCCGCTATAAATATTTAAAGCAACAGTAGCCAACGTTTAAAGATTGGGACGGAAGCAGAAATCTAACCGTGTCTGCGTCTTCCTTTGCAGCGTCCGGCTGCTCTGCACAGCACCTTCAACCAGAGGTCGTGTGCATTCTTAATGAGGTCGTCTACCCTCTGCTTACATGGGAAGCAATATGAAACTTCAGTGAGAGTTTTAATTGCTAACCGTGGTTTATGGCCTTGGATGGGTTGGAGAAGGCTTTAGAATAATGTACATCCAGGCTTACCGGGCGATCATGGTTATATAAGAGGTTGTAATTAGTAAAAAGGCTGGAAAATGCATCTCCATTTCTACAGCTTCCATACAATAAATCCCAATACAGTTTCTCAATCTGCAATTTATTTTTATCTCTCTTTTGGGTGCCTGTTACTTCTGGAGCGACAGCTTTAAAAAAAAAAAAAAAGAGAAAAAATACTAGGAAGAAAAATAAAGTCTAAGGAAAAATTCATAACAGATCCAACTGTTCAAAAATATGGAGTTACCAACTAATGTTCCCAAACTGATATACTTTCCCCCCATTTTGTAACCAAATGCATCTCTTCCTTCTTCTATATCACATTAGCTATTTTCTGAGAAGTTATTTTGGGCACAAGGATTTTGCTGAGGAATTTAAGAAGTCCGTGACCTCTCCTCTAATTTGTCAACAGCCATTTTAGAGGCAACAGGACTTTTAATTATGTGTACATCATGGCACTGGTTTAGAATAATCTAACAACCTGTCTTCCATGCACACATAAGTACTCCCACAGACAAACCCTGTTAAGGTGTTACCTATTTTTGTCTCTTCTTGATGTTTTGGGATTCGTTCATTTGAACAGCATCTACCGAGAAGTGGAAATCCTGCAGTGCTGCTTTTTTGTCTCATTCCTGATCAATGGTTGGGCAGGGAGGAGAAGAGCGTACAACAGAGAGGAGTGTGTGTGTATTGCAAAAGAATTGTTCTCATGCGTGTGAGAAGTAGTAGTGAGAAAATGACAGTTTTTAGAAGTTTTTGCCCCCTGTTTATTACTCTACTTAGCATTGAAAACATTTTGTTTGAGTTCTGCCTCCATGATATGTGAGGCATGAAATGGGACTGTTCATGCCAAGAGAAAGATTACAGCCCAGGCTAACTTTCAGGTCTGTAGATTTATAATCCAGATCATTGTACGAAACACAGTTGGTATCACACTTTTAATCCATATCACATACTTAATAGGTGGTTTATTACTACTTGTAAGTGGGTCTCAGGTTTCCCTTGGGCCTTGGAAGGGCTCATATTTGGACAGTGTACAATGTCAAGGTCTTAAAGACTGGTCAACATGAAGTCTTGCTCTTGGAAGACATTATTGACTTGCATGGTGAACAAGCTTGTCACTGTGATTTTATTCTGGATAAAGAGGCATCTGTAGTAACTCAATGCAGCCTGAGAGAGGCTCCTTTGGACTTTTGAAGATGACATTTGATTTGCAGCCAGAATAACAGAGTTCCACCTAGACAACACACAAGCTTTTTTTGCTAAAGCTCTCTTTGGGAAAAGATCGTATCATAAATGATTTGAAGCATTTCCTGGGGCGCTTAGTAACATCTTTAAGAACCTGATTTAACCCCCTGAGAGGTCAATGGGAATTTTTCCTCTGACTTCAGGGTGCTTGAACAAGGCATTTCTTTTCTGTTCTTTGGAAACAAAATCTTCCTGACTATTGTTTGTATTATTTTTCCTTCTTTTGTTTCTACCACTGAGCACCTCTCTGGTATTAGTCTTTTAATCTCCATGGTAAAAAAGAAAAGGAAAAAAAAATTGCTGATAAGTGGAGACTGGACAGCGGATACATCAGCCCCGTGATTACCCTACTATATTTGGACATTGAAACTGAGAAGTTGCTGCCAATTGCAGCCAGTCTGTGGGGACCGGTGAATTCTGTCAATGAATGTTGTTCGATTGCTTTTTTTACTAGCGGCTGTCGCTATCTTTTTGGACCTACTAACACCCGGGTCGATAACTGAAAGGATACAGAGATTTCCTCTGCTTCCCAAGCTGGTAGCAGAGGTTATGTGTTATAAATCGTATGCCGTTATGTGATGAATCTGGATCATAATCTAAAGGAGACGTACAGCTGGCGTGCATTTCTCAGCTGCCCTACCTGGATTAATTATAGTATATTTCTAATCGATGCTCTTCTTCAAAAGGAAAAGCTGTGAAATAATTCCTCTTAGAAAAATGTTTGACCCTTAGCCTTCAGTTGTCGTTTTGCAGGCGAATGTAAATCAGGTGGTGTAGCCGGTCTGCAGGGAAGCCCTCAGATCAGCCAAAGCTGCAGAATCCATCTCTGATTTTGCAGGATTCATCTGAAGTGTTTCCTGCAGTCTGAGGGTTTGGTTAGGCCACCTATAAAGCCAGGTACATTTCATTCAGGTCAGGGTTGGGAGCTTGCTTAAAGTTCAGGAATATTTCTACATGCACACAACACAAACCCTCCCAACAAGCTGCTTGTGCAGTTCTGTGGACAAAGCTGATTGAATTAAACCTGAGTCCTTTCACACTGTCTGATAGCAGGAGTTAATGAACTGTTGCCGGCAATGTTTAGTGCTGTGTGTAACCAGTCACAAATTGTAAAAACAACTGATTTCAGGGAGTTCATGGCAATTATGAAACGCTCGTAATGGCAGGAGTGTACTAAAACAAAATAAAAAAGACATGCTTTTTTCTCAAGCAAAACCCAGCAACACAGCAGGGAAGTAGCTGGGGTTTCGGGGAGGAAAGGACAGCCTCTGCTCTGACACTCAGTAGAATCAGAAAGTTTTAAATACCTCTCTCAAAAAAAAATCAGTAGTTGTTCCTTTGCAAGTAATGTTAATCTGAAAAGTTTGGAGGCAATATTGTGTGCTTTTGGTTTTGAAGGCATTTCTGCTTTTGGCTCACCTGATGGCATGTCAAAGTAGTAACCTGGCACTGGGCACAGGTGTGGGGGGAAGCGATGTGTTAATTTCCGTTCCTTTATGAATCAATCGATAAACAAACTGTAATGTCACTATAAATCTTAGAAAAATTGCTTGCTAAGACAACATGAACATTTTTATGCAGTTCCTGCTTTCAGAAGCTTGAGTAAAGGGCAGCCTGGGAAGTGCTAAGTCTGAATGCTAAGGTTAAATCGGCAACGCAATCAGTCAGACTGGCTTTGCCTTCCACATGCAAAATTAATATCACCGTAGGATCTCTCCGTCTTAGCCCCGTTGCACACTGACAGCACCTCAGAAAAGGTGGCGAGAAAGCACATGCTACCTGAGCTCTGCTGGTGCCCTCTCTGCTTCTGTTTGATGCAGATTTATCACGCTAACAGGCTAAATCTTACTAAGCTACAGAGAGCTTTTAAGACAGTTATACTGCAGTGTCCCCTTTCTGCAAGAGTCACACTCGTAATCTCGCTAAGCAGCAGTGGAAGAGCAAGTTGGATAATTAATCTGCAGTCTTTGCCTTTCATTCATAATGACTTACTCTTTTAAAAAAATGTAATGCATCTCCTAGGTGGCTTCCCTTCTAATGTAAATCCTTGATATGTATATTTTTGATCTGTATATTTTTTCTTATGTTTACAGATAAGTACACCTGTGCTCATAGGCCCGGGGGAAGCTGAATACATGATAGTGAGTACTCGGTATTTCCAGACCTGGGATCATAACTGATTTATGCAATCATGGGTGAGGTGCTCAACAGCCTCCTGATGTGCTGAAGTTCGCACAGCCCAGAGAGAAGGGATATATGGGAACTTGTAGCTCAATGGGAAAAGCTTGGGCAAAAACCTTCTCTCTGTTTCCCTACTCCTCACCAACTCGAGCAAATTAGTGTGGGTTCAAACACCTGTCATCTGCAGTTTTAAACATAGTTTTCTGTCAGTGGAGATGTGGGAAAAAGATATGTTATGGTGTTAGATTATCATGGTTAACCCAGTACTGCTTCGTCGCAGCTGGTTGTCACATTGCAAAGCTTCTCCCTTCCTGACTGCCCGGGCTGTAAAACCGTGTGCAACATCCTGCCAGTTAACAGGACTTCATTTTCTCTTGCCAAGAGAGGAAATATTGTCTGAAATAAAAAGGTATGGAGATCCCCACACAAGACAACGTGCTTTTGTTTCAATCAACTGTATCAGAAGAATTCATTTGTGAATTAATTCACACTGGGTTAACAGGAGATAACAAGCTAAAAGCACTTATCTGTTGGTGGAGCTCTGTCAACCTGCTGATCCAGGGACTCGTATCCTATCTGTTGTTACAAAAATCAGTAAGAAAAAGGAAAGAGCTCAGAGGAACTGAAGGGTACTGTGCCTCTGCTATTTGTATAGGGAAGTTCTCCACATGACTGCTGACCTTCTGCTGGCAGGTCTGGGTTTGTTCTGTTTTTCAGAGGTTTTGGGGAAGAGCTCAGCTGCACTAAGTGCAAGTGGAACTGTGGCTGTTTCTAGTAGCTGATGGTCTGGTGCTCCCAGATTTTAGAGTGGGCTATTTCATATTAAGCTGTAGTGAAGAGCTTTTCCTCCGGTAGCACTTAACAGGAAGGAAGAGAGAAAAGGGAGAAAAGTATTTATATCCTTCAATTAAGTTTATTTGGCATTCTTACAGACAGGATCAGAAGATGAAACTGGGGCAAGAAATATGTCAGGTATATTCTAACATAATTTTTAAAAGAAAAAAACCCCAAACTTATTGAAATTCATTTTTTTTCTTGGAATTACAGCAGGTCCTGATCATTTACAATGTTGGCAGCTCCAAGCATCAGTTAATGTTTTCAAGGCTGCATTTATCCAAACCACCGCTAATAATTTTTAGTTGACTTCCTGTGAAAATGTAATCACTAAGGAAATGCAAAAAAAAAATCATGTCTTCTCGGATCTATACTATATAAACCACAGTGTTTTTAACACATTAAAACTGTCAGATTAGCTTATGGCTGCTGAGACCCCAGCCTGCGTGGGTAGGGGACCCAGGGCTGTGTGATGTTAGCTGGGGGGGATTGGGTGCCTGCACTGGGGTGCGGAGGCACGTGGGCTCGTAGGATACACAACGGCGGGTGTGGAGATGCACTTGAAAGCCTTTTTGTCCCTTTCTTGGGACTCACTCATGCCTGAGGAGCGCCGTGGAGTGGGGTTTGCAGGGGTGAAGGGACTGGAGCCATGCCTTTGACGTGCACTTGCAGCTAGGCTGAGGTCAGAGCAGAAGAATGCTGCTGTAATTATGGCTGCAGGCAAGGGCTGAGCATAATGGGAATCAGGGTCTGGCTCAGCCAAAGATTTCCTGTATGATCCTGGTCAAGTCACTTAATTACTTTTGCCTCGTTTCACAGTTGTACAGTGTATATCCTAAGGCTTCAGTTACCTGCCTTGTCTATTTAAATCAAACTCCCTTTGAAGCCAGGACTGTACAATGAGACTATACTGTTAATTGGAGTCTCTGGGTGATAGTGTAATTGTGTGTAGTGTAATAACAACATTTCCCTGCAATTTGCATCAGCTTTGCCACTGAATCAGGCTTCTGCGACGCTCAGAGTTTCATACCGCTCCTGTTGAATATCAGCGCACGAAACTTAATGCCGGCCCATTAAATGTGGGCTAACCTCACTTAAGAGACTTATCACTGAGTTCACTGAAGTCAAAGGCAGACCTCTTATTTATTATTTTCTGGGGCTGGGATTTCCCCCTCAATCCCTTCTTGCGCTGGCGGAGTGGAGCGGGACGCCCGCTCCCGTGTGCGCCTGCGATGTCCCTGCACCCCTGGCTGCAGATGCTGCGCATGGTGTAACGTGGGAACTAGTTGTCCAGCTCGGTTCCACGCAGTTCTTTGGGTTTAGGGTTAGTGGACCTGCGTTCACACGGTGGGAATCGTCCCTGCGACATAAAGCTTTGAGGTAAGAAGTTTAGAAAAAGTTAAACCAGCCCTTGTTTTTTCCCCTTAAGAGTTAGTGTTGTTTTCAAAGCCTTCTTGCAAAATAAATAAATAAACAAGTCAAGTTTCATTTGATTTTAAAAGAAACAAGCAGAACACAGAATTAGCAAACTAACCTTTGCCATACAATCTCAGTGACATTTTGAACAGCATTTCATGATTTGGGATGAACTGTCCTGACAGAAATTGCTATTTTGTAACTGTAAATACTGCTGAAATCCAAGCTTATGTAAATATTTTTAAATGGGCGGAACATAGACAACATGTAATGCAAAGTTTAGGCTGATTCTGATGGAGATTGGATCTGCTGGAGTAACTCAGCCGGCTGTGATGGAGTCTACGGTAATTGGGACTGAAGTGAATGGTTAAGAACAGATTGTTTTCATAATTTTGTGTGGTAGCGTGCGGTAAGGGAAAAATCCAACCCTGTGTAAAGGGCCTGCCCGAATGCCATGAATCTCATATGTCCCACTTAAACCCCTCAGAATGGGGCTTAAATGGGAAATTAATCAAAGAAATCAATACAAGGTCAAATGGTGTTTGTTTACACCCGGAGTAGGCAGGAGTGAAAAATTCATTTGCAGTGTAAGTCTGTGAAGTTGAGTGGGTTTCGCTGACTATCAGGATGAATTTGGCTGGGAACCCAAGTGAATAATGCGTGGACGCAGATTAAGAAAGCTTATATTTTTTTCTGTTTTTTTGAGCAAAAGCCTCCATTTTTTCCAGCATTAGAAATATGTGGAAGGAGTATTCAGATTCAAAATCTCCTTTTTATTTTTCAAAATGGGAATATTTAATCCATCAGAGGAGCCACAGAATTCCTCGCCTTTAAATATATTTGAAGTGCGTACGTGTATTTTTTCCTCACCTCAAAAGCAAGAGGTGGAGCACTTCATTATGGAAGAGGACCTGGAGAATGAGACAAGTTTTTGCCTGTTGTGAAATGCCCCACGTCAGTGTGGGTACACACTGGGTAGATTCTTAGCTGTCGCCTAACATCTTTTTTCTACACCTGTTTAAATCAGCAGAGAAAACTCTTACAATCTTTGATGGTAGGTGAGCAGTTTAACTCTGAAAACAGTGTACTACAGTTTAATATGGAAAAGGTGGGATCTAAAGCTGCAGGTAATCTGCAGTTGCCATTAAGCTATGAATTAGTCTACATACATCCTTGCCATCTCACAAGAACATTTATTGTAAAAGTTCTTTCATCTCTGTGTGTGTGCATATGTGTGTGCGTGCATATGTGTGTGCGTGCATAAAATACGCGTGTAGAAGCAGCTAAGAATTTGCCAAGTGCACCGGCTATTAATAGCAGGAGAGGCTATACTGCTGCAGCACAGCCTCTGCTCACTTTAGATAAGGGAGCTGTGAGATACTCCCTGTATAATGGGCTAAATCATGCCAAGGGTATTCACTAATAAAAGTGAAAATTCAAGCGAATCTGAATTTAAGTGAATGCATAGTTCAGTAAAAGAGCTTTAGTTCTCTGTCATACATGTTTGTATGCACATATACATAGACGTGTATCTAGGCAGTGTCATGGATTTAACTGCAGTGGTGACTTCCTAAGACAAAGCCACATGCAGAGGGAAAGGTGCGGGTATTTGTTGCTAACTCTGAACTTTGGTTTGTGAGGTTCTTGTTACAGTCAATGAGGGGAGGTCAGTGCCACCAGAGGATAAACCAAAGTGTCTGGACAAGTTAGGCTGTTAACTTTTTTCCTAGCAGCTATATTAGGTGGTGAGAATATTCTCTGAATTTCAGACATGCTAACGTTGGTCCTATTTATATCTGCATCATCTGGAAAGGTAGGGTCTGTCTGCTGTAGGATGAGACAGACACATGGCAATACTTTCATCCACTAAGTTCACTAAAACCCTGACTTGACTGAACAAAAATGCTTTAATAAGTGTGATGGGTTTTGGAGTCTGTAGCTTGGAATTATTCCTTCTCTTCTTTTCAGTTGCCGTAATGTGTCTAATAAATTAACAAGTATAAGGGTACCTTAATGCCAAACAAGGAGCCACTGCTTCATGCAGTCCATTGACACCTGTAGGTGCTTTTGTTGCTGTTGGGAGTTTTGCTCTTGACTTGAACAGGGCCAGGATTTCTCCTGAGGAGAGTGTTCCCACAAAGACAACTTGCATGAGTAAGAGCATCTGAACTGATTTGTGTGTGTCTGTAGGTATCCTCTCAGCACTATTTGAATGTCCCAAGAGGTAAAATAAATGCCACTGATGCGTTCATGTCCTTTTCAATTTGTGTAACACAAAACAATGGTTTCCACTTCTATTGTTTGATTTATGTTTCCATAATGCACAACTGGTGCTTTGACATGCTGCAGAAGAGAATTTGTTGGACACGGTAATACTGATAGAAAAATGTTCTCTCTATTTAGATGTCATGACTATTTTCTTTTTCAAGTGAAAATTCTAGTGTCACATACAAATGTTACCTTTTCCCCTGATTATCTTGTACAAAGCTAATAGTTTTGGAATTGATACAGATTTTTAATGCAATGCTATGGTTCTGGTTTATAGAAAAATGGATCAATTACCAAGGCAGGCTTCAAAGAGGGAGACTGCCCTAAGTTATAAATGGCTCAGTCCCTTAATTCTGTCATAATCCTATTTGATATATAGTTCTCAGTGCTGCTGAATCCTTTTAGGGCTCTTTGATCAAGTGAGTACTTTCAAATGTGATGCCTCCTGTCATCTAACCCCCTAAAAATAACACAACTTGCCATTTAATTTCTGGAAACATTCGTTTTCCCTGCTTTTTATTTATTTTTTTTTTAGTAGAGAAAACAAAAAACCTGACTTTCATATTAGGTAGTTTAAGGAAAGAAGGACTACCAGAAACAAGACTTTTTTTTTTTTTTTTAATTCATTATTCAAAGGTCCACCCCAATATTTGTGCTTAGGCTGGTGACCTGAACTCTAGCAGAGACAGGACCAGACCACTGGTACTTACGCATCAGCCATTAGATGATGCTCATGTTCTAGGCTTCACTGAGGACTTAATTAATTGAGAACATCAGATGTATGAGAGATGCCAGAATATCACAGAAAGCTTCTGTTTTCAGAAGTAAGAAATGATTTGGCATTTATCTGGGGACACCTTACTGGATGCCTTGAAATTCAACTCTAAGGAGCAGATCTCTGTACAGTGCCTCAGGTCCGGCTTTTTTCAGCATCCTGATGAGTCTTTTCCAGATCAGGTCATGGGACTCATTAGATGTGCATGTTTGACACAGATCCTTTTCTACCTCCCCATTTTTAAAAGAACACCAGGAAATTGTACAGTTACTAAGCCTGAGTTAATATTTTTTACATTATGGTGATGTGTTGCCAGAACTCCTGCTTTTCTGTTGGGCACTATAACTGCTGTAACCGCTAGTCAAAATCCAGCTCTGTAAGGAGGAAAAGTATTCATGCAAATGGAAGGTTTAATATTTGGCACTTGAGAAGGTCTTTGTTTTCCTTCTCCTTTGCAACTGCTGCCACTAAGTTACGTTCAGCATTGGTATTCTTTCTTTCTGTAACTGATATGCACCCAGGTAAGCAGATCCATCATCTTAACAAAGACAACTCAGGAGAGTGAAGGATTGTAGGATCAAATTGTCCAGCTTTGGGCAAGGTTTTCAGCTCTTCTAGTTGGAAATTGGCAGCTCCTGGTGCTACACGTGGCAGTTTCCTGCAGGAGAAGCTTGGTCTGGGGCACCAGAATCCCAGGAGGACCACGTAACTCACTCGCACCCAGGAATAGCTAGCTCAGCACCTCCTTTTTTTGCCCAGCCAGTCATGTTTTCCAAGAGATTGTTTATACCCTGGAAAGGGAAAACACTGGAGGAGTGTGCTTGAGGTGAATCTTGCAGACCTCTCACCAATGCGAAATGCATTTGAACTTCGTACTCTTGGAAGCGATGGAGCTGTAGGCTCCGTGGGGAGCCATGGCTCACACCGTGCGCACACAGCAATGGCAGCCTGCAGGATTTGGTTTCTTTTCTATCTTTGTGCCTCAGCTCAAAGGCAGTCTACTCTTGGCTTTCCTACACATGACTGTGACCTGTCTTCCCACAGACATCTCCCTTTGAAAGGTAAAGAGTGTAGGTTAAAGCTTCGATTTCATTGTGAATACTCTTTAAAGGTAGATTAAATGTCTGTATCTGTCCCTTAGAGCAATTAGGTTCGCATACAGCCTTCCAAATGAAGTGATGGGGGCACAAGAGCCAATTGCAGTCATGATGGAACTAGGCTGGCTTGTAAAAAGGGCTACGCAACGATGCAGCTGCCTGCAACTGTAGAGGACTGGATGCTTTCTCCCATAGACATAGATTATCCCAACCAATCCTATGTTCCTGTTTCAGACCAGCTCTCCCTCAGCATTTAACAAGTACATCAGACCATCCCAGACATAGTTCCAACCTGTTCAGATGTTATTTTGCTTCTGCCTACAGGTTATTGTATGTTCAGCTGGAAATCTGAGCATTTTGAACTCCTGAACCACCATCTGCTCAATCTATACAGTCTGTTTATCAAAGGGTTTAAGTGCACTGTAAGGTCCAAACCATTTTATGGAGCCCTGCCAGCTGAAATGAAATATTAGTTGCTGTGTATTTTGAAAAACTGTCGCTTTGTAGGCCAAAAGAGCTTGGAGATCCCAGCTGGTAATCAAAGAGCAGTGTCACATTTTTCATGGTTAGGGGCTCCGTTGGTCTCCAGATTCTTTAGAAACCTAACTGATGAATTAGCCAATCAAATTTAGATCTGAATTAAATCCAAAACTCCACCACTGAAGACCTGTACCACCAACAGTAACAACCCCTGCAAAAAGTCAAGCCTTGTGAAAATAAACACACAGAGCATCTGTGCAGGATGTTTAACTTCATGTTCAATAAACCTGTCCTTAGAAAACAAAAGCTAAGTGCAAGTGTGATCCTGCAAGTGCTTCTTCCTAGGTGGAGACGTCCTAATCTGTCACCAGCAAGATCGGAAGGGGTTTGCTATTGATTTCTATGGGTTAAACGCTAGGGCTCCTCTCATTTCCCCCCATCCACAGGGCAGATCACTGTGGATAAGAGAGAAAGCAGGTTTTACGACGCTTCAGTCCTTGGCCCGATAATGCTATTAGTGACAATTAAGTCTGATTCTGCACCTTACTCAGCGCTCTGGCTAATCCTGTTAAGGCTAAGCTCTGAGATGTTGCGTGCTACTAGAATGGATTGCTGAGCCTTAAACCTGACCTAGCATCAAGTGAGAAACTTACTCTTTTAGACCTTCTATTGCTCCGGATCTTGTGCGGGCAGTGTGGCAGCAGTGGCTTTCGCCAGCTCCGGACTCCCGGGAGCCATGTGCGGCTGGTCTGGGGATGGGTCAGGTATGCACGACTTGAGAGCAAGAACAAGGCAGAGGTGAACACCGTGTAGCTGAGGTGCTGCCGTTGGAAGGTGCTTTCTCCAGCATCGCCCTGGTTAGACACAGGTCCTGAAGTAGGTGTCTCACGGTGCTTCCTGGGAGGTGAGGATCGGAGCAAACAAGGGAATTTGTAACTCTCTCTCCTTTTCCTATATGCTAGTTCTCGCAGTGAACTTCTGAGCTAGCCGGAGCATGTGATGTATGCCGCTGTGCTTAGCCCTGCTGACCGCACTGTAACTCCTGGTACTTGGCAGGACCCTCTGCAAGATCAGGCCCTAGGGTTTGGAAAGAGGGGAAGGAAAGGCAGGATTACTCCTGAGACGAGCTCTGAGCATGCAGCTGTCCCAGCTGAGACACTTGCCAGCCTTCTAAAATAAACCCACTCAAGCCACTCTTTTCTGATCAAAGAATGAAGTGGCTTAAGCTGGATAAAGCTTGTGTTGGTGACAGACTTCACTGCTAGGGCCAGCTCCTGCGTTTCCTTCATTTAGCAATGGCTTTTAAGGATTTTGATTTAATTCTTTGGATCTTAAACATAAGCAGAAAATTCTTATAGTTAATCATACATTTTCCTTTTAATTATGGAGTTTGGCAGCTTTAAAATAGAATACCATCTCTGCAGTGTTTCCTGTAAAATGTTCTATTAAAATGTATTGTTCTGTCTTGAGTTCCCTTTTTCCTGCAGCTGAGTTTAACACAGGGTAGCTAAAGAGACCACAACAGACAGCAGTTTGCTCGTTACTTTTCAAGGAGAAATTGTTTCGAGTGAATGTATAACCTCCAGAGCCCCAGAACACATCTGATTTCCCCTCACCTCTGCTGTGACTTGTCCCATGACATGAGACTATCGATAATATATGTATCTTCTTACTGTACTGCTCAGTATATTCTCCGTCGGTAGATCTGGTTAGAAAGCACTTGAAGTTTCCTTACACATCTCCACTTCCCCAAGGGATCAATGTCTTGATGGATCACATTCAAACACATTCAACATCTCACGGAGGGTGTGTGAAAGGACAACAGAATCACTTTCACTCTATCCATATCCATTTCCTACTGCACTCCCTGTTTTACAACTATTGGCATGCCCGGAGGGAACAGCGCTTCTCAAGGTCACAGGAGGTGGAAAATAGCCGCTCTCAAGGTACAGAAACTTTTGAATTGGGATAGCAAAGGCATGACCTTTTTCTCACTCCAAGGAGAAGTTAGCGGGATTTGGTGGTGGTGGCAGCGTGTCTGTGTGCACAGTGGGGTTGTGGCAGACTGGGGATATTTAGCCTTGGCAAATAAGGTTAGGTGCTTATTTTTAAAAAGGTGATAATAATCTTTGCATTTTCAGGCTAAGAATAATTTTCTAAGTTTCTTGACTTTGCATTACAGGAGTGAAGGAGAATAAGATTCCAGCATTATTGCATTTCACCCTCACTTTACAGTGGGATCTGTACATGTGCCTTATAAAAGTGCAGTGCAGTTTTACGCACTGTGCACTTGCTGTTTCAACTAAGTAGAGTTGTTTCATTGGTATTAAAAAGGAGATTCTGACAGACCATAACCCGGGAGTGTCCAGCAGTTAACAGTCGCTTGGAAGATGAGTTCTTACTGTGACTTTTGCAGGGGTGGGAATTAAACCTGGATCTTCCACATCCGAGATGAGAGCCCGGGCTGTTTGGTTTCAGAGAAAGAAAGGAAGCACCTCATCACTTCCTTGCAGCCTTGAGATGGAACGTCAAGTCTCCATGAACCTATCTTAGCAGAATCTCTCCCAAGTCAAAATGGTGTATTTTGGATCTGTCAAAAGGAACATTTGTCAGTGTTAATGCAATTCACTTCAGTCATGTGCGTTTGAGAGCGAATACAGACTAGGCACGTGCATGCAGCATCCCACGAGGCATCCAGTTACCGCTGGAACTTTCTGCCACAGATTTTTCTAAGTTTTCTTTTTTGATAGAAAATATGATTTCTGGAATTTTCTGAGAGGAAATTTCATTATTGTACAAAAAAGTTTTCCTCCTCCATTGGGGAAAGCAAAAGTATTTTGTTTCCACTTGGACGTCTGGAGTTTGTGGGTTTTAGAACGAAATTATGTTTTGGGTCCCATTGACATGTAATCTGTTTGGACCCTGACTGCCAGGGTGTTTTATGGGAGCTGTAGTTTCTAGTGCTGCGTGTACCAGAGCACCACGCTTCGTCATCATTAAGCCAACCTTAATCTTCCACAATCTTTAGCTGGACTAGTGCTTGTATCACAGGAACCTGCTGACTGTCAGCTGAGGAAGGGGGATCTTTAACTCAAATCTAGCGTCCGTATGCCAGAAAGGCCGTATTAAACAGGGAACAGCTGATTTTGCTCTGCAAAGACCCGCAGATTTCATAGCCTTGTAAAAGCAGGAACCAGATGTATATTTTAATGAAATTTAATGAATTCAGTATTGGGCTGCCAGCAAGGGAGGGAAGCAGAGATGATAGGAACTGAAGTGAGGTATTTATTCATTTCTTTGCAGAATTTATTGGGTCAAAACCAAGAAATATTTAAGCTGAGGTTTTCAAAGGGATGTAGGTTCCCAGCTCCCACTGACAGTCAGGAGCTGCAGGGGTTGATTTTTGATTTTGATCTCTCTCTTGATTTTTGTGGAAAATCTAAGTGGCCTCAGTGGAGTTTTTTTCCCTGCTCTTTTTTGTCCTTGAAGTGCTGTGAAACGTGTGTGGTGCTCGTATGTGATGGGTAAATCATTCTTCCCTGAGAAAGGTGGTTTAGAAAATGTATAGCATCATGAGTAACACTCTTCAAGCGCCAGTCCTAGAGCATCTCAGATGATTCCTTAACTTTAGAAACTTGCCAGATAGGAATGTTTATTTTCCTCATTTTACCAACTGGAAAACCAAGAGACAGAATAAAATATATGTAATCACACAACTGGGTCAGAAAGATACTCTGGATTTCCCAATAGATATGTTTTTTTCATGTGTTTTGTTAACATTGGCTCAAATTTATTTTACAGCAGTGATAGCATTCCCATCAGTGCATGACTTGGATGGCAGTAGGTTCCGTACAGATTAATAAAGAAGTGGTGTTTTTGCGAAGGCCTTATAGCCTGAAAAGATCACTGCATACCATATGTGGGGAGAGCTGCCTAAAATCAGCCTGCCTCTTCTTGTGTGGAAAGTGACATTTCAACACACACTGCTTTGCCCAACTTCCATGTGGGTTTTTTTTTTCGCTTTGAAAGTGATATTTTGTAAATATTTGTCAATTTGCCAATGTTTGTGCCTCTTGCAGCCTTGAACAAAGCTTGTTACTGTTAGTGAACATACCTGCCTTTCTTGGCATCTTTCCATTTCATTCATAGGATTCCATATGTTTTTAACATACAAAAAGTAAATTCTTCTTATTGCTGTTAATTCTGCTGACCCTTATATCCTTTTACCTCTCTTAGCAGTTTTCTACAATTCTTAGTTTCTCATTTTCCTCTGTAGTTTTCAATTCTCTTCCTCTTTCCACCCCTATTTGTTATCTATTTTATTTATACATAGTTAGCATTGATAAATAGCTGCCTTTCCTTCTCCCTCCATTTTACCCACTGGCTCCATCTTTCCTAATTGTGTCCTTCTGAGCTAATTAGTAATGCTCTCAGTATCAATCACAACTTTCTGTTTACAGTCTTTGTACTGCTCTAAGAGGCAAGGTTGGTTTAGCCAAGAACTGCGCAAAAGCAGCCACATCCAGGGCAAGTGAAGGGCCAGGACAGAAAGAAATCTAAAGACGTCCTTTACATTTGACTTGACTCTTACTCCGTCCGAACACCCTAGGATGGTGACTGACAAATTTCCACTTGTCCTTAGGATGACTGAGGTAGATATAAATAAACCACGACATGTGACCTAGCAAGGAGCGTGAGGGGTTGAAATCCCATCCCAAATAATCAATCCCACTGCAATTTCCTAAGTAAGATTGGAGAAGGGATAAGAGTCAGCTGTACCGAGCAGCAGCGATTAGCCTCATTTACCCTGAACTGCCTAGGAATGGCAAGGTTGTATAATTGTATAAGTGACCAGCTGAGCAAAAGTGTTGGAAGAAGGGATGGAACGAAGGTCTGGGTTTGTTTCTAGGTGATAGAAAGCAGCTGGCCATGAACTGTGCAACTCTAGAGGTCCTGTGCAAATTGCTACTAGTTCATCACCTCCTCAGTGCAGAAATTTTGTGAATGGAAGGGGCAGCTCCTTGCTCAGGAATTTACTATTTTTTAAATTTTCTGCCATATTCTTGCAATAGCCATTGGGTTTTGTTTTCAAATGGAGACTTTAGTGTTTCTATGTTGAGTTCTTGCAAGCAGAATTAAAAGCGCTTTGAGGTTAGCCTGAGACTAAGAGAAGCAGGGTGACCCCAGCCTAGTCTCTAGGATGCTGCTGGCTCACCTTGTGGAAAAGTAACGTGCGCTTTGGCTTGAGAAACAGGCTCACGTTAGGGGACCTGGCAGCGGAGTAGCAGGTGTGTTGCTTGCCGCAAATGAGTTCCCCTGGCAGCGCTGTGTGGGGATGCGTGCCTGCTGCTGATCAGTGCTTTGCCTGGCTCAAGCTCACTCTATCAGGCTCTGCTTTTCTGAGCACTTAAAATCAATATAAATTAATAAAAAGAAACCCAACAGCCCATAAACAACATTAGCTATGGAGCTGTTAAAATGCAAGCAGTCAAACTATATTTAATCCACTTTCTCACATTAATGCTGGGCAAGAATGCGTATTTAAAATGCTACTATTACGTTAGTAACAGATGTTGCTCAAAGGAAACAATAAATGATTCTTATGGAGAGTTATTTTGGAGGAGGCTTCTTTGGGGCCATCTGAAGAAGTCAACTGGGCCATATGTGTGCGTCAAGCGCTCAGTGCAGCGCGACTCTGAACTGTGCGCATGGTCAGGCCTGACTCCTGCAACCAAGAGTCCTCCTTTGGTGAGACACAGCGGGCCCGGCTGCGGAGAGCAGGGCAGCTGAGCCACGCCGGCGCTCACACCAGTGCTGCGCTGGCACCACCACGTTCAGGCCACCTTTCAAGTTGTCAGAAAATAGACTGAGTTTCATTATTGCTCTGAGATCTGTTTGTTCCCAACTCAGCCTCTGTCTGGCTTCATGATAGCATCTTTGTAGTTCTCTGGAGTTCACCAGAGATGTCCATGCTTCCGATAAAATAACAGCGTTTAATACTAATTTATATATCCACGTCCTTTGGGGAGTGTTTTCTCTTGTAGGGTTCACTTCAGTACAGTCCCTACTTTCAGCTTCTTCCTTGCTTTGTGCGTCAGACTTGTCTGGTCTGACATAATTGTCCAGTTTTAATTATTTTATGAGTTCTGGCATAATCTAGCACAGTGCTGAAGTATCTCCTTTCTGCTTCATTTCTGTAAAGATATGGAACGATCCCCTCTCCAGTAATAAGGCTCAGTCTGGTCACTCAAGTTCCAGGGAGCTTCTGAAACCACAAGTGTCTCTACGCCTCGGTTGCAGCGCTGAAAAAGTAAGTAAAAACATGTGCTTCCTTTGCGACACACAAAAGGGGTGCTGCATTTTGGTATAGACACAGAGTGGAACACCTGTCCTGCAGCCTTGGTGTCACAGGGCTGGAGATGGTAAGGGGAGAGGGGAAGGGAGGAGATGGCTATACTTCATACACCTCTGTGGAGAGCTTCCAGGAGCACTAAACATTGATGCAGGATGCTGATAACCTTGCTACCACGTCCTGCTTCAACCCTGGTGTCTCAAAGGAACCTGAAACCAGCATCTTGACTGGTTAGGACCTCCCTGCACAGAAGAGCTGTGTAGAGAAGAGGGAGAAGCTGGGAACACCTATTAGGACAGCAGGTTTGAGGCTTTGTTTTAATTGAAGCAGAGATCAGACTTTCTCCTCGACAGCCTACGTTCCAGGAAAACATCCTTCCTTCTGCCTCAGGTAGATAGACATCTGCCTATTTAGACCTCTCTTCTTTCTCTAATACAAGTGTGTGTGGGTATGTACATGTATATACCTATATACCATAACCACCCACTCCTCTTCCTATTGTAATGTTTTTTAAACATTTGTGATTATACAGCATCTTGTAAAGAATTAAGAAGTTCATAATTATTTATAAAGTTAATACTTATAATGAAATGGTTACACTTTGATGTCTGTATATGTTTTCTAAGCTAGGATGACCTATATTGTAGAGGTATTATGTATACTAGGTGATGCAGGGATTGGCTTGGGAATTACCCATGTTTAATGAACACTAAAATTAGAATTTGACTGAAATCCACATAAATGGCTCGACAGCAAGTTCGACTGCCCCTGGGGAGCTGTGGGCAGCTCAAATTTACCCACAGGCATTTTTGAAAATGTTTTTTTTGAATCAGCATAGTGTGCTTTTTGGAGCAGAGAGTGCAGCTTACACTTTAAACTCCCTTCTCTTCACCTTGTCCCCCATTTTGGTGTTGAAAAGCCCTCCACAGAGAATAGAGCATGAAATATGTTGCAGGGATAATATATGCTCCACTGATGCTTTTTTTGCAGTACTTGCCATGGGAAGTCTTCTGCTTTCCCTACTCGGTGGCCTCGTTGCTTGGTCTCTTGCTGTTTTGAATTTCCAAATATTTGGTCTCTTCTTTAGGTATGTGTACTTTGGATAGTGCAAACCTGGTCGAGCTGGTTTATATCTTGCTGTCCACCACACTGCAGCACTAAAAGCATGCAGCCCCAGTGAATCCTAGCTTTCAGAGACGAGGGCTTTTTTGGTTTTGTGTTCGAGGTTTCTTTAAATCTAGGGAAAGATAAATCTACCTGCTGTGCCTTTCTTTTACTATAGGAAAAGGCTTAGTTATCCTTTAGGAGGCCTGTTTATATGATGACTCTTAGTTCCCGGTCACTGGAACTAAGAATTCCGGAAAGAATAATATACAGTACGTCCCACTTTGCACAGTCCTGGGAAAAAAAGGCAAGTCTTGCTTAACTTGGCTCAACCCAAAACTGGGGTGAAGAAATACCTTATTTCTATTTGGGAAGGATGAGCAGAAGCAGGCAGTCCTTTGCCCCTTTTGCTTTGTCCCAGCAGCTAACTGGTGACCCTGAGCTGTGCCATGGCCATGACTTTGGGGTGTCTGAGTTGTGACAAGACAACAGACCCCTTGGCTTTTGCTGCAGAGCCAAGCAGAAGCGGTTAGAGCTCACAGCCTGTTTAATTCACAGTCCAGTTGTGCAAGTGGAAAAATATTGCAGTTATAATTGTTGCCCAGTTAGTGTGAGAATTCTTCATAAGATTCAAGGAGAAAATTGCTAATGTAAGAAGCCAGTGTTCCTCCAGAGAAAACCTTCAGGAAAAATGAATATCCCAAATCACAAGGGGAATATATCATTTTAACGGTGGGTTCATCTGTAGGACTCTGGTTTGTCTTATGAGGCATATATCTCCTTTTAGGATGTGTCTTTAAGGAAGCTCTAGGTTAAATGGAAAACGATAACACTGGTTTTGAGCTGTTTTACTGGGGTTTGCGACATGAAATGGCCGTAAAGAAGTCAGTCCACCAATACCTTGTTAACTGTCATACTCTGGATTGGGTTTTTTGTAGCTTTATGCTCCTAAGCCTGAACTGTAGCCCAGCCTTTTAAAACTTACGTCTACATTGTTGCTTTTCTCTTTCTTTTTTTCTTTCTTTCTTTTTTTTCTTTCTTTTTTTTCCCCCCAATTTTGTCTTGCTTCATAGCTGTAGGTTGTTGACTTGGCTGGAAACAGACAAGCCTTTTTATTTCTTTTGACTGCTTCAGCAAAGCTTGATGGGGAATTTACATAATCAATGAGGTAACCCTGTCACCCCAAACATGGAGTCTTTAAAGAGAATAGTTTTATGCAAATTAGATATTGATGGTGTAATGATTAATTGGCCCCAAGCCTTTGTTAATATGCAATTGTTGTAGTGTAACATGCATTTGTAATTATTTTGGTTTGGTTGTTCAAACAAGTGGTGGGCACTTAATTGCTTGCAGCAATTGAAGAGACAGGATAGGAGAGAGAAAAGCAAAGGGCTGGTTAACGTGTTATCTGATATAATGTTAGACTTCCTTTGTGTATATTGTATTACAACGGTCAGATTCTTAGGTGATAAAAATCAGTGCAACTCTCTTGGAGGATATAGAACTATTCGGACTTCCAGCAGCTGAGGATGTGATTTGAAATGTTCCCCAAGTCAGATTTCAGTGCTGAATTTGGTGTTGGTCATCTGGGAGTTAAGATGGTGAGCTGTGTTGTTTATTGCTGTTGGTTATCATTATTAAAAAGAAACCATTTTGGTTCCAAAGGTTGCAATGAGCTAAAAGTATGCGCTGGTGAGAAGCTGCTTGGAAGACTGCAAGCAAACAAATAAGTATCTGAGCTACTTTACATTCTCCAAGGTGCTTATCTGCTCTGTGCGGCTTTCCAGCTAGTTTGGTATCTGTTTTCCGTTCCTTTTGTCTCTAGATCTGCATTTAGTAGACAGGGAAAAAAGCCTCTGTATTTGGAGGTGAAGAATCCTACATGTCCATAAATGTACTTAAGCTATTGACTGTGTCAGTTTTCTGCAGCATATAAATTTACTACATTTTTTGCTTAGAGAATACTTTAAAATTGTCTCCTAGGACAAAAGTTTGTCTCCTGGGACAAAGATAATTTGGAGGGGGTAGCAGAGGGATCCACCTAGGAATGGTGGACAAAAAGGAAGCAGCTGAGTATTATTAACATCTTCTAAAAACTAGTTCTGTTTAAAAGAAATATATATGTAAATATGAACTCTGTATATAATAATGTAATTATAATGGTATTATATAATTATTATGCCTACATAGCAATAGGGCATGAGGACAGAAGCTAAAATATGGAGTAGAGAAAAGAATGGGAGTGAGTAGAGTGTAACAGATCCATTTTGGCAGACAGATAAGATTTTATTTGACTCATCATCAGAAAACAGAATTACTTAGAAACAATAAGACTTTTTGTCCTTTATTGCAGCAAATGAGACTGGAAGTGGGAGGACTGTGTGTGTACCATGGGTAGGACTTGGCTTAGCAATGATGTGCTGTTAGGAGGCTGAAGGTGCAATCTTTTGGATTCCTTTTTCCTGCTTTGGTTTATTGTTTCCCTGAAGCCCTGTCCCAAATTTCTATCACATATAGCTTATTCTTGGTCACTCAAGTGGTACAAAATCCAAGGAGAACCTGCAGCCCATTTACATCTCATTTAATAGGGCATATTATGATATGTATGCATTGTCCTGAAGTTGGTGCTGGAGTGTTAAATAAAATCTGGTTTTAAAATCAGTTTTTTGCATAGTCAAAATGAATATATACGCTTTTCTTCAAATGATTGTTGGAGTTACTGATGAGATCTAGGTTTTTTTAGTTAATGTTATTATTACTAGGAGAAGAAAATGCAGAATTTCACTTTCAATCGCTTATGAATTCTCTTACATTATTTTTGTTTAAACCTATTTATGATAGTGGGGATTAATTATACAGATTTGGTCTTTTTTGGTTAATGTCCTTTCACCTAACGGTCAAGTATAAAATGTGTTCTTTCTTCTTTTGTATAATATCTGCTCTGCTTCCCAAATATGAAAATACCATTTAATCTCATAACAAATTCATAATCTTTTTTTTAAATGTAAACCTAATAGGCAAGTCAACAAATGAATGCTTATATCATCTATATAAAGAGTTCAAGCAGATGTCTCTGATCTTTTCATTCACTGAAAGACATTGGTAGCAAATGGTTTTAATTTGAAATGGAATGTGCTAAGGACTGATGAAGCTCAATCATTAGCCTGTGCAGCAACATCCTCTTTACCACCCATTTGAATCTCAGGGAAGTAGGCAGTTTTTCTAACGTTTGGATAGCATTAACCACAAATGCTACACCAAAACTTTTAATTCCTCTCAGCAGAAGAGAAATTAAGTAGGTAAGGAAGAAAGGATGCCTTGAGTTGCTAGGAAGGTCAAGTCAAAGGCAAATAAAAGAAGGCCAGGCTAGATTTTGACCGGTGGATCCTGAGCTGGCCATTATCTTCACTGTAAAGAGAAAGTCATACAAGGGCCTAAAAATAATCATAGCTTTTAAGAGGAACTTCACAGGCTCCTCTGAATTCATTGTTGGTCATCAGGAACATCATGGGCTGTCAGCTAAATCCTCAGCCAGTGGACAGCTTGTTCAGTAAATTATTTGTAATCTTTTTCTATACCATCCAGTGATAAGAAACAAAGAAGCCTCCCCTGACCTAATAGTTAATAATAATATCTAGTAGTTGAGAGGCAGCTCAGCTAACAACCAGAGGAAGTGTGCAACATTGGCCAGCATCACAAAAGAAGTTAGTAACTGTTAAAAAAAATAAATTAAAAACAGACCCAAAGCTAACAAGAATCCCAGCATCTCCCAGCTCAGTAACTGTGTTAGAAAGTGAAGAAGGAAAAAGATGAATCATTTTACAAATGTCGGAAGAAAACACGATCTGATGCGAGCTGGGTCAGGGGGCAAGGATGTCCAGGAAGAGATAAAGTCATGAACTGGCACACATGAGGTTGCATTCACCAGTTTCAATGAGACCTGGTGATAAAAAATGTACATCTTAATAACTTAAAAACCAAACGATGCTTTTTCAGCAAAAAAAATGTTTCCTATCTTTATATGCAAAGGTGAAAGCAGGAGATCCAGCAGCAGAATAGCTAATTCCAGACACTTAAAGCAGCAAGCGTCTCAGGAGATGCCTAAATATTGAGTTAAGTGAACAAATGCTAAGGAAGGTTTCCATGCCAAAACCAGACCTTTAGGTAGCATTTCATTGCATTATGTCTCTCCTGTGCTGCTCAGTGCGAAGAGGCTGTAGCTGGATCATCCCCGGGTTCCAAGCAAGGAATCTCCTTGTCTCAGGAGATATCCTTGTGTGTAAAATTGTGTTGGGGAGCAGACACAGCTGTTGATCGCGGCTCCAGTTGGTTTTGAGGCTAAGGAATATTAAGAAGACCACGTCTTTCTGGACTAAATGCAATACATATCCATAAATTGCATCCTAGAAAGGAAATAATGGACATGTCTATCTCAGGCCATAATCTGTAAAGAATCCATAGTCCTATCATAGAGATACCACTGTCTATCTGAAAAAAATGTTATTGTAGTGAATGTCTCTCAGTTTACAGTGGCACAGAAAACCTAATCCACAGTGTTTATTCTCTCTAAGATTGCACATATATTTAAAGTATAATATATAATTTTAAACTGTATTTTATTTATCCCTAAGAATGTTTGTAGGATAAATAAAAAATTTGCATGAAAAAGCAGACGAGCAATTCAGAGATGTTCTGGTCTCCTGGGTAAATTTGAATTTAAGCAGGTATTGTTATGCATTTACAGAAATGTACATTGAGAGAACTTTCTTTAAGTATTATACCAGTACCCCGGAACAGTTATAAAAATTTAAGCTTCATAAACTGCTTAACTTGTGTTTTCTTAATACTCTTGTAGTTTAAAGAAGCTGAAATGTTTTATTATTACTGTTCTTTAAAATCACGTTCTCTTCAACTTCTCCGCCAAACTTCAAGCAGATGCTTGTGAGGAAGTTACAGAACAAACCCCAAAAGAAATGTTTCTTGGTGGAAACGTGGACAGAATATTTACTATGGTGATAAGGTGCACTCAACTCCAGTGCCACATTTGTAATCAAAATGACAGCACCTCACCCACCTGGAACCTAAGGCATGCGGATGCCAACTCTATCATCAATCTTTGCTTATATTTCATCAGAACAAGACCATTGTCTGTGCTTAAAATAGTCTAGGGGACTACAGGAATTATTAAAACAAACCCTCATACATTGCTTTCTGCTAAAAGGGTAGTGACAGGTTTTCATGTAAAATCAATCTCAAGATTAAACAAAAAAATCATTATAATAAAAGAAGAAAGATAATTGAAATAACTGATTATGTGAAGGTGGTACAGAAAAATGATCCTTTCTGTGCACACTCTTAAGCAGCTCTATAGGAAATATGTGCAGCGTGTGGTCAAATTGTTTAAAATGCCAGACTGTCATCTCCCTGAGGCAGGCTGGTTGTGCCTTTGGTTTTGTCACTGCAGCTATTAAAAAAACTTAGATAGCCTGGAGAGCTAATCAAGAGGAGATTATTGTGAAGTTAATTGTAGAAAAGACCCACAATGGTAATGAAAGGGACAGAACTGGGAGTGGGAAGTAAGTTCCAACTGCAATTTGGTTTTTCCTTTCTTTTCAAAACCGCAAAACTAAAGTTGCTGGTTGCATGGTTGCTTTCATCACATCCCGCTGACCAGTACATTCTGCAGTGTGGAGTCAGGAACGCTGTGACTGCTGAGCGCTTTGTGGCCACCTTAAAGACCAAGATCCCGCTGGGCTGTGTAGAGTACTGCAAAGTGGTGGCAGTGGGCACGACCGCTGAAATGCTGGGACCCACGTGCGCTGCGTGGGGCAGCAGGCAACGTTTGCAGCCCTTTTGGGTAGTTCGCTATAATTTCCCTGGGAGGTAGAAATCCAGAATAACTGATTTCATCCGTGTTCCAAGGAGAAATGGGAGAAACAGCAGTTCAGGCAATGGATATGGCAGTATCGGCATATGTAAAGCGGATTATTTAACTTTTTCCATGAGAGACATTCTCCTCAGAGCTGCCTTTCAGAAATGTACCAGTGAAAAGTGTGTGTTCTCTACTAAGATCTGCTGTACCCCCATGCATTCTCATACAACAGAGAAACCTGTGACCCTGTAAGAAAGCTACCTGCTGGGCCAGATCCAAAGGTGACATCTATGGTATTGCAAATTATATGTTGGTAGGCGCGTCTAAGGGACTTCAGATCAGTGGAAGTTAAAGCAGCTATAAACAGAGACCTATTCTGACATAAACTTCCACATTCTTATTAGCTGTTTTTTGCAGTCCCTCCCTACCAGTTTCCCACTGCATAACGTGTGGAGTTTGGGAGTCCTTCTGGCTTAAGCTGCCTCCGAAGCGGGTAATTTACCCCGCCGTACACCTCACCTTCGGGAGCATCCCTAGGAACCGGTGTCAGCCCACGTCCTTCACCACTCCCAAAGGGCTCGAGGAGTATCTGCTTTGGCAGGAAGCTTTCAGGGCAGGAGTACCCGCTTGTTAAACTGCAATACAGACTCTGCTGGTAATGCAGAAGGTGGACACGTCAACGTAGAGTCTGCCTGTAATAATTGGCTCTTGCTGGGGAGAAAAAAATGTAACTGGCTCCATTATGGTGAATGCAGAGTAGGAGACTAAGCATTTCGTTTCTGATGGATGACTGTGTAGATGTGATGAATGTTAGAACGGTTGCGGCAATAACGATTGTATGTTGTCCAAGAGGTTGCATTAATTTAATTAGATTTGTACTGGAGTCCGTGATGACCTGCCTCTACACAACGTCTTAACCAGCCAACAGGCACTGGAGGTGTACAACAGAGAGGAGGTGGGGGGGGTCTGTCTTTTTTTACTTCATAGACAATAAATTCTAGATCAAAGCCAAAACAAGCAATGATATGTGTAATTTTTTAACAGAAACTCTATAAATATTCAGTGCTGCTGTTTGGCAACATTAAGAAATCACTGAAAAATGCAGTCATTGCTAAATGTGTTCATTTGAGAGGTTTGCTGTTACAAATGTGAATCTTCAAAGGCCGTGAAACTTAACAATAGCTTTTCAGTATTAGACAGAGAGTTAATTATAACATCTATCACACAAGCGAGGTAACTAAAACAAATCCGTATACCTCTTTAGTTTTCGGCTTGTTGAGTGAATGCTGTCAAAAGGAATTTGCCTCAATGCATGTGCTTGGTGATGTTATCAAAGTATCTGTCAGGGAGAGCACTTTAATACTGCTCAGAGGCCGGAGCGAGCGCGTTGGGATTGGCAGAGACAGTGACAGAGGTGACTACGGTGGGTCCTGACAGTTTGAATACAGAATTATATAGTGCAGTGACAAAGTGTTCAGTTTATTTAGACTGGGGAACACGATGTGCAGGAGACAAAGGAGAAGCAAAGAAAAGGTTAAGTTACCGAAATTTTAATTGAGCTCTGAGTGACTGTTTTTGAATAATTGGTTGTGTCAAAACGTAATGATTACCGGCTGGGGAAGCTGCAGCCTTTCACCCTTAGGTCACTGGCTCAAATCTGGACTGTACTGGTTGTAATGACTGAAGTTCAATACCAGCTAATGTGAAATGAATTGCTGATCTCTGCCCGGCTTCTACTGGATAAGCATCTGCATCACCAACAGCGTGTGCCGGGGCTCTCGGCAAAGGTAGCATCGAGAAGTAATCTCCTCCTTTTTATGTAAGTTCCCTGCTGTGAATTGGTTGTCTGGTATGTGAGACCTTGCACTACTGCTACAGAAGCTTTATTAATGTGGTGGAAAGATGAGAACTTTGCTTTTCAATGTTTCCTGCCTGGCAACTTTTGTGCGCGTTCGGTGAGAGCTTAGCAATCCTTCACTAGCTATGAGGAGCCCTTCACAGCACTAACAGGACTACTGGCACCCAGAGCATCAGTATTAATCACCGAGGATTGTTCTCTAGGGTCTGGGCGCAGACGTTTCACTCCATATTTAAGAATATTTTTGAGTCTTCATCTTCCAGAGACAGGGAAATAAAAATAACGGCCGTTGCACAGACAACATTAACCCCGACTATCACTCTCCTAGCTGTGCCGCGAGCCGTTTTTCTGCCGCTGGAGGTAGTGTGAGGTCCGTCGCTGGAAGTCTCCTGGAACACAGTGAATATTTCTGAATACACCTGTCTCTGTGTATGCCTGGCCCTGAGCTGCTCCTGCCGAAAACGTGCCATTCTGCAGGCAATGGGAGCTTGGAAGAGGGATTTGCTATGATGCCTCAGTAGGTCAAAGCAATCCAGCAGTCAGTGGGTTTTACCATCTGAAGGGTATGTTCCTTGGAACAAGCAGCAGATGAAGAGTTTATTTGTGCATCCCAGAATAAATTGTAGAGAGGTACCTCTAGACTGCCTGAGTGTCTTCTGTGAATACAAGTTGGCATTTTAATGGTGCTAAAATTACTATGTTTTGTTGGCACCTTTGAAAAATTCCAAATCTTCCAGACAGGCAGCCCAGATGAGAAAGACTCATAAACTTTTAAATTGGTGTCGATTGTTTCCAAAGAAACCAGCTCAGCTTTAGCAGCTTAGAGCAGCATATCTGGGGAGAAATAGCCTTCCTGCTGTAGTTCTGCCATTGATTTCAAAAGCGAAAGAGGTTTCTCCACTGACTCAGCAGAGCTGGAGAGGACTTTGAATCAGTATCAGCTTCATGAGTTCATGAAATCTTTTTTCTTATTACCTGAGTTACTTGGTGGTAACTCACTTTATACTCTTCAGTGAGCATCGAGGAGGGTGTAAAAATGCACGTTCTCCTATTTCCTATTCCACTGTGTTACCCAAACAGCTGGATCTTCACTCAGACTCTCGTGGGAATGGCGAAGGTTATGAACCAAGCTGTTCGACTGGTTTGTGGGCCCTCTCCAGACACATTCCAGCTGAGAGCGCTGGCATTTGAATGAGAGAAGGTCTTGACATCTTAATTCTGGACTAGCAGGTATCACTCCCCATGCAAATATAATTTCTTAGAGCGTGAGCAAGTAACATATGTCCAGCCCCCGCACTGCAGAAGCCCAAGGGAATGGGCAACTGAAGTCCAAAAGCCAAACATATTTCCTGATTAATTGGGCCCTTGAGGCTTTTGGGTGACATTAAAGAATCTGCCAGTCATTTTTTCCCCCGTCACCTCTTCTTTTAGATAGTAAGTAATAAAATAACATAAAATTTGCTTTCAAGACCTCATTATAATGAAGCACTTCATTCCAGATGCTTTGTACCTTCTGTGAGACCTCATCCTGTAAGGGGCACAGTGCAAGTCTTGAATGCCCACTTCAGCTACAGGAAGGATACTAGCTCAGCTGCTCTTCTTCCAGAGTGGGGTACTGACTTGCGCAGTGCCTGCTGTATTCTGAAAGTGATGGAATGACGAGATAGCTTCGGGGATAAAAGGTTGGAATTAGAAAGGGAGCCATTTTCTAAAGACAGAAAATATCCGCGGATTTAAGTGGTTAGTGGAGTGTTAAAAAAGTGTGCTTCTAACTCTGTTTCGCTCACTTCAGGGGGAACAACCTTGAGATACAAGTGCCTCAACACTCAGAGGTCAGGGAGAGCACCAGAGCAGACATTTTATCTCCTCTGGATCTACAGTGCACAGCATGCATGCAAGGCAGAGTGCTGAGCATCTTCCACCTTAGGCCATCATCTTTGTATTTGTGAAAAAGAAATGGCCCTATCTCCAAGAATGCAAACAACACTGTGTTTTTGTCTTTTTCTCATATAATAGATCATTTTCCCTGTGTGATCTGGCCCAGGACTGGTGACTGTCTAAGCAACAATTCAATGTTTTTAAAGAATTCTATATTTTTGTTTATTTTTAAGTAGTAAGGATGGCATGACTGAATACCAGCATCACGTGTGATGAATCTTGCCTTCTCCAGCTGTATCTGGAAGTGCTGCAGTGTCATCCTGGTCCTAGGGGAGATTCTTTCTCTTTTATAACTTTCTTAGAGAAATTGCCTGTGTGGGTTCAGCTGACCATTAGGATTCAGCCCCTGCCTGCTTGGCCTCTCCTCTCCCATGGTGAGACAGAAAATCCTAGCACGATATCACCAAGGACCATGTTTTTTCTGTTGCCTTTACCATGGGACGCAGCATGTTTTTATATGATATGTGTAAGGGAGAGTTCCCCAATGAGGGATAACACCGACATGCACCAATGAAGTGACAACCTCCTGGTATCTTTGTAAAATCCCACCCGGTTAAAGGGAACGGGAGAGGAGATATATGTCTGTTAAAGTAAAACATAACTGCCTGTCAAAGAAAAGTAGTGACAACATGCACGGAAAGCTCCGCCATCTAATGCCTGTCAGCAGGAGCGGGTAGTTTTTAACATCGTTCATATTCCTCAACGAACGTGCTTGAATTGGCAGAGACAAGGATGGAGTTGACACGAGCAGGTTCTGTCAGCTCAAATCCAGAGGTGAACTGTGTGCATCCAAAACCCGGTCCTGACAGCTGCATCCAGGCGCAGGAATGTTTAGGAAACGGGGAGCTGCGGGAGGGCAGGGGAGGTACCAGCCTGAGCTTCACCTTCTCCCAAAGAGGCAATGTCCGCTTTGAGTAGAAAAAGAAAGGGGGCAGGGAGAGAGAAGGAACAACAAAAAAACATTGCCTATTATGTTTCATGTCAATGTTGCTGTCATTAGGTAGTCGGAAAGATTTCAAATGGATAAACTCCCCTTTGGGATGGCAGACCGCCTTGGCAGCCAATTTTAGGCCTTGATTTGATTGATAAACTCTTTGTGACAAGGAAGGATAAAAGAGGCCCCTAGTTTGGTACATATAAATAGGAAATTAGCTGGCAAAGTTGTCAAAGATAATTAACTCTCTGATTCTGTGTGTCTATTCAGGTTGACATACTGAAATTATTTAGAAATGCACATGTCAACGCTCTGACAGAATTTGGTGCTGATCAGATAAACAGTTTTTGAGATGCCTGATTGTAAAATGATGTAAGAGCTTAGCTGGTGGTTTTATCATTATGCATTCTCTTAGCAGCAGCAGGTATCAAACGCCAACACCATCCTTTAATGTGCTAGATTCAGAGATAGGGAGACAAAGTTAAGTGCGCTACTTCACAGCACTTAGCTCGCTTGTTTTGTTCCTTGCCCATAGGTTGAAAAAAATACTAATAATGTGCTAAATTCCTGGGTGTTCATCTGCTCCACGTCCTTTCCCCAGGCACAATTGAAAGTAAAAAAGATAAGGGTCTATGAGATAGGAGGTCTGAAAATCATGGCATTTTGTTACTTCTTCAGAAGAGATAAACTACTCACTGCTATAATCCCAAACTCAAAAGATTGGCAAGGTTAGGAAAGTGCAACGGGAAAAAATCAGTGACTCTGAACAACCTCTTTATAGTGGCTCCTATTAAAGCGATGACAGAGAACAACAAATATATTTAGCATTGCAAACTCAGCATCTTACCCACTGTCCCTTGTTTACATCTTGTCTGGAGTGGTCGGTGTAGCACTACAGTTGCAATACGTGTCTGGAGCGTGCCTTCTGAATGGGGTTTGATTTCCAAGTCCCATCAGTGTCCTTGGGAAAGGTAAACTCAAAGTGTGTGTATGTGTTGTACAGCAGACGTGAAGGCGCTGTAGTCTTTCAGAGTAACTTGACTTTGATTCCTTCTTGGCGATTTCCTCCATCTGAAAGTTTTTTTCAGCCTCCAAAACAGGCTGCTCCTTGGCAGTGTGAAGGTATGGGCACCGTAACATGTCTTGAACATGGTGTCGATGGAACAGGACTGGCCTTGGCTTTCCTTAAAGCACTAGGAACTTTATGTAGGTTGTAGGCTGTAACGACTGGTGCCAGAAGGTACCATCACCCCAGTTCTGTGAGCGAGTGCTATGGCAGCACCTAGTCAACTCACCATGCTGCTCTCAGCAAACTGGGATTTTTAAGCCTGCAGAGTCTAAACTCAGTCTGGACACTGGCTGTCAGGTCTTGCAGCTTTCTGTCACATCTTGAAAGCTGGCAATGAGTCCAGGTTTTTACCCTGGGATCTAACCCCTACATGGGCAGCTTTGCTTGAATGCTTCCCTGTCAAAAGTCTTGTCCGAGTTGTGACTGCTTGATTTAGGGGGGGAATGGGGAAGGAGTGGAAAAAAATGAATAAAGGGTTGGTATGACACACTACTGCATTTACCTGGGGCATAAAGGGGGCAATGCTACAAACCAATAGAAAAATAACAGGCATCTTACATGCAGTCTTGCTTTGTCTGTAGTATGAAAAGCTGCCTCCGTAACCTGCTTAAGCTACTGCTGCTCTCTGAAGCACTGACCACTCTCTGCCTTCTGCCCTTTTCGTGCCTTTCCAGCCACAGTTTTCTAGTGAGCATGTGAAATGTCCCTGCCATGCAGAGAGCCAGAGCTGGCACATTCAAATCAGCACTCTTATGCCTCTCTGCCAAACCTGCCTTAATATACACAAGCCCTGGCTTTGGTCATGCTGTTGATGAGGAGCTCCAGGATATTCCAAAGACCTACCCCAAAAACATACCATGTACATAACCTCCCACGGCATTCACAAAGGATAGGCACAGGTTCTCGGCAACTCAATACTGATGAATGCGCTACTGTCCTCCGTGTCAAAATGATAATGGCACATGCATTATTCTTTCTGAGAGCCCTGCAGTTCCTTTTTATCATATTTTGCACTCATTTGTACAATGAACAATCTCCTGCCTCCCATCACTTACTTACACACCAAGAAGCTTTTTGTCTGTTTATAAATAGGGTCTCACTTGACATAACACAATTCATGATATTATTTCCTCATCCATAAGCATTTCTGTAGTGCTCGTTTCTGCATTTACATTCTGCAACTATCTTGTACAACTAGGCACCCCAGGGGCCAGGAATTGGGCTTTAGCAGTAAGATCTTATTTTTCCCTTTTTTGCTATTCACCTTAACAAGAGAGTTCAAGAATGATGGTCTGTGGTGGTTAATAAGGGAATGGATGCAGGTACCTATTCTAAGTGCAGGGACAGGCAAGTGCTTTATAAAAAGATATCCTAAACACTGATGTCTTTGCTTTATTATGTTCATCATGTCTAATTCATACCTCCCAGCACATGGCTGTGGGGGTCTGTTCATAAAGAAACTGATATTCTCATGTATAATGCAGCATTATCTAACCTTCCATATAGATCACTGTTTTAGGATGAGTTATCTTAGAGCTGAATGCCCCTGTGTTGCGTGGTATCTGTCTTACAGTAGGTTTGTAACTTATCACAATTGAAACCAAAGGAATAAACTGGAAGGAAATGCACTTTTCTCTTGAGTGGTTCTTGTTAGAGCTTAGTTGAAATGTAGCATCTTACAGAGACTGCGTTTATACACAATTTGATGATGAAGGCTCTGCTGCAGGCAACCTGGAAACATGAAATAAGGCTTTAATCATAACACTTCCACTTTTCTCCATTGGGAGCTGTAGGTGTGCAGTGCCTTGGAATAGCAACCTGCTTTTATTTTGATGCCCAATATGGATTTATGTGCCTGGGCTTAGCTATAGAATCATAGAATAGTTTGGGTTGGAAGGGACCTTGAAAGATCATCTACTCCAACCCCCCTGCAATGAGCAGGGACATCTTCAACTAGATCAGGTTGCTCAGAGCCCCGTCCAACCTGACCTGGAATGTTTCCAGGGATGGGGCATCTCCTACCTCTCTGAGCAACCTGGGCCAGTGTTTCACCACCCTCATAGTAAAAAAAATCATCCTTCTATCTAGTCTGAATCTACCGTCTTTTAGTTTAAAATGGTTACCCATTGTCCTGTCTCAACAGGCCCTTCTAAAATTTTAGTTTGTCACCATCTTTCTTATAAGCCCCCTTAAGTACTGAAAGGCCGCAATAAGGTGTCCCTGGAGCCTTCTCTTCTCCAGGCTGAACAACCCCAACTCTCATAGGAGAGTTGCTCCAGCCCTCTGATCATCTTCGTGGCCCTCCTCTGGACCCACTCCAACAGGTCCATGTCCTCCTGATGCTGGGGGCTCCAGAGCTGGATGCAGTACTGCAGGTGGGGTCTCACCAGAGTGGAGTAGAGGGGCAGAATCACCTCCCTTGACCTGCTGGCTGCACTTCTTCTGATGCAGCCCAGGATACGGTTGGCCTGCTGGGCTGCAAGCGCACATTGTCAGCTCCTGTCCAGCTTTTCATCCACAGCAGGGCTGCTCTCAATCCTTTCATCCCTCAGCCTGTATTGATACCAGGGGTTGCCCCGAACCATGTGCAGGACCTTGCGTTTGGCCTTGTTGAACCTCATAAGGTTCACAGGGGCCCACTTCTCAAGTTTGTCCAGGTCCCTCTGGACGGCATCCCATCCCTCAGGCATGTCAACTGCACCACTCAGCTTAATGTCGTCTGCAAACTTGCTGAGGGTGAACTCGATCCCACTGCCTATGTCATAGATGGAGATATTAAACCATACTGGTCCCAGTACGGACCCCTGAGGGACACTGCTTATCACCGATCTCCATCTGGACATTGAGCCCTTGATCACTACCCTCTGGATGTGACCATCCAACCAGTTCCTCATCCATCCAACAATCCACCCATCAAATCCATCTCTCTCCAATTTAGAGAGAAGGGTGTTGTTGGGGACCATGTCAAAGGCCTTGCAGAAGTCCAGATAGACAACATCCATAGCTCTTCCCTTGTCCACTGATGTACTCACTCCATCATAGAAGGCCACTAGGTTGGTCAGGCAAGGCTTGCCCTTGGTGCAGATTTGAAAACAATGTCCGTGTATACCAGAGGTACCCAGAAGCCAGCAGTCTCACAGAAGGACCTGGGGCTCCTGGTGGACGACAAGCTGAACATGAATGAAAAGAAGGCCAACAGCATCCTGGGCTGTGTTAGGAGGAGCGTTGCCATCAGGTTGAGAGAAGTGATTCTTACCCTCTGCTCAGCACTGGTGAGGCACATCCAGGGTCTGTGTCCAAACTCAGGCTCCCAGTACAAGAAAGACTTGGACATACTGGGAGGAGTCTGGTGAAGGGCTAAAGAGATGATTAAGGGACAGGAGAATCTGGTATATGGGGACAGGCAAAGAGAGCTGAGGGTGTTCAGACTGAAGAAGAGAAGGCTCCAGGGGTAGCTTGCCAGTTTGTATCAGTACCTGATGGTGGAGAGTAAAAGAAAGAGTCTGACTCTTCTCAGCACTGCACAAGTTGAAATACAGGAAATGCTGTGTAAATATAAGATTATTTTTTTTCAATATGAGGGTGGTTGAACAGTGGAGCAGGTTAACCAGAGAGTGCATGGAGTCTCCGTCCTTGGAGATAATTAAAACCTCACTGGGCATGCTCCAGAGCAACCTGCTGCAATTGACCCTGTTTGAACAGCGGGATTGGACAAGGCTGTCACCAAAGGTCCCTTCCAACCCCCCAGTTCTGTGATGCTGTGACTATTTCCCATACAATTGGAAATACAACTCATGGTATGGAGTTGTCTTTTCTACAAAAGACAAGCATTCTTCTAAGGAGAATTGCATAGGTTATTATGTCCTGGAGCAGAAGTAACTTCCTCATAACTTGTTGGCAGATGCTTGACACATCTGTTTGCTTTAGACTTCCTCTGAAAAGACATTTCTGTTCCTGCACCACATGTGTCAAATTCGGCTTCTGGGGAAATGTACAGATGTTCACACACAGAGAAGAAAAAAACATGCCACAGGAGTATGTCATGGTCGTTGATACATCATGCAACGTATTAATGAGGAAAATATGTTTCCTTTAATTAAAACGTTTTGCTTGCCTAGGCTTAAGATATGTTTTGATTTCAACAGGCTTTTATATGTGTGTGGTTAAATAAACACGTTGGATGTGTATGTGCGCAGTGATGCTCACATGCTACTCTTTCCATCTAGCTGTAAGAATTAGCCCAGTGTTGATGGGGAGGTTGTTGCGGGGATTTTTTTAGGAAACTGCATGCCAATACTTCTGTTGCCTTTCATCTGCTACTCCGTTGCTTGGTTTTGCTCAGAAAAGTAGTTTAAATACTTACAGAACGGTCTGAGGCTTCCTAGGAGTTAAAAGTGGCAAATATCTGAAAAACAGGTGAAGCGCTACGTGTGCCATGAGGGTTGGGGAGCAGTGGGGAAATAAACAGGGTGAGAAAGAGGTCTCTTGCTCTTCTTCAGTTCATTGTTCTTGTGGAACTTAAAAAACAGTAGCTATTGCATTTGATTTCCATATGTTGGCCACATGATCGTGGTGTCTGTACATACCCTTTTCCCATTTCCCTGTATTTGCTTTCCAGGCAGAATTCCGTATATTTCGAAGGTGCAGTAAATTTTACTTTTAGTGGGTTTGGGAGCTTCTCTAATGGAGTACCTAGTCTTTTTTCTTTCTTTCTTTTTTTTTTTTTTTACCCAGTTCCAGACCTGACAAACTTCCTACCTGTTTTCCTCCTCTCCTGTAATGACAAGTTTTCTTTTTCCATCAAATAGGACAAAATGTGTGGTCTCGAGTGATGTGAACAGGCAATCTCTGATCATTCTACTTCTACAGTCCCGTTATCATTTGGAGGTTTTGTAGTCTCCTGCTCTGCATGTGGGGCCCAAAGAGTTCAAGCTGTGAATAATTCAGTCTTCTTCCAGTAGCACTGAGATGCCTACTACCTAGAAAACTCTGGGTCCCCTTGTGCTATCTGACCTTATACTCCTCTGTGCCAGGAGCCTTATACAATTCTAGGGAAGCTGGTGTCCAGTTCAAGCTCCACGGTCAGGATCCAAGCCTGGAACCGCTCTTTGACATGACTCGCAGCCATCAGCAAGAGCACATCTCACTATCTGAGATATTATAGCTAAATCCTATTCCCTCCAAAAGATGAATATTGAGGCATTTCAGGTATCATGCTCTGGTAACTGATGGCATATACGTTTCCCTAAATGGCGCGCATTACACAGAGGGAACAAAAACCTCAGGGTTCAGGGCCCACATCTGTTCTGCAGCTGCAACAAACATCGAATTTATCATCGGCTTTTGTGATGCAGGGTAAACTATGACAAATCTTGTCTTCCCAGCTAATTAATGAAAGGTCTTGGGAATATCTCTGCTTGAGAAAAGGAATGCAGAAATGGAAAAAGGAAACTGCTATGGATTTTTTTTTACAGTAGAAGGAAAGAATGAGCCTTAGTAGCAAAGAAAGAAAATAGATTTTCCAAACTTCATTTAGAAAACGAAATCACAAAATCAATGGATGAAAGGCTATTTGCTGGATCTACTGATGATTTGGATTTTAGTAATGCGTTTGATGTGGTTTCTCATGACATTACTGCTTGCAAAACAAGTTTACACATTGGTTTGGGTACAAACATTGTGTCATAAGGGCTGCAAACTGGCTGAAGGATAATTATCAACAGCAGTGCATGGTGTTTTGGGGAGGGGTTTAGCAGAAGCTGGCACCAAGATGGGATTTGTGTTGATTCTTAGCTACTGGTAATGATCCGGAAGAAGGATCATTGTGCTAATAGAATCTTTAGATGGCAGTCACTTGGGAGATTGAGTGGACAGTGAAAATGCCCAGATATGTCCAAATAGACCTGCAGAGGATGGGCATATGAACAGAAAACATCACAATGCCATGCAATATGGAAAACGAGAAGCTAATACATGAGGAAAACCTCATTCTGAGGGAGAAACCTAGAAGAACATTTTGCTGATAGAGATCTGAGGTGATAGGTAACAGAAAATGAAATATAAATTTGTGGTGCAATGACATAGCAAGAAGAAAGTCCCAGATGGGATGGGGAATAGAGGGAGGAATTTTTGACCAGAATTATAACTGCTCTCAGGACAGTATGCTCTGTTTTGGGCACCTCAAGACTAGACGGGGTGGAAATACAGAGAAAATCAGCAAGTTTATGTATACATGTGTGGATGTGTTTATGTGCACCCAAGCGACAGTGGCTCCATCTCTCTGAGAACTGCTGAAGCTGAGGGCAAGGATATGAGTGGGCAGTGACTGTGTGCAGGAATGTGAAAGGCATAAACACTGTGGCATTAGAAAAAAACAATATGGGGGTTTGTTAAGGGATTGCTAAGAATAATATAACTGAAGCTATCAACTAGAAAACCGAAGAGGGATGTTAATGAAAACATCTTGAATGAACAAGATCATTTAAGTTGGAACATTTTCCTGTGGGTCTTTTAAATTCAGTTTGGGGAACACACTCAGCGTGGTGCTCTGGGGGTGCAGTTCTGCCTTCGTACTGGAGGGTGGGTGAGTTGAACTGATTTTTAGATTGCATGAACTTCTCAAGTCTGCAAGGTACTGTGCTAACTGGGTTTTCACTATTTGAAGGTTTCCACAGGGCAAACCCCATGTCAACCACAAGTGAAGAGCAAAAATTGTCCTCACCATTTGGCCTGAAAGGGCCACCTGAGGCCTCACTGAGTTATACGTTTATCGAAATTTCAGCATCTACACTTTCCAAGGTCTGTGCAAAGGATGAGTGGTACAAAATATGCAGGATGGTGCGGCACTTTTGCACGTGGGTCTGCACACTCAGAGGCCTACGCGATCGCTGCGTGGAGAAACACAGGTCTGTGCGGACAAGGCTGAGGGGGTGTGGACAGACAGATTAATGTGAATTTGTGCGGTTCGTTGGTTGTGCAGAGCTTGAACAGTCAAATCCCTTCAGTTCACTCCGCTAACTGGATTGCTTATGACAAAATCGCAGCTTTTTCTCCAACCCTTTTTAATCTCCATTTTGAAAAAAATTGGAAATGACATGGTAAAGTAAGACCAATTAACATTAACAATTGCAGTTTATTTGCTTCCACTGTTTTACAGCATGCAGCCTGGTAGAGCAACATGCATTGCTATTTTGGAGACATCAAAATAAATAAGTAAATAAATACATAACCCTGTGGGCTTACAGATTGAGTCAAAGAGCAGGAGATTATTCCTGGCACTGCACTCAAAAAAAATTGTTGCCTTTGAAAACACCAGACATTGACAGTTTTGCATCAGGACAAAATTAGGATGAGGTGGAATCTCTCCATTCACATTGTGCCAATTCAGCAGATGTTTCAGACAATTCTGGAAGGTAGAAAGAAATGAATAGAGACTAGAAACCAAAAGCAACCCCAGATCCCTTGAGACAAATGTTACTGTTTCTCCTGCTATCAACTGTCTTTTATATGTAGTGAGCTAAGGTTATGTAAGCATTTACATTTATATTTTAGTCCTGTGTCGCGCTTTTATATAGAAAAGATGCCAAAGCTTTTAACAAAGAGGGTGCGTGTCATTATCTCAATTTTACAGGTAAGGAAACAGAAGCACACAAAGGTGCTAAGACTTGCTGGCAAAGCACATAGTAAACCACAGCAGAGCCAAGCACCTGATAGATGATCCTGGGTGTTTGCCTTTGGGCCCTGTCATCTGTCATCTTAATGGTACAAATATTTTGGATTTAGTCACAGTGGAAAAGCAAAGGACTTAGGAAAAAAGAAAACACCACTCCTGAAATTTGCCAGCTAAAATCAAAACATCTAATTTAAAAACTTCTAAGAAATAAATGTCGTGTTATTGTTCTCTGCGAGGGAAATGCTCTCAATTAGAGCTGTATAAACGTTAAGCTATGCCCACCCTCATTCCACAAATTAAAACCAGCTACACTTGAGAGAAGCTACTAAGAAGAGTTAGTCAGTAAAAATACCAGTGATTATTCTAACATCTCATATTCTTTTACCCAAACAAAATAACATAAGCTTGGAGACTGACTGACTTCTATCATAAACATTAACATGCTGTGCTTGGACCTCTTGAGATCTGTCGAAAACCAAAATGTTTTGTCTCCACGTAGGTTTCTGCTAATGGATTTTCCATGCATCCCTTGTTTCGGTTTCTTTTACCATGTGTGGGACTCAGAAACTCATTGCTGCTCTGGGCAGTATCAGTTCCTGCTGCTACCTTAAAAACACCAAGAGGCCAATTGCACATTACTTTTTTATTACGCGCTGTGTATTTTTAGAGGAGAAAGGAACATTGTTTTGTACCACTTTAACTTAGTGTTCTGAGTGAAAAAGATAGCAGGCTGGGGAAAGAGTGAGTTTATCTTTCAGCCTATTATGTGCTACCCTGATGTGTTTTAAGTGTGTTCCAAATAGTGAATTTCATCCTTTATTGACATATTCTATTTGAATTTTATTAACACTTTGATCCCCAGCCCTTGAAGAGTACTCCACTGCACAGGTTTCTGTACAATCACTAAGGGAGAGGTAAAATAACACAAAAAAAAAGGAAAAAAGGGCAATCACTGCTAGGGGAACTTCAACTCTTATTATAATGTGTTGTCCTTGCAGGAAAGCTCAGGAGCAGGGCAATCCCAACATGTCGTCTTGCAGCTGATCAGTTTTCAAATGCCACCCTTCCCATTCTTAGTTCGCTTGTCTTTAAGTATTGCTTGTATTTAAGAGCTGCAAAGATTAAGCAGAACACCTGCGTACCCACATCCCATCTGTACAACACAAGAGGCTGGACAAGAGGGAAACACAGTCTTTGTGAAACGTGGGAGAAGAATTCTTTTCCTTTCTTAAAAGAAGGACAGGTCTTACTGCTACAACCTTGCCTCCTTTCCAGCCCTGCTAATTGTAGTGAAATTGCCCCTGATTTTCACCTGAGTGAGACAGCACTTTGCCGGCTTCAACATTCTTCATTTGTGTTTCTTTAAAGTTTCAGAGAGTCAGGAACATGTTTTTAAAGATGTCTTTATTGTTTTTTTCCATTTGAATTTAATATTTGCTTACCTCTCACAAATCAAAACCATACACCAGTAATTAAAAGAACAGTGATTATGAGATTTGTCTAAAATCGTCAGCTCTTTGTACATAGTAGCGTTCACCTGATGTTTTCCACTTTTTCTGTACAGCTATATGGACTAGAAATTCAAACTTAAGAGAAAGTCAACACCAGAAGCACCCAAGCTTAGATTCTTGTGCAGTCTCTTGATTTGAGCAACACTTTAAAAAACATTAGCTATTGCAAGACTCAATAAAATCACTAGAGGCTGCAACATAGAGTGGGGGGAGTGGCTCACCCGCTATAAATTTGCCTGCCTCCCTGAAGTCAGTAGAGCTAGGACTCTTTGCACCAGCTGACATGTCTGTCCCAATATATTTTGAATTGCAATTGTTTTTTGATTTAAGGGAAATGGTTAAAGTGTGGCCATCTGGCTCATACTGAAACTGGAGAGGGAGAGTCTCTTTGGCTCTGTTTCCCTTACAAATAAGTCAGCCTCTGAAGCTCATTCAAAATATTTAAAAAGCAACACACAAATGAATAGAATGAAATAACAAAAGATGCAGAACGAGACCCTGTAAATGCTGCATGATGAAATGCTTGTACATATACAGCTATAATTATGTGTATTAGAGCAACATATATCTCCTTTCTAGGGAAGGTGAGGACTCAGCCTAGGTGAGAGTTGTCCTTGAATCCAAGGTGGGGGACTTGAGGGCAATCCAGAAGCTTGGAGAATTGAGCTCGTGGTCTGGGAGCCCTGGTGCAGATAAGAAAGTATCTCATATGTAACTGGCCCAGTTTTGATGCTGACAGCTTTGCGGAACATATAGCCCCCGTGTAAAGGAGAGCTTCCTTGCTGGGGTAGAAGCGCAGTCTGCACAGTTAGTGCTTCACAGACCACTTCTTATGATTAAATCAACCGCTCACTGCCTATGGCTGCTTTTAAATATACACAAAAAGCCCCAAACTTCACCTAAGCAGTGGAGTGCACTGACACAGGAAGTTATTTTGGTAGAAGATTCAGGTGGAAGTGGCGTGAGTTGCCATAGTTACTGTGTTTGGTAAAGGCATAAACCTTACTTCATCTTACTCGCAATCTTTCTTTCGTTTTGGTTTGACTGTTTGGTATAGCTTTTATTACTTGGTATAGTTTTGTGATTACCGTTGCTTCCTCTGAATTTCTGTTTTTGTCAGCATGCACTGTACTCTGCTTTAGAATATACAGAATATTTGCAGTATGCAGAATACTGCATATTCTAGAAAAATTGTAGAGCCCTCTGTTTTAGTCCTTAGCCTTAGATGTTCACATACCAAAAAGGGAGAATAATACCAAGATAAGCCATAGTTAGATAATGCTGCACGATTGAATATAATGGGTATTTTCACAGCATATGAAGGCTAGATTTTGCCACTGTTATTCTTGTCTCGATTTTTCTTACTTTCTGAGAAACCTCGTTACATGAATTAAAACTTCTACTGGCACGTGTGGTAATCTATGTAAACAGGAACGCAAGAATCTGACCTTTAATACTACTGATACTTTCTCATATTTTTACCGGTGTCTTATTCCATCAACACAGCACCAGTTGGAAGAGAACTGTAGGATGCTGCTCAGTACCAATAAGGTCATTTGAATCTATTCCTAAATATTATTACTGTGATGAAGTGCAAAATATTTCCAGTATGTGTTTGTCATCATTGTCAGCAGCTATGCACCTGGCTCCCGATGCTCCAAGAGGAAAACTGCTCTACTTTTTTTGTTGTTGTTGTTGCTATTTTTAATGCCTTTTTGCAATAAATGAACAATGAGCTTCTCCTCAGACATCCAAGCACAGTACTGTGGCACTCTGCTCACTGCTGCCTTGCTGTGTGAAAAGAACAAAAGCCAATAAGCAGTGATGACAACCATGTAATCCAGTGTTTCGCAGCCCTCTATCTCAGGGAAAAAGCTGCCTTCCAGTGCCACTCTGGCACAGGTGAATATCTGCTCCTGTCTGAGACTCAGCAGGAGGCAGTGAGACTTCCAGGATGACTCTTTTACTCTTCTCTTTACCTGCAGTTATGCTCAGGCCCTGCAGTACACTGAGGTGCTGAAGACTGTTACTATCCAAATCAGAATAATGGTCCTTTTGCTGACACTATTCCTCAGATGGAGGGGGAAGAGAAGCATCAAGATCTCTTTCTGGAGAGCTCATGCAAGGCAGAGGTGACACATTGCTGCTTAGACTAGTGGGAACCTGATTCTTCCTAGTTGTCATGCAGTCATTTATTCCCAGGGCAGAGCACAAGCCTACCTAACACCCACCGTTATCAACCATCAAAAGCTCAGACGTAAGAAGAACAGATGTAAAAGGGAATCAAGGGAATGGATCAGAGTTGAATGCAGGGACTTTCTTGTTTAGTTGAAATGCATGAGTTACTTCTTTATATATTGCTTCCTAATAAACATAGGCTCACAGGACAGTTGACAGTATAAGTGTTGAGTTTATCGAGGGATGCTGTGGAGAGAGGAAGCAGGGATCAGACACACAGCCCATGCTACCCAAAGGGATTTCAAAGTGCCCCAATGCAGTAGCCTTTTCGGCCAACCCAAAAGTGCTTTTCCTCATTTAGGTGAGAAGCTGTATGACCCCTGACAACAGCTTAGCTCTACACCGCTACAGCAGCAAGGTGAGGTACAACTGTACATGAGGGTGATACTAAGAGATCTTTGCTTCCTTGTACAAGCAGCACTGAGGTTGCTCTGTTCCCATCATTGATTCAGAACAAGATGACTGTCCTACAAATGGTTTTCTTTAGGGTAGAGGTAGCTCATAATCTGCTGTCACAAAGGTACTGTCCATGATTATTCCCAAGTGCGTTTCTTGCCTTTCCCTGGAGCAGTAAAGTTGATTCACTGGGAGAAAATAAGGGGAATGTTTCATAACCAGTGTGTCTCTGCTGTTGTTTTTTTTTCCCCCTGAGACTGAAGTTGCAGGTTTCTTCCTGCTGCAGAAAACTGGCAGCAGAAGTTTTTATTTTCTTGGG
The DNA here is from genome assembly GCA_013398815.1 of Ibidorhyncha struthersii. Lineage (NCBI taxonomy): Eukaryota > Metazoa > Chordata > Aves > Charadriiformes > Charadriidae > Ibidorhyncha > Ibidorhyncha struthersii. The sequence goes on along the minus strand of VZSZ01005438.1, from coordinate 2,264,675 downwards.
AGATACTAACACCTCATTACCACTTATTTCAGTGCCTTCACTACTGGTGAAGTGTTTCAATGTATGTGATCCTCTGCTGCCACTCTAGAGTGTAGTGCCTTCCTCTCCATTAATCTTTCTTATTGTTTCCAAATTTCTTTTGTTCTCATTATCAGCACAAACCACTGAAGTGCATCCGTCAGCCCACATCTTAAAGTGGCCTAAATAGCGCTGTAGATACCTGGTCTCTGAAAGAGCGATGCCATTTTCTCCTGTGAGTCTAATTATAGTTGCTAATGCGTTGATCCATAGGAAAAATGATCCCATGTAGTAACTGTATGGTCAAAGCCGCCAAAGGGAGTAGTGACGAGAAATAGGCTGCGTTAGATCGAGGTTCGTAGCACTGCATAGCTGTGAGAGATCTCAAACTCCTCTCTGTTCTCCGTATTGCTGAATCGCTGCTAGGTCTAACAGTTCTCCTTTGTATCAACCTATAAATACAGCTGTGTCTACTGGATTTTGCCCAAGGGCTCGTACATCATAGTTTGCTAAATTTTAATCATGCTTATGTTTGCATTTGAGTGGAGTTCACATGTCCCATAAAGCCCTTAATCCTCAGTTTGCCATCCCAGGCAAAATGCCCAGTCTCAGCTGAGGCCTTCCTAGCAAACTGCACTGACTCCATTGACTTCTCACCACCTTCTCTAATGCATTTATGGATCTGATAAGAGCTCTGCTACAGATCTGCACTCCTTAGACCAGCAATATAAGCTGCTGTTGATACCCTTCGTTAAGAAATACTATACAAGCATTCTGTCAAGCAAATGAAATTCATCCATCTCTTCTGGTGATTTAAAAAAACAAAAAAAGTTTCTTCATATGAACGTGCAGGCACACTGACAGCTGGAAAATATTTTAGCACAACTGCATGGAAACACTGAGTTTGTTCTAAGAGGTTTGAAAAGCACTTTGTAATTATTGTCTGACTCCTTTGTATACAGCGTTGCAAGATTACTCCCTCTTTAAAAAACAAATTAGCTGTGCAGTTTGCATCCCATTTCTGCATGCAATTACCATGATTACGTGTGGAGTTCACATGACTGCACATAGAAACTGTCAGAATTGTCCGTTTGGATATGCGAAGTGGAAAGGCTGTTGTCTTTTGCACGCGTAGGTTTGGCTAGCTGATTTGCAAATCTGCCTCTACTTGAGCCTGCTTTCCAGAGCAAAGCGCTTGTTCCAATTTAAATAAATGGCATCTCTCAGTCGTTCCTTAAAATTGACAATTATAGACTGAGGTGCATTCATTTGACAAGGAAAGATCTTCTCCTAGAACAAATTATTCTGAGGAATTTCATTTGTTGTTTCTTTTTTTTCCCCCTCCCTTTGATGTATGGTAGTACAAAGGAATCCAGGACATGGCTCTTCAGAAAAGAAAGACTTCTGAAATATCCTATGGGCAGCATTTTATTCGTGTGTAGTTCTGTTCACAAAACATTCCTTGAAACAGTTGCGGATGTGCTTGTTAAGATTTGCATGTGCTAAGTGCAGTACATTGAAACTCCGACTGCAACGTGTTTGCAAGTTAAAATACAGCCTCTTTGTGCATAATGCTCTGATGAAAATACATGCAAAAATTATGATGTGCACAAGCCCAAGTTCCAACTCTGAAAACAGAGCAATTATATGAGTACTATCACTTTTGCAGCCGTTAAAGAATCAAACCAAACCAGCCAACAATATTTTATAGTTTCCATTCCGTTTTGCCTTTATTTTTGTATTATAACTTAACAACTTCAGGCTGCAGCAGAAATTGAAACCCCTCAAAATATGAAACATAAGTAAGAAGAGCGAGCTTTCAGCTCGATTACATGTGAAGCACACGTGTGAAGGGAATCTGTGGCTCAGAAAGAGACAGTAACTTTACCAATGTCATACACCAAGTACATCATACACCAAGTCAGTGGCAAAGTCAGCACTGGAAATTTGGTCTTCTGGCTCTCAGTCTTTTGCTCTTACCACTGGGCCAATACAAGAATGTATTTTTTCCATACGTTATGATCTATTTATTTCTGTATTCCTCTCCCTCTTATTCCAGGTTCTTGTGAAAACCTTGGAAATCATTGACTTTTTCTGGAATTCCCTAGGAAGCCTTCTTGCATCCACTTCAATGCCAGCACCTTTTATACTAACTTCCCTCGGCCTCTTTATCTTCATCTAAAGCTCCGGAGGGAAAGGCTATTCATCTTTATTTCCTCAATTTGTCTTTCTCTTAGAAGCTGACCAACTTCTTCTGATTTCCTTTATTGTAAGCCAGATTTGGATAGTTGTGAAGTTTCAGAGCTTGGGGATGCGGGTAGCAGGGTTCGAGCAAGCAGAACTGGAATTCCTCGGTGGAGGCCGTACTTGATGAGGCCCATCACTAAACGTGGTGAAGAAATTACAAAGCTGTAGAAATTCTTTGTGTCTGCTGACGCTGCTTAGACAGCACTGGTGAAAATAGCGTGTCTATTGACTCTGAGCAAAAATGGAAGGGATTATTTTGGATCCTTTGAGTCATATACCAAAATTTTCACATAATCACCTCTAATATATGACATTCCTCAGAGCTGAGGATGTAAGAGGTCTGCGTCAGGGGTGGGAATTGATCCTCAGAGATCCCTCTGCTTTGCTGTGGGTCCATGCCAATTTGTAAGTCCGTCTGGGACTCAAAGGGACTGGCAATATTGCTTTTATGAGCATCTTTTGACAGTTTTGTCCTGATGCCTATAAACGTCAGACCTTATCTGCTGTCTGAAAAACATGCCATTAATTTCCAAGAGTGCAGTTAGTTAGAAGAGACTTAACTGAAAAGTAAAATTATGAAAAAGAAACTTCAAACCAGGACACCCAAAGACAGGGATTCGGAGTGCACAGAAACTCTTGATCTAACGCAGCCTTGTTGGGTCACACGATGGAGCCTGGAAACTGTGTTTCAACTGCTTCATGCAGTACAGCTACCACAGGTTGTCCGCTTGCAAAACGTATTGTGGAGGAAAGAGAAAAAGGAGCTCTCTGGTAATACTGTGTCTCAGGAATTACTGTATGACTCTTCTCTTGGTTGCTAAAACAAGGCACAAAGCCTCCGAAGAAAATATTTATTAAGCCACAGATGGCAAAGCTGAGCCTCTGATTTCCCTAAATCCTTAAGAGGATTGTGGTACAGCTTATAGGAGCATCTTAGTGGCTGGATGCTCAGCTTCTTATTAGATATGTCATACATATGTACACCCACAGTGACTTGAGCAGAGAAAGTGTTTGCATTCCAGCTTTGCTAATTACACACCTTAAATTAGTGTAACAGATAACTATTTTTCTTTTCTTTTTTGTTTTTTTAATGTTTGTGGGATGCCAGGCTTTCATGTACAACATGGCAAATGGTAAATCTATTTTGTATGTTTGATTTTAGATATGCTGTATGTATTTTCTTGACTTTAATTACAAAATTGAGAGGAAGCAGTAGTAGAAAGGTGAGTGATCAGCATAGTCATACCTTTGTTTTGAACAAAGCATAGAAGAGCAGAGGATCATATCAGATAAGTACAGAAAAAAAAGGAAAGGATGTAATTACTTTTATCGATGTGTCTTTTTTTCTGAGATACTGTTTTACTCGTGCTTCTTTGTTGTTCCTGACGTTTTCTGAAATGCCTGTCTTTTTTACTCCAGCTTTTATTCATCTTTGTTTCTCCATATTTTACAGTTTTAGAGAGATGAGGACTGAAAACATGACTGAAAAAGATCACAGTAATCTGTGTCCAGTCTTGGCACAGACTATATTCAAGTCCTATCTCAGTTGTCTTCATCATGCTCTCTTACACGCTGCTGAGATAGATACTCCTGGTTTTTGCTGGTGTTGGCAACAGTGGCTTTTCAGCAAAATGGGCTCAGTCCAGATAGTTGACAGCATGCCATTACTTTCTTGAAAGATCCCTCATTCAGACTATGACTACTCTAGAAAATCCAGATCAACTTTGTAGTGAAGGATGTAGGGGGACGATGGTAAATGTGATTTTTAAAGGAAAAGCCAGTGCAACAGATTTTCATGTTTGTCAATTTCTAGATGAGAGTAACTTGCATGTTTCCCGAATGAAAGAAAACATGGGCCAATGTGAGAGGGAGCAGGAAAGAAGACGTGCGGCAGTCCTATGATGCCACCAAACTGAGCAGGAAAAAATTATCCTCTTCTGCTGGACCACATGTTTCTCAGGTTAGTTCTCAGTGCAGATCCTTGTTTGCCATATGTATGTTTATTACTGAGAGAAAGTTTTTGAGCTAAGTGCTGCCTGGAAAATGGCTTGAAAGTTTGGCCATATAAAACATCTTCCCTTATTTAGTTTCTACAACTTTAGGAAAATGAAACTTTGGATATTGCTTGACAGAATTAATTGGATTATAGGAAGGTAACACTTGAGTTTACATTAATGTCGTCTTCACATCGAAACAATGGATTCCAAAGTATTGCTAGCAGCCAGATCCAAGGAAGAGAGTCCCCATATAAGCAATTGTGCACTAGACTTTGACAAATGGCAGTTAATTTTTTAACTTCACCTTTTGCAACAGATTCTCAGATGAATTTTATGATATCCACTGAAAATTATAAGCAGCACATTATAGCGGCTGTGCTCTTGTCTCTTCTGTATTCTGGAGAGATCAAAGGACTAAACCACTGCAGAGATTTAGCACAGTCTGTTTTTTCTGCTCCAGAAGAGACCTATGCAGGGTGAATGGTCAGGAACACAAGATCTTGCAACAGGGAGGGAACAAAATAGACGAGATACATATAATTAGAGAATTTAGCAGTAAGAATATTCATTTTTTAATTGCCATGATACTAAACTCAACAGTAACAATGACTGTGCAGTGTAGTTATAAACAGCTGTAATAAGGTCAGCTGGTATAAAAGTAAGGCACACCGTAAAGTTTATAGGAACATGATTTTTCCACTCCGTAATGGAGACACACCTACGAAATTCATAACTACAACAGAGGAAACATTAGTTCATAGAGTGAATAATATTTTCACCTTACTGACATACCAGACTTCCTAGTTCATGCAAAACACAGAAATACAAAGGGAGTTTTTTGGGGTGTTGATTTTAAGCATACATTCACTTTTTTAATTTCTGAAAATCCACTGGAAACTGAGTCTAACTGCCCTGCCTCAGGTATCAGCTGAAATACATTGACTATCTGGAGAGGAAAGAAAGTACTGCATATTTGTGAACGGCGAAAGAATTTTGTGGTTTCTGGTTAGCTCTGAATAAGCCATGAAGGATGAGTTGTTCCTTAATAACATGATTGATTATCTCATGAGAAAATATACTACGCCAGACAGAGATCATCTGGGATACAAAGCAACCAGGCAATTCCTGCGCTGAACTGTGCTGCGGACGTGGGCTGCTTTGCCAGCTGAAGGGGAGGGCTGGTGAAGTTGTCGTGGAATTTAAAGGCTGACTTGGGTAAAGCTGGATTCTGATTGCAAACCTGTTCTGTTGGATAATTTGTACTGTAGAAAAACTTTTGAATATTTATTGATGGCTGCAGTGTTCTAGAGATAGTAGGAGGATTCCTAGATCAGCTACTTTTCAGCTTCATTTCAGTTTTTGTAGGATAGTTTGGGGCCGTTGTGTTCCAGAACAACTAGCTGAAACTGGAGTGCGCACAGGAAGGGTTTTCTCCCTGGCAAAGGTGTCGTTACAGATTTGCTCAAGACTTTCCTCCCTAATTAAATGGGTGTCTTCCTTGACTTTGATCTTATGAGTCATTCATCTAGAAACTACTTACGTTCTGCAAGACATCCTTGAATAAGTCCCTCAATTTATTTATATCTGTAAGATGATTTAATACTAAGTTAATGATTTAGGGACCTATCTGATTCCCAGAAAAGCCAGTCAGAGACTTCTCACTGTCCCCATCTAACCAACTGGGTATAATACCTACTTACATTTAAATACCGTTTACATTTCCACAAAAGAATTTATATTGCTTTCTAATACCTTGGATGCAGAGCTTTTTAAAGATTACTACCTCATAAATCGTTAATCCTTACTTTTCAAGTTATCTTTTATTAGAAATGGAACAGAAAACAAAGCTACAAGTACAGACTTAAACCCTTCACATTTTGAGAGGTTCCAGATTCAGGTACCTTGAACATAAACTTCATTCTGTGGCTTTGGACTCAGACTAAACAGAAAATAAGCCCATTTTCAGGTTCCAGTTGGAACATCTGGTAAATTCTTATGAGATTAGTTGGCCTGATGGGTTTGTGACACTGGAAGAAGGTCGAAATCAGAAAAGGTAATTTCCTTGCTCTCTTCTGAAAAGAAGTAAAATTGATTTGTTGTTGATATTTTAGGGAGATTTGTTTCTAGAGTCAGCAGAGAAAAACTAATTCAGCCAGAAAGTCTTTCTGTTTTCCACGACAAATCTGTCTGTTACTCTGTTACTTTGCCATTGCCTTCAGCAGATGGGGAATTAGTAGCCAAGGAGTACAGGAGTTGCTAAGAAATTCTGTCCTTGACTTGAGAAATCTAATGCATGGAAAATTCCTTTTTGACTTGGGAACTGCTGGTTTATACAATCACTGGTGGCACATGCCTGCCTCATGAGGGAATCTGTAAAGCAACTTTGGGAAATTTAGGAGAGCAGCCTGTGCTGTGATAAGCATATTTGCTCACTTTGGTTGCGCACGTCACTGAGGCATCTGGTTCTGCCGTGTGTAGTACCTGCCTTGCAGGAGGGGGTGCTGAGCTGTGATGATGAAAGCATGGCTTCTTGATGAACACATACGACAGTGAAGATAGTAATTAGTGCAAAGGCATGTGGTAGAGCATCTAGCCTACACTGAGGACAGTAAGGAGCCATACCACCCACGAGGGATCTCTGGGATGATAGTGTAATTGAAAGGAGTTGCTCAAGCATGTACCACACCTGGCACAGACTTAGAAACTTCTGCTTCAGGTAATGTTTTAACAAGTTGTTTCGGGTTTTTTTTCTATTGTCACCCGAACCAGAAGATTCGGGTGCCTGCTTATTGCATAGACACAGCTCAGGTTATGCACCAAACCTGGGTTTTTTTTCCTTCGTTTTGTTTTTTAAACTGATTGCATTCATGTGCTCAGGCCTCTTCTGCACTTCAGATCCCCATTGAAACAGTAAGTGGGAGGATGCAGAAGAAAGCCACCGTGAGTGCACAGGTGAGAGGTGGAGCGTTCTACTTCATTCCAGAGAACAGGAATCATTTCTGGTCAGTCAAGCTTTTATCCCAGCTCCAATTTTATAGAAATTATTTGTAGAAAAAATGAGCATTCAAAGTTAGGCTCCTAAATCTAAATGATATGGGCTGATTTATAGCAAGTATCGAAAGCCCAGCCCATGCTTATTGGTCATAATTTAAGGTTAAACACAAAAAGTAGCAGTCATATCAATAATATACACCAAAGTAAAAAAGAAAAATGCCCTACTCTCCCTAACAACTCCTTCTCTTTCAAAGACACCCCTGCCTCTCTTCCCCCAGAGAAGAAAATTGCAGCATATCTGGAAGAATAACTAATTTAAGCTGTTTTGGACGAAGAGGAGAGAAGAAATTCCTATGTCAAGTATCTTCAAATAACACTAAAGTTCCAAGTCTTAAGTATGGAACGGGTTGGAGCCTTGTCCTGGTTTGAGGTACAACAAGCTTGAACGTTTTGGGTGATACGCAGCATGGCACTCTCCGTGATGATCCAAGAAGTTGCAGATAGGCAGAACTTTATTCCAGTGCATGCTGCAGGTGATGAGTTGCTGGTCTGGTACTGTCTGGCTCTCCAAAGGGACCTCTGACTGTGAAGAGATTTGATGCCTTTTGCACCACCTTCAGTTTCTGGATGACTCGAGGATGGGACTCCTGACAGATCACTGCACAAAACGTGAGTCATGATGGCCAACAGGAAAGAAGAACGTTTTACATCATTGTTGGAGAAAAGTGAATAAAAGCTGTGGGAAGCTGGTTGTCCAAAAGAAACTGGGGATCTTATCAGATTCTGTGAGTTGTGAAACTAGGTGGCAACCAGCCTCCAATACTTGGAGCAGAGCTCAATGCAAGCCCTCTCTGGTTGCTGTTCACAATCTGTGCCACTTCCAGATCTTACCCTGTCAGGTCAAAAAAAGACACCCTGTTGTCATCCTGACATCATCACAATCGATGCTATCTCACTCCTAACAGCAACGTGTGTGCATTTAATTACAAGAAGCACGAAGCTGGAACTTTGTAAAAACTCCACTTAGAACATAGAAGAGATTGTAACAATGTCAGATACATACAGGTGACATGGTAGTGTTTGGATATCAGAGAGTGAACATCTGTCTTTTCTTAATACCACTCTAAGAAGAGATCATCAACCAAAATGATTAGCATAGCCTGTACCATGCCCATGCTGGTGGACAGATTGAGAGAGGTCGAGGTGATCTGAGCCGCTGGAATGTTGCTATGTTTTCCATAAGGGGAAAGACAAGAGAAAGTTTAAAGCAAATATCCTATTGTCCCTTATCTACTACTAGTCCAAAATGGATTCCTGGAATTGTTTCTTTATGAAAGCACACAACAGCGTTTCATCTCAGTGACCCGGCAGTCCACTGCCTGGCGAGCTGACTCAAAGGTAGGCTGTATTCAGCCTAATCCCCTGAGCCCTGACCACTTTTGGGAAAGTTAAGCGCTGCTGAAAGCTTCTGGTGTTGAGTAGGGAGCCTCCAGCTGTCCAGAAAAAAACACTTAGCGCAGAGACTGGGGGGGTCTGGTTGCAGCCCCTTGTGTGTTAAAGCTGCAAAGTCTCCAAGTACAGTCCAATTGGATGTAAACAGCATTCCTCTGCTGGGGTGGCAAATGATACCTTCCTCCCTGCTGGGCCTCAAGATGTAGCCAAAACTTGTTTACTCTGTAATTTAGAGTTCATTGTAATCTAAATAGGGATTTTTGCAATGCAAATAGGGCTGTACAGAATGTAATACATTTTATGTATCGCTACTGTTTATTATGGCTATATAACTTATCACTCATCACATAGACTGGATTGCAAAACACAATGTTTCAAACATCCCTTAACTCTCAGATCATGATCAGTGAAGAGAATATATTATACGTTTAATATGCTCTTTCCCCCACAAAATTTTACAGTAACCTGCATAAACCCCATTTTCCAGAAGAGGATTCCAAGAAATTAAAAAAAATAATCTTGATTTGTGTGCAAATGTTGTTTCTGATTGCATAAAGTGGGCAGACGTCTATTGTGTCCTTTTATTTGATTTCCTGAAGTGCCCTGTTGTACTGGCTGGTACACATATACAGGGAAACCTGCTATTAACCCCAAAATTCAGAGTGTTAGAAGATAATCTCCTATAATGAACAATGCTAACATAAATAATTGCAGTTCAGCATAGCTAGAACAGTCTGCTGGGACTCAGTGCTCTTTAAAGGTGCAGAAACTGGAAATGCAGTACAGGGGTTCAGGAACAGCAATGTTCATGTGAAGGACAAAAGTCTTCTGTCTCCTTGGCCAGTAGGAGGTGATCTAGGTTTGCTTCTTCTATAATTTACAGCCTGTCATAAACTAATAATCAGGTTCAATAGAAAATGAAATTAAAATAGCGCCCGGTGAAGTGGGATGAAGTGGTTAATGTTTGTTACATACTCTGGTGCTGGACCTTGATCTTCTGACAACACCCACCATTCTCCAGGTGACATTGCAGATAAATGATTCTCTTCAGCAAGGAAAACAAGTGGTAAAGTGATAAATGCTTCAATCACTGTCAATGGAATACCATGCGGCTCAGAGATTAGAAATCTTTTATTAGCTGATTACAGCTCTAAGTAAATGTATTTCAACTGTGACTAAGAAGCCTGGTTCTGCGAGCACTGCTGAACTACCCAGCTCTTCCCGTACCCTCCTGTATTTAAGAGGGCAGTGCAGCTCCAGAACAAGTAACCCAGAGAGACCTGGAATCTCCATCCAAGGAGGCTTTCAGGACTTGGCCAGGCAGAGCCGAGGCTGGTCTGATCTACAGTTGGCAGTAGCCCTGCGCTGGGAAGAAGGTGGAACTAGATGGCAGCTATAGATTTCATTCAATCTGTCCAGCTCCTTCCAACTCCCCAGCTGCAATAACGCTGGGATAAGTGCGGATGTGTTCTGGGTTTTATGCAGCACTCGTTATTGTCATATCTGAGACTATGGTCTGTACTGCAAGGGCTGCAAAAGCAGTAGTGTGCCAGGGGATCCTATTGCCTCGGGCATCCGTCTAAGTTCCCTTCCAGCACATGACCTGGGTTCCTTCCTACAACAAAAAGAACAAGAGGATTAAGTTGTGATGTGTTTTTGGATTTTGGCCTAAAATGGAATTGAGGGCATGGCTGAAGAATATGAGTAGACTGAGGAAATGCGATGTCTTTTACAGTTCAGACACAGCCCTAATGCAGAAAGACGCTGCTGATTTTAGCTGAATATTGTCACAATATGTTGTTTTTCATCAATAACATTAGTGGTGAGAATGGTCACCGTAAGGGTGATGCTGGACGGAGACTCTCAGAAATCAATGCAGGTATTTGGCAAACTGGAATATCTGACTGTGTTGGAATTAGCAAAGCTGTTTTAGCGTTTTCCCTGCCAGTGTCCACTCTTGTAAATAAGAATGGCATTTTTGTTGATATAATTGCAATCAGCAAAATGTTTTGTAGAAAGAGAAGTTCCATGAATTGTGCTTTTCTGCAATATTTTCTCTGATACCAGAAATTCAGACTAGACGTGATATATTGTCCTGCTTTGACTTTCATTTCATTTGAGCAATACGATAACACTGAAATAATGTGAAAGTGGTAGCAAGAAGTCTGAATTTGAATGTATTATCTTAGGTCTCAGCAGCAGCAGAATTTGCATTTGCGTAGGTAGACGTTAGCGTAAGAGCCACCATTACTGGCTATTCCATAACATAAGTATTTTTTCACTGTCTGTGTGTAAGAGGCAGTGCTTATTGGGTTAGGAGTACTAGCAGCAGTGTGTTTTTTTCCTTAAATAATCAAAAGCCCCAACAACTCCCAAAATAATAGTCACCCTGGAGCAGGTGGTGTAAAGATGGTAGCAGTAAAACCGTCATTTTTGAAAATGCCATTTGGGAACTTCCACAATGTCTTTGTTGAATGAAGAGGGAGACTGTCACAGTGTAAAAGATTTGGAAGTAAACTGTCTGACGTTCAAAGCTACACGGCTTGTCATAAGAGCGGTTACACTGCAGCTGAATCCTTGGTGATGTAAATAGCTGTCAGCTCTCAATTAAGTAGGGATCGCTCCATAACAGTGTGTTGCCCAACCTTTCAGATAAGTGAGCCTATTGGTTTCAGTGCCAGAGCAACCACCAGCGTACACAGTGCTGCTCGTGGCATATTGCTGGTACCAGTTGTTTTCAGCGCACAAAGTAGTGAGTGTTAACAGGAAAGAAAATGCCTAATACTTCTTCCTCCAGCGGAGGTGTATTGCTGTACAAGGGTCAGAAAAAATACTCCCGGCTGAAGTGCAGGGAGGGAACAGCCTCACTCACCACGGCCGGTGGCCTGAGGGAGGTGTGTCTGGCACTGATGGCCGGGTGGCCTCTGACCCAAGTTTACTGTCGGTTGCAGTAGCATCTAGTAGCACTTTCATGGTCTTGGTTGAAAAGAGGCAGATTGCCTTGTCTGCTGCTCTGTCCTCTACTTTTTCCCTGAGAAGTGTATCTAGCGTAGTCATGAACATAACTGTATATTTGCAACCACATACATGCACACAGGGCAGTCTGGATTAAAACATAAACTGAACAAGCTTTACAGTACTTTCTCCAAGAATCCAATTAAAAAAATGTGGTCTCCATCACAAAGATGCTATCAGCCCCAAAATCATACTTTATATTCCCAGGACAGATAATTAATAGCATTTCAATCAAAATTTGATTATAATAATCCTAACCTGTTTAATACAAGTCCTGCAGAGCCTTTTATTTTTTTAACTGGATGAAAATAATACCAATGCCATCATCAAAAAAGGAAAAAAAAAGAAGATACATTTGATACTGAGGTAGTTTAAACTCATTTCAGCAGAGACTGTAAACTAGGGGCAAATGTTTTCTATAAAGCTGCTCTTTCTGAACACCAGCGTTTATGAAAGTCACATCCACTAAATCTGTGGGTCTTTCTCATGAATGTTTTATCTAATTCCAGCTTTGCTAGCGTGTCAGAGGGTTGTGCGTTTGGTAGGTTTCCAGTTGTCTGGTAGAAATCCAGTTGCTTATTCATGGATGAAATCTGAACAAGATGGAAGATACTGCAATGAGTGGAATTACCTTTTGGCTTTGATGACCTGGTCTGGAACTGGAGGGAGAAGCAAAATTCTATTATATATCATTTTCCCTCTCCAGCTTTATTTATTTCCTTTCCCTCCACTCCATCCTCGCACTTTTCTCTGGGCACTTAGCAAATCCACAAGTGCCGTTAACGGTGCTCCTTGGCTGAACATTAAATGCATATTTTTGAACACGACTGCTGACTCCTCCCTATCTTGCACCTCACTGACATGCCTGGATCCTGTTGGCTCAGCGCCTGGGATTGTACGTGCTCTTGGAATATCCCGAGGGAAATCCCATCAAACTTCTCCTGTTTACATGACCTAATGATTGTTTGGAAGTGCCTGGTTTTGCAGCTTCTTCCTTTTAACATATGAGTTTAGAAGTTCATGCATTATATTGGACTGTGGAGAACTTGACTTTGACTCAGGTAACTTCTTCTTTTTGTCCGGGCATGAAAAACTTTACTGGAAATTATGTGATGTCCGTGTAACTACTGAGATACAGTTGGTCTCTGGGCATTAGCCTTAAAGACAGAATACAAACAATGAAAATACACCAACCTTTAGCCCACAATCATTACGTGTGGTACCGCCGTAACAGATGTAATGTCTTGTGCAGAGTTCAAGGCTCACATATTTAAAGACTGAGGGATTTTCTTCCCACAGAGTTAAAAAGCAAAATGTTACTGTTATAGCTAAAGACAAGGTTATTTTAAAATGTGTTGTGAATAAAACAAACAGGTACGAAAAAGCCCACATGCAAACTAGTCAATATAGGATATTTTTATCTACCATTGTAGTCTACACCACTTCTCTATTAACCATCTTAAGCAAAAATATGCCAGACCATTTGGGCCTTGGTATAATGATGTTGTGATTTATTGCACTCTCTGCTTCCATCCTGCAGCAATTACCAGAAGAGCTGATAATGGTCTGCAATTTGTTTTCCAGAACTGGGAGAAGCTGCCAGCAAGAGCCATTCGCAGGGAAAGGCTGTGGCTGTTTACCTGCACTGCTCAGCCAGAGCAGGGAGGACAGGTCAGTGACAGTCCCCTGAGAATACACAATGACATACCAACCCGTTGAACAGATAACAGCTGTTTCTTCCAGGACAGTGCAGTGAGACCCAACAGCATAAAAACTGACTAACTTGGTATTAAATTTCTATAAAAAAGATGAGATTTGACTAAAATAATGGACAATGTATCAGTGTTTCTTCCCTCCAGTTCACTCATATTGAATTAAGACATGTCCTTAAGACCAAGAATCAAGTGACACACCCCCTGTTTTTAAGAGCTTATAGCTCTAGCTATTGGTGGAGGTTCCTTGTAATGAAATTTACTGTAAGCACTTGTTATAGTTACATGGAATCTCTATAATCCATGGGGTTAGAGATGTTTCCTGTTTTGAACCGGTTTCTTGATGACCTTGGAGTCAATGTATTGAAGCTCAACACACGTTTTTCAGGACTTGATCCTGCCCAGCTGTGACAACTGTTTACAGCTGCCAAGAGATGAGATCCTGTGAATCTCACTGCAAAGGACAGATAGTTGTCTTCAGACATAAGATGAATTCATACTTATTGAAAGCTTTTGGGTTTCCCTAACTATCAACAAGGTTAGTTTAGTTCTCTTTTATAGGAAGGGGGTTGCAGGCTAGAGAAAAGGAGTTTGACACAAGGTGTCATAGCCTAGATCTTGGTAAACGTGCGGAGTAGGATTTCAGCAGTTAGTCAACTGAGATCATCAGATGATACACAAATATTTTGCAGACTGAGAAAAAGCTTTTTGTTTTCTCTAAGAAAAGGAAAAAGTTGGTCTATATTTTGCCATTGGAGAATGAAACAGATTTTTTTAAAAAGCTGCATTTGACTTAGCCTGTATTCTGTCTCCTCTTCTGCTAATTCTCCTTGTGTGTTTAGACTCTTTGCTCTACCTGCGCTCAGTTCATTTTGGATGAGCAGTCATATAAGTAACTGTGGGCTACTGGAACATAATAAATACTGATTATATTCTTCTACCTTCATTAGGCTCAGTGTCTGACATTTTAGAATGGTAAAATGGACTTCTACTGTGCTTTATTTAAAGGATAATAGACAAGTGGTTTGCCTTCCTCAAAATGTACCATATTTTTTCCTGTAAGATGACTGGAAAGAGAGAAGGATTCCTATGGGCATCCCCGATGGTGAAAGTGAGAACATAAGGGTGTGGATCACATCCAGAAACAGAACTAAAACCAGTCCTATGTCAAGACAGCGTAACAACCAGGCGATTGTAGATACCAAGCACAGGTAAGTAAGGACTCTGCATTGTTACTTCTATTCTGCTCTCTGCTTTCTTTCACACATACTGTTCTGTTTATGAGCACTCTCTCCCGCAATCTCCAAAGTCAGTGGGATTCCCACTAGGTTGTCAGCAAGAACAGGAATATCAATGGCTGCAGACACTTTAATGCACTTCTACTTCGGCAAGGAGGCATAACTATTTTCCCGCCATCCTTCTCCCCATTAGCAGCAGCAACTCTTTTTTTTTGCAGCTCATTTTGCTCCTAAACACTTCGGAGAGGTTATACTGAAGTCACTTTTCAGTGAGTAACCAAAATAATCAGGTTTAATTATGGCTAAGAACAAGGTCCAAAGTGTGATTCGTTATACTTCTTCAGTTCATCTAGAGTAAATAGGAGCTTATCTGTGGGGCTGCCTAGGTTTTTTACTTCAGTGATATCTGGAAACTATAGCTCAAGATCTTAGAGGAAACTTTGAACCCACTATACTAGTTTAAACAGGTTTGTGGCCTTTGGCTTTTTAGTCTTTCCCTTGGTTCACTGTTAGATTTGAGTGATTGCCGAGTAGCGTAAAAGCCTGGAAATTGGATGTTAATCTTGAAACTCTTCTTTAGATTCTTTTCCCAAAGAGGGTGTCACATTAAACGTTGCCCATCCAGCTGGGCACAGAAGACTGTTTTCCAGTTTTATTTCAACTCTTATTCTCAATGAGAATGGAGGAACTTTGCAAGAGTGGACACTAGAGCCACAAAGCTGTCTTTGTTTTTTAAATGACTGTTTGGCTTATTCTCATTAATAACATGGCTTTGGACTCATGTTAAACCTTTCCAGTAAAGGTATCAAAATGTTTTGCAATTTATAATTCACCAAGTAAGCACATACCTTTATCTTATTATTGTGGCTTCACAGAATAAGCTGTGCTTGAAGTGGGAAGAGATCATGGTATTTAAATACCCCAACCGGCCTAAGAGAAAATGCTAACCATTTGTCTAGTCTATTATTTCAGTCACTATTGCATTTCTACCACCCTTTTGAGGAAACAGAGATTTGAATAATGATTCTATATGGGTTTGTAGTGTGGAAGAAAGTTTAGTTCTGAACAGATATATATTAGTACTTCTATATTTTCTATGGAAGAATATGTTGGACTGAAGAGTACTTTATCAAAAAAATAACTTTTCATATTGGAAGTTCAGCTCATAAGTCATGTAATGCTTTTGAAAACTCTACCTTGCAGACTTTTGCCTGCGTAATTCCTGTTGGTTTAAGAATTCCAGTCAGTGTTCAGTAGATATGAAACCCAGACAAATAGAACAAATTAGTAATACAAGTGGTTCTTCCACTGTATGTATGCATATATAAATAATACTTAAGATTTATGCCTGGTAGCGCTTTTTATCTTCAGCTATGGTATAGGGAGAAAGTGGGTAGTGTAACCAGACCCTGGTTATTTAACTAAATTTCCTTTTTGCCTGTTTATGTAAGTGACAAAAAGTGGTGCTTGCGTTCATCCGCAGATGGATGCAGTATCAAGGGTTTCTTGAGGACTCCAGAGGCCTTGAACTTATTCCAACTTCAAGGACAATAACATCAATTTTTCTTTCTGAAAGATTTTAAGATTTAAAGACATCTGTCACTGATTCCAGTACATTGAATTTGGGCCCAGGTCAGACCCTGATAATTGCTATGAGTTGGCCACTCAGGAAAGCCTGATGTAACTTGTAACTTGGGTGAGCACACCAAAATGAGAGTTCAGAAAGTAAACCCGTGTACGTCTTAAAAGTGATGGCTTCATCCAGTGCAAGTCAGAGTAGGTCCAGTACAATTAGGGATTCCCACTTGGTTTCTTGAGCCTGTGCTGATTTACCCCTTTTTGGTCTGACCCTTTGCTCCTGACAGGCTTGCAAAGAGCAAACTCTATTTGCAAGTCTAATAATGTGGTTGAAACTGGTAATTACTATACATACTTCTGGAAGATCTATAATATAATTAGCAGCTGCTGTGAGTTGCAAGATGACAATAAGAGAAGATTTATGTGCTTCCTTTTAACTTAAGCATGGTTTACTTCGATAAATACAATTCTGAGATAAGAATAAATGCATATTGCATCGGCCAATCTCCCCTGTGACACTGAGATATGTATTACCTCTTTGCTCCAATTATCCAAAATGATGTTGCTTTCCCTTTTTCTCTGCTTTGATTGCCTTTTTAACTGCTCTTTACCGCCCTTGCCAAAGGGGTGCAATTATCCCTACAAGTTAAACCTCCCGATTTTGGGTGGAGAAGTTGTGTAAACGTGTTGCCAGTGTGGCGGCTTGGTGAATCAAACTTTCTGCCCTTACATAACTTCTTTCATTAAGAGTCCCACCTGGTAGTCTGAGGAAGCCTTGGTTGTTTGGGTAAGAAAATGACCGAAGCCAATGAGCAAGAGAGCTCTTACTGTCCTGCTCTGCCTGGTCCCTCACTACCGCTCTGCTGCCAAAGCTTCTTGCTGGTCTGCCCCTTTGCGTCTCTGATGTTCTAGCACAAAGAAGGTGTCCACCCGATGTAAGTGGCACAACCAATTACCATCTCTCTAGACTTCATTAAGCAGAAACTGGCCTAAAGGACTACTGAGTGGACTGTGAGCAGGGCCTTCCCAGACCTTGAAACTCAAGGCAGGAGCCTAGCTGGCACCAGCTCCAGCTGTTTTACAATCTCTCCAAAGACCAGATCGTTGTCAGTTTTTAAAGGCCAGCTCCACCACAGATGAGTGCACTTTCTGACACAACCTTAACAAAAAGGTCTGCAAGAAGGCCCTCTCCAAAAAGTCATCCCTTTCAGGCATGGTTTCCCCAGCAGAACCAATGACTTAAGTTCTTCTGCTGAGGTTTAGGATTGCAGAGCTCATTACAGAGTGAGGGTCTTCCTTGCTTTCCACCCATGACTAATATGGTGAAGGCAGATTTATTTTATTGCGTTTCAAGCCCTCTGTGCTCAGAAGAGATTAAGATTTGCATCTTCTGCTGCCCCCTGAAAGAAGGTGGAGTGAGCAGCAAAACAGTGATGGAGCTGAAAGGATGACTGAAGCTAGTAAAACCCCGTTGTCTTGAAACATCCTTGTTACTGAGCTCACTGCATGAGGGATACTTCTGTAACCTGCCAGCCTGCAGCTCAATTGTACTGATGTTGTGCAGTTCACTGATTAGAAACAATACTAGATGGACTTATGATAAACTCTTTGTTGGACCTCTAATCTCTGCATGGCTATGCTCATTTGAAATGTGAAAGCAGACTACGTGCTGTGCCGCACTATACATCTCGGTTAGGTAATAAATAAAAAGCCAAAGAAAAGATCATGACAATAATAATAGTAATGATGGTGATGATGATAAAAATAAAATGATGTAATTGGAAAATCTCTCGTTACCTTTGCTTAGTCTGAGCAATTTAGAGAAAAACTCCCAGTTCCCAAATGTTGGATTGGGAAAGAAACTCCGAGACGGCAAAACTAGAGGCATAGTTATCGTTTATTCACTAGTGGAGTTGCTTTTTGGGGGTAAAAAGAGGAGATGCTAAAGATTTAAAACATTAAAGTTGCCTGAAGCACAGAGTGAGTGAAATGGTGATAATGTGGACCTCTGAGTTTGACTCTTTGGAGGTGTAAGGGGGGAGTAAACGCTTGCTTCCTGTTTCAGCCATTTATAAAAGCATCCCTGGTTTCTCCATGAATGTTTCCCAAATGCTGCGATTTTAATCCCAATTCAGAAAGAATTTAACTGTTTTTCAGAAAGGGATTAGACTTAATGAAAGCTTTTCTGCTGATTTTGATAGGATTTTGAAAAAAAACCAAAAGATAATAAGCTCTAACCACTGTATTTTCTGGTTTGCTCCTGTAGTAGTAACACTGCTCTCCCTAAAAATTGCAGGATGATCTGGGACCTCATCCAACTCATGCTGAAATCTTTCCACTCAAATTGAATCCTTGGTGAAAAAAATTAGAGGTGATTACTGAGTAAATATAACACATTGTCTGTTACGGGTCTTTCAGTTACTGTTGCATTTGTTCCAAAGCTTGGTACAGGATGCTTAGGAGAACTGCACAGTATTACAGGCCTTTGTTTGACTTCTATCCGTTTTATTTTGCATTTTTTTTAATATAAAAAAAGGAGCAAAAAATTTATGAAAATGCAGGCTATGTCAACACAGTTCAATTTCTCAACTTGTCATTCTGTCTCAGTTCTAACTGGAAGAGCCTGAAGAAGGCCCTATGGCCAACTTGTCAACTCTAATCTCCCCTTCTACTCTTAGCAGATATTTTATTAACACTTTTTAAGACTGTTTTTTATTTATTTTGCAGACTACATGCTGAGGCAGCAGCCAGTTTGTTTCTCTTCATCTTTCTCTCTTCTTGCTCTCTGCTGCATGAGGGAGAGGTTGGCTCTTCTGCCGTCAGAGTCCACAAATCACAGCAAAAGGGATTGTTGCAGTTTTCATAAATGTGGTGTTACTTGAAAATTATAGACTGCAACTGCTTATTGCAATTCTGTGCAATGGCTGTAAATTGGGCCCTGTATCTTTCTGGTGACAGTCATTCCCGCAACAGGCCTTTTAGGAAATTGGAAGGGAAATTAAACAAGAACAAGGGGTAGCTTTCCTTTTATCTTTGACATGCCTTCCTGAAATCCTTATCTATCATATTCAGGCAGAGATGTTGCTGAATTGGTGGTGGATTTAGATGTTGTCTGTTTCTGAGACTGCTGATCCTGCACGCTCTTTGAGGCAGATCTGTTGACAGGGTCTAGATGCACCATGAAATTTTATGAATGAGGGACCAGGATGACATGGCGCCAAGGGAATGTGTAATTTCTCCATATTCACTGTTCATTCATTTATAAGTCGGCTTTCTCAAGCCCATTTCAAAGGATGGATCTGAACATGCTGTGGCCATAGGTAGGGAATGGTTTGTGGAGAAGATTGAGTGGTCAGTAAAAGAAGGCTACACGGTGACTTCATTTGTCTTGCACAGGATATAAAGATAAATGAACTGAAGGCCCCGTTGTCTCCTTGTTGGCTGTCTGGACCATGGGCCCAGGCATGCAGGAGTGAACAAGTCTACCTGCTTGGTTGCCCGCTCCTTGCAGGATGGACATGGAGGCGGGGAGAACTGTGTTTTTCTGCTCATCTTACTCACTGGCCTAGTTGCCTGAGCCAGGGCATAGGACGGCAGGATACTAAAATCCCACCTTCCTGATCCCATACGAGTAAGGGAACTGCAAATGTAAGATGCGCTTCAGAGACTCAGTGCCTCCTTGTGGTGATGCATCTTACTCACCACCCTGTGTGCTGGGATGTGCCCGGTCCTAATCCAGCCCTGCGGTCCTGGCCTTCCTTCAAGTTTGGTTTGATGGGAAGGGCTCCTCACCTAACCTTACCTTTCTCTTCACCACAGAACTTGCCTGAAATGAACTCTGTGTTGACACTCACACAGGCAAGAAGCCTCTGTCTGGAAAGGCCTTTTTATATCTGTTCTACAGGAGAAGAACACATGTTAATTCTGGCTATGGCAGATCCTCTAGGCCCACACCTCTGACACACCCAATATAAAGAGTGTTTAAACAAGCACTTACCCTTAAGGGTGGGAGGGATGCTCAGTTTTATCACCTTACCACACCCGAGATGCAGTCCTGCTTTCCTCCAGGCTCTGTTAGAGCAACCAGGTTCTTTCCCTGTGTGCGGTAAGTGGCCTCCGTGCTGTGGTTTGTGTCACTTACCAGTCTCTTTCTCCATAATACTCTCTACTGCAAGAAGACTGTCGGGTACAAAAGCACCTTCTTGCACGGGTTGGAGAGAATCAGCCAGTGCTACAAATATATCAAATGAAGGATTTAACACCCTCGTGCATCTCACCCCAAACCAGAAACCTGACCTTGAAACACCTGTGCCTCTCCAGCGTTCCTGGTGTTAGTGCCTGTGGAACAATGCCTTACCTAAAACACAGCGTGACAAACCGTCAGACACGCCTGGTGAGAACTGGCACGGATCCGTGGTTGTACTAACTGCTCTGCCAGGGCGAAGACTTTCTCACTCACTATGCCATGTTTAAAGGGGCATGAGCAAATTAAAAGGCATAGTTAAAAGCACTGATTTCCTTATCTTTGCTATTAGAATTGCTTTTAATTATTCGGAATGACAGATCCCAAGAGACCAGATTTGCTTTTGATCTTTAATACCACATGCTTACTTTTCACTGAGCCCAAACAAGGAAAACCTGTAACTCAATTTCACGTTAGTCTGTCCCCTGTTTGTTTCTATGTACGAGCACAGTGCTGCAATGTTCAGGCTGCAGATGATGCCAAGGAAAACTGAAGTCCAAACCAAGAAGCTGCTTTCACTGGAATTTAGAAAAACAAATACAGAAAGCTTTCTGTTGCTCATTTTATTTCATTTTTAATAAATCTAAATTTTGGGTCAACTCAACCTGACAGTGTTTATCTAAATAAAAAGGCAACAGTTATGGGAATGAGAGCTGAACCTTAAATCAGAGGAGGAGGAGACTTTGATTAGTATTTGGCTAGGAAGAGGGAAAGCGTCTAAAGCAAGAGGATTTGAAGGCCTTGCCATGTTTGCACTGAAGTGGGTATAAATTTTATCACTGCCTTTGAAGGAAGTATAATCAGACTCTAAATTAGTGATTCTGCATTACTTTAGAACTCTTACTCAAATCTAGTGCTTCTAGCTAACTTCAGGTTTTAGCTGGAGAGCTAACTGGAGGGGTTATTTGGAGTTGCCTTAAACCTATATGCTGCTAAATGATTTACGGGTTATCTAGATTCCTATAATCCTGGAATTAGACCTACTGGGATATAAATCCCTGAAGCTCACAAGCAGTTAAATAAGGACTAAAAGGAAAAAGAAAAACCCATCTAATCCTTTCCATGCTAAGGTATATAATAGCACAAAATTGGAAAAATCCATCTTCTACACCGAATAAAGAGTGATTACAAATGAAGGCAAGAACATTATCCAAAAATATTAGGAGCTGGAGAAGTACTATGATCAAATAGAGCAACAAACAATTCTTGAAAGAAAGGGAAACGGCATAAATATTCATGTGTGCATTTTAAAGGGTCTGCACTGACACTAAGTAGAGCTCCTTTTGTACGCACTTTTATCAAAATTCTTGGCGAACCTAATTCCGTACCTTTATTGCAAAGTTTTCCTTTCTCTGTGCCAGGAGAGCATATGCAAAGCTCTCATAAGGAGAGCGGAACTGTGGAGCCGGATTTGCTAAGGCTGTGAAACTTCTTCTGCCTTATTGTGAGCAAACAGGGACTGAATTGCCTGAGACGGAAATCTAGCAGTCTGCCTCCAAAACCTGCTGTGGGCAGGAGAAAACTACCTAAGGACTTCAGTGGCCCAGGAACCAAGCCCTGTTAGTGTCCTTGCTGCTCTGTGTTTTCTGCTCCAGGTGGGCTGACAACACAGTTCTCATTTTAGACAGCCAAGCTCAGGAATGAGATCCACAGTTCTGGTTGCATCGAACTGACCGCGTCTGCTTCGCAGGGGTAAATCCAACTGCGTGCGGGTAATGGAGTCAGAAAAACTGATTTGGAAGGACCTCGGCGTGATTCAGTGCTGATACAAAACACCGCACGGTGCTGAAGAAATGAGGAAGGAAAGTTTAAGCTTATATCATGGTCCTTCGCGCAGCTGTTGCTGAAAGGGGGCGAACGGTGTTCATTTGACAGAGCGTGTGAGGCGGCGTACACGGCGGTATCTCTCAGAGCAAGGGTTATTGTATTCACTGCAGTTATCCTGTGGGAAAGGAAGTAATATACTTCCATCCTAATTCCTGAAGTGTTCCTGGAAGAGCCAACTGATGAACTGACTGTGGTACTTCCAGTACCTCGTCTGGTCATTCTGAAATTGATTTCACAAATATTTCATGTGTGTCAGGCGGGCCGATGAGGAAGAGAAGAAATCTAAGAACAATTGATTCTACCCTTGCTCTGCTATATATCCTTATCACCTTAATATTGCAGAAGTCAGGCTACGTCCTGCAGTCCTGATGCTGAGTAATTAGAAGCAATTCCCTCAATAAGGCGACTCGCATGTGAATAATGGCAAATACTGCAGGATCTGGCCCTGCACTGCTACTGTATAAATGAGATTTTGTACAAATAGTCGCATTCATGTGCAACCAGTGGATGAATTACTTTGATCATCTAACAAAACGAGCAGAGGCAGGTAATTAATTGTGGCTAGTTAGTATTTGCCCAGTATTCACAAGTAGGAGCGGATCATGGTTATTCTGCCTCTGGGGCTATCTTTGCATAATTTCCTTTGTTTGGTAACATAATGTGCATTCCGGACGCCAGGAAAGAGACGTATAATCCCTTTATGGTGGAACCTGTGTGTTTACTAATACCCACGTACAGTTTGTGTGGATGCATTTGCAGCCAGCTTCTGGCCACTTACCTGGGCTGTGCATCCGTGCAGGAGGAGCAGTGGGCACCTGCCCGGTTCAGGAGGCGGTAATAAGCCTTGGCCAAAGGCGGTATGCTAAAATCATGTGCTTCCCAAACTGCTCCAAATCTCAAGGCAATTTCATGTGTTTTGCCCTTCAACAGATGATTTATGTTAGTGAGCTGTGGAGTCAGCATTTCCCTTGATAAATTTTATTCTACAATAGACGTTATTGAAATGGAGAAGTTACTGGGTTCACAGACCAGAGTTTCTCACGTAGCACGCTGCAAGGTGCGTGTCCTCCTACGCTGGCGCCTTAGCATTATTCACTGGAGACTGGCTATTCTGTGAGCCTGGAGGATACGTAGCAAAGCCACCGCTGACTCCAGCCCTTCCGAAACTTGCTGATAGGTCAAAAGAGCTTCCTTAGAGGCTTTTTTTTTTCTTTCTTGGAAATGCATATTTTAAGTTCTCCTCCAACAAATACCAACGAGAGCAAAAGCAGATAAATGTTAAGCTTCCTTTGCATTCCACAAGAGGTCCCAGCTGGTCTTTCTCTTCCAGCGGCAACCCTGGGGCAGAAGGCAATGCTTTTTATTTCCTCTCACAGTATGCAAAACAAAACCTTAATAAGGATTGACATAGCTGTTCTTCTCCATGTGTAGTTTAGGGGGCTTTCCCTAAAAATCTCGCTGGATGCAGGGTGGCCTGAGATTTTCAAAGCACTTTGGCTGAAATTCTATTCAAAATTTTATCACAGGGTTTTGCACGTGGATGAATTTCAACCATAGTTTCTGTTTTACCCATATTACTGATTTTTTAGGCCAGCAGGAACCATTGTAATCGTCTTGGCTGACTCACATAAGTCAGAGGATTTTACTTAGTGATTCCTGCATTGAACTTGTGGTAGAGCTAGAACACATAGTTTAGAAATACATTCAACTTTGATTTAAAAACTCAAGTGAAAGGGAGTTTGCCCTGGATAATTTACTACCCATCCTGGCTTGTTTGCGCGGATCAATTGTCTGACTTACAGAATTTAGGCTGTACAAGAAGAGGAAGCAAAATATAATGGTGTCTCCCTCCACAAACCCCGTATTACCTCAGATGAGACTAAGAATTGCATGTAGTGACATTTATTTTTTACAAATCAGTGCACAAGTATTTTCAGAATTTCAAAGAAATAGCACATTAGAACAAGACACCCTGAGAGCTGCAGCTTTCTCTTTAAAATATTTGCAGTGAAGTTCCTATATGTTGCACAAAACCATAATTTTTCTGGCAGTTGAAGTGTTTTTTTCCTTATATACTTGGAGCCTTGTTTCTGGGAAACAGTGAAGTTGAAAAAAATTGATGCTGTTTAGCAAGCCAACCCTGAACTAAAAGTTGACAATTTGCTTTCAAAGATAAAAATGTGTATCGTGTGTGCTGAAAAAGGGTCTTCATCAATGCTGGTTGTGCTGCAGTCAACCTCTGCCTAATTAGGCCTGTAGCCTTGTTAGCCAGTCAAGCCCCTGTGAGCTTGTCCTTCTGAAGGTTTGTTGAGACCATTGCACTCATCTCTGTGTTGATAAATGGCATCCCGATATTCAGATTTCATGCCTCGCCTTGTGTTTGTTTGCTCATTATGGGAACACATGGCACGAGCTGTAGAGCAGTGGTCTCAACCTTTGCTGACCTCTTCAGCAACCGTGTTTTGGCAAGCACCAAGCTGCAGGCAACATCATCTTTTGCCTTCCTTGTTAATTTGGACCATTGCGGAAGCGTTTCCTTCGGCGTGCTGAAGGGCTCCTTGGGTGGCAGGCTGGCTCTGAGCCGCGAAAGCAACCCTGTGCTCTCACTGCTAGTCACCTTTCAAGCGTACGAACAGGGGACAGGGTACCAAAACGTTATGTAACATTAGACAAGTCCAGGTTAAGGTCCCGTGATAACGAAATAAAGGTTGCCCATAGCAGCAATCCTTAGTTGTTTCTTTTCTGTTTTGTTTGTTTTTTTACTGCTCTGTAAATGTCTTATCAAAGTTCATAAGGGAAGCCTATACTACACAAACATGGTGAAGAAAACCTTATCAGCTGGAGCCCAAGTTAATATTTGCCCATTTACTTAAGACTTTGCTTGTGGATGAGAAGAATAATTGCATCAATAGCGATTGATTAGCCATTAATATCTGTAACAGCTGTTAAGCCACTGTGAACTTGAAAATGGGATAACTGGTGTAAAACTGGCGGAGTGCCATTTGACTTCAACAAACCTTTGGGAACCCTCACTAGGAGGTGGTCAGGAGGACAAGCGTGTTCTTCTGCAGGTGCTCCTACTGCATCTGTACGACATGCAAAGGGTTCAAAATGGAAGGCAAGTAGCAAGTGGTTTCCTAAATTTCCCCTGTATCACATCATAGAAATCGTAGAAAGTTGGTGATTACAGGAAATGTTCTGAAAAAAATTACAAGCCCCATTTTTGACTGGATCAATTGCAGTGATTTATGTGGGAATTTTAAGCCTCTCCTCTGCCTTTTTAGTCCAATTTTTACTAAATGAAAATCTCTTTTCTTCTGAGAAATGGAACATCTTTGGACTACCCAAACTACAATTGTCGTGGCGTTTCATTGGCAAGAAATAAAAGAAAAAAAATTACATCATTTGTAGGTTTATCCATCACCTAAACATCCAATATTTCAATATTTAGCTGATATTTGGACCATAGTGTTTCTGTGTCTTTAATAAGGAGATTTTACATGTTATGTAGGGTACTCGCCTTTAAAATGTCATTTACTAATACAGTTGTTCTCTATGCTTGTATTAGAGAATGTCTGAATCACCACATGATGCTAATTCATTTTTAACAATATAGTACATATATGCATATTTACGCAAAGAAGTCTCTAGGACAGAAAAGCACATTAACCATAGCTGACTGGTAAAGGTGAGAAAAATAGTCTTCATGTGGAAAAAGAAATCAGAGGGAAAACTCCCTCTGCTTTGCGTTTAATTTCAAGATTGATGTCTGTCTTAGATTATCTAGGAACAAGATTTCATTGCCTCTGAAAGCATTCACTGCCCACAATAGATAGCCTTATCCTCGCGGTCCACAACAAAAGCCCCATTGACACTGCTGGGACCGGGATTCTGCCCGGTGCGCGTTGGTCTGTGAGATACACAGTGCAGCTCTTCTGCAGGTGGGATTCTCTCTGACTCGTTCCAATGACAATAAGTGAGAACTTTCTCAAGGCTCCAATTATTTCCATCTGGTAAAGGAAGGATGCACTTGACACAGGTGTCTGCTGGCCTTTTCAACTCTAAATGGCCAATCTCCAACTGGCTCAATGGTGCGACTATTCACACAGGGAGGGGAAACATCTCTGCCTGCACACTTCCTTTCACAGCTAATCCTCATGCCACGAAGAACCTGTCTGAGATATTTCAACGTGCTTCGGGGTCAATTGTTTATCTAGAGAAAAAGTTTGATGCGGGTATTTGCTGCCCATTTTATAACAGCCTGGAAGAGCTGGCTATCATTTGCACTGAACGCTGAAATTGGTAGTCCCAGAGCAATGTCCTCTGTTTTTTAATTTTAAGGGGACCCCCCCCCCCCTCCAGCATGCTCTAGCTTTGCTTCTCTGGTTTTGCCCTTTCATTTATTTTTTTCCTAACAGGGCCAAGCCTTAAGCACAGGTGGCTGCTGTGGTTCTTTATTTCTGCTGATAGCTATTGACCTGCCAACTGGCTATTCTCTTGGTAATAGTAAACAGGTTCCTAATGGTTAAACTTCCTTCCATTTAAATTCTGTAGTCCAAAAATAATCTAGTATTTTATTAGCCAGGGAACATATTATTAAACACATACATCATTCTTACCAGACTGTACCTTTGTAAACCTAAGTAGTTTTAAGTCAATATTTTAGGGTTTTTTGGTGTTTAATTTTAAAAATTTTGGGATAGGACTCCAAACAATGGAAATTAAAAAGTGAATTGAGTGATTGGTATGTGAGTAGAAGGCCTGGGAGCTAGAAGCTATACACAATTTTGACAGCGTGTTTGAAACCACATGAGAAAGAGTATCTGACAAGTAGCAGGCTCCTTGCTGGTTATGATAGACTCAGAAGTCAATAGTTGATTTCAAGAGGTATATTTCTCTGGATTATCTTGGTTTATATAAGTTATGACACCTACATTTTTTATTTTTTTGCTATTTACATTACTTGTTTAAATTATAAAAATTCATAATGCTTTCTCAACTATTAAAAGAAAGGCAAGATCTTCCTGGCCTCAGCTAGGTGACCCCTTGAGTTAACCGATTATGAAAGTATCAGAGCTCTCGTATGTTAATGTGATCTGGGCAATACCCCTCCTGCTATAGCCAAACCATATGGAATTTATATCTCAGTCGGTACATGGGAAAACGACGTTATTTACTCCAGGATATGGTAATGCTCTCATTGACTTTCTGAATCTTTGTGAATGAGTGTTAATGCTCACGGAGTTGACAGACTGCTATCACAGGCTCGACCGAAGTACAATCCAGCAGGCTCTGGTCAAGCTCTTGCACACGCTGCTCTGCCAAAGGACTTCAGCCTTCACCTACAACACCCTTGTTTTTCCATTACTAAGACTTTCCTAAACATACAGAGCCAAAGAGACATATTAACACATGCATGCATGCCAGAAGGCACAGTATGTCTCTGTGACCAGGAAGCACACTCGTTATTTAACAATGGATAGAGCTATCTGCATTTGTTTTTCATCTGAGTTAATCTTAGCCACCTTAGTTAATATCATTTGGGTCACCTAATACATTATTTAAGTGAACTGTAGCCGGCCAGCGTGTCCGAACTTCCTTTTCCCACAATAATGGGAAAAGACAGCTTCACTTTTCCTCTCGTTTCCTCATTTGGATGTCATACAGGTACAATCCTGTCCTATTGTGCTCCTTTAGAAAGGTCTGCGGGTTCAGCATTGGTGGCCCCACTCGTCTGGACATCCCCTTGCAGGGCTAAAAATCCATGTGTTATTACAATTAGTAACTTTTGCCATCAACATGGCTGCTGCTTCTCTTCAGTGAAAGTGTCATTCCCTTTGTTTTTCAAAATATATATCCCTACTCTGCCTTGAGGGAGGTGTATTTTTCTGCCTTTCTACCTAACAAAAAAAAAAAAATAGCCAAACAAAAAAATGCCAACAAAAAGA
The DNA here is from genome assembly GCA_013398815.1 of Ibidorhyncha struthersii. NCBI lineage: Eukaryota > Metazoa > Chordata > Aves > Charadriiformes > Charadriidae > Ibidorhyncha > Ibidorhyncha struthersii. The sequence continues at coordinate 2,236,406 of VZSZ01005438.1, read as the reverse complement.
TCAAAATGGGATTTTCTGTATTGTTCAGTTCTTGAAACAATCTGTGTCCTCAAATTGGTAGGCTCATGTTTCTCAAGGGAGAAGAAGGCTCAATGGGAGGTAGTGAACTAAATGGCATGAAGAGCAAGTGGCCTAATCTAGAAACAAGGCCAAAATGTGGTTGTGGTGGTCTGGGTTTCTTTCTTTGGTAACTTTCAATGACAAAGGGCTGCTTATTCTAAAAACATTCATTTTTTTTTCTGAAAAATTATGATCTGTTTGGAAATTTTCTTTGTTCTTTTCAAGAGATGTTTTTCAAAATCTAAATTCTTTAGTCATTTGTGATATATATTTTCACCCCTCAAACCATATAATTTTTTAAAAGTCTATTTCTGTTTTTTTTCAGTATAAATCCAAACTTTTCAGGCCACGTGAGCCCTTCCTGTGAATAATGAAAACCAAACCCTATAGGGAGAAGTAGAGCAGGGAGGAAACATGGCCATAATTGGTTCGGGGACAGGAGAGCAGCGCCAGAGAAGGGACTGCTCCAGAAAGCGTCCCCTTGCCGAGCGTCCCCGGAGCAAGGCTCTTCCTCCTGAAACCAGCCACCAGCTAGTGCTGGTTTGCACTGCGTCTCTGGCAGGGGTGGTGCTGGGAGGGTCCTTCACAGTCGGTCTGAGGAAGGTAAAGGCGGTGCTGAGTTGCATGGCTTCCACCTTCAAACTCTGCGTGGGATCTGGGAGCTCTGTGGGGCACCCAGCGCCGCTCGTTAGCCTGCCCTTACATCTCAGCACCAGCCTGGCCAGACCTCCGCTCTCCGTGCCTCTGCTGTGCCCCAGACACCACAGGCACAAATAATTTTGGGTAAGTCAGTACTGAAGTTTGATTTAATAAATCCCTCTAATAAGTGGAACAAAGGAACAGAAAAGATCCCTTCGGTGGCTGAGCCAGCTTAAATGAGCAGAATGCTTTATAATTAACAATGCAGTGGTTCACTTCACATGCTTGGCTTTACAAAGAGCAAAGTGGAAAATACTTCTAAAGCATTCAGAGAAATCTTTGTTTTAAAGGAGGATAGAAACGCTGTTATATCCAGTGACCACCACCGACGATCGTAAGGCCATACAGCTCTAGGTCACTCTCACAAAATGGTTGCCAATATTTTCTCAGCAAACTCTCTATCGATTGCATAAATACAGTACAGTACCCAGGAGGTAGTGTTGACCTGTCACATAGTAAAGATGTGGCAAGCCCCATAATTCATTACCAGTTGGAAATAGAACATCATTGGAGAGATAAGGATAACAATGACTTTCCATCCAATGATAAATTACTAGCAGCTGCATTATTTTCCCTCACTTATATATGGCTCTCTTTATTGAATTTAGCTTGAGATAAATAAATGATCTGCCAGGAGCCTGGTTAATATTACTTCTCTGGGACCCATTTCAGGCCCAACTAGGCTTTTGCTGATAATATCTTTAAGCTTTTCAGTAGGGAGAGACATAACATTTGTTTCTGACAAGAACCCTATGTCGCCTTATCTGTTTCATTTGAGAGGCCGTCGACCTCGGCTTCTTTAGTTAAAATGAGAGCTTCACTGTAGAGGCTAAGTTCTTGAACTTGACTCTCTTCTTACAATGAGATTATACGTCCTGGTTGTAAATTTGAAGCCACCCGTGATATACAGTTATTCCTGGCATTTCCTGTTGATCACAGGGTGGTATGGATTGCCCCGCTTTTGAATCTTTCGCCTATTGGTTTGAAAAGGAGTTCCGTCTTTTTTATATTATTATTTTTTACCCCGCGATAATCTGCGAGCTTGTCAATGCGCATTTCTATTTCACTCCATGCATTTATTCCATTTGAAAATGACAGTGATTTCTCACAACCGCTCCCTCCTCCTTCCACCTTAGAAAAGGCAGCTTAACAAACGCATACCCACTTGGTTACAAAATAAAAAGGGCAGCCTAAGAACAAAAGATTAACTCTTTCCAGGAATCAACGTGCCGAGGAAGGCACTTGAACTCCTGAAATTCTTTTTATTACCATTAATCATTTATCTGCTGCTTCAGTGATTCTGGCCTTTGCAGACGTTGTTGGAAGAGAGGAGGTGGGGAGGCGATGGAGCAGAGGTGTGAGGCAGCAGGCGTAATCAGCCCGTGCTGCACTCCTACAGCAACTGTTTGGATACCTCCGATGTGGTATTTTTGTTATTTCTGGGAAGCCCTATCATCAGGTTATAGATTAAAATCAGACAGTTGCCATTTTTCATACAGTGCGAATTAGAGGAAATTAAACCCAACCACTTCTGATAAATCCTCTCATAAATAAACTAGCTGGTGCTGTTGAATATAAGTCCAGCCACAGTTTGATTCACATTAGGGAGAACAAAGAACGAGTTCTGTCTATTTTAACACTTCATCATCATTATTGTTATTTATACTATAGTAATGCCTAAAGGCTCCAGCTGAGTTTGGAGCCCCCGTCTGCTAAATGCATAATCAGACTTGCCTTGAAGAGTTTGCATTAGGATTAAGAGAAAGAGCAAAGGAAAGAACTATTATACCTTCCTGTCCCTTTTACTTTACAGCGAGGAAACTGAGGCATGAGGAAGGAAAGCACTTTCCTCAAGGCAGTGAGGAAAATCCTCGGCAAGGCTGGCGACTCCCAAGAGATCATCTGAGTTTCTGCCGAGTGCCTTGATGTAAGATCAGTTTCTACAGTTTTTTGGGGGGTCACCTGTCTCCGGTATGCTTTCCCACTAGGCAAAATTTAGAAGATAACATGGGAATATAACAATAAATCTTGTTTATCTGATGTTAGAAGAATTCGCGGTTAGGAAAAAGGGCACACCCTAAATAGCATCTTGCATGGATTTGTGTAAGAGAAGATATAATCTACGTGCATATTAATTTTAATTTGAAAAATGTCTTGTCTTGAAATGAAACAAGGAAAATTTGCCTTTTTATATATTAGGAGTAGTTTTGGCATGTACTGGTCATTTCCCATCTCAAATCAGAAGATAAAAAAATATTGTACAATGCTCCTAAAGGGCAGAAAGATTAATATTTATTAAATCAGAAAAATAGCATAGTCATGTGACACACAATCTGTGTCAGCCGGAACCATTTCTTGTTTGTCTTGAGAGACTGACAGGATCTTCTCACCAATAATTATTAGCTAAACTCTTCAGAAATTAATTTCACATACAATCACAAACAGCCAGCAGGAAAAAAAAAAAAGGATGGCGGATATCAAATAAATTATTTGCTGCCAATGAATGATAATGCTTTTTCCGTTTCTGCTGTGCTGCCATTCTAATGTTTCCCCAAGTACTCTGAAAGTATCAGGATGAGATTCACACACTCACACAAAGCCCAATTAAAGAGGCTTCATGCAGAGCTTTCCACCAAAGACTGAATTAACTCTGGTGCCCTTGTGTATACATGATGTGTGAGCAAAGGGAGGGGAGGAGGACTGCAGCAGGACGCTTATGCTGTAGTAGCGAGCTGGGACAGCGTTTCCAGGGGTTTCTGACCACAGATTCCAGTAGCTTTGTCACCAGATTACTCACCAGCTCTTCGTTGTGATGTCCTGCTTGGGCCTGGAGGTGTATGGATTGCTTCTTGGAGGGGTGAAGACATCAGACACCTCTCATTTCTAGCCCAGCTGTGTCATTACAGCAGGAAAAGACCATAGGTATCACTGGAAAAAATTAGTCTCTGCTGGATCATTCCTACTAAGATCCCTGTGCAGTGGTGGGTAAATGCAGCCTCCATTTTGTGAACCTGGAAACCAGAACGCTGAAGTGACTTGACCAACATCTAGGGAGGCTCAACTGGGAATAAAACCCTTCTGGACTTGATAAATAGAACATCCTTTCTTGCCGAGCAGTGACTGCTGGTGATTTTTCCTGTAGTGTGGTCAGTGACTCTCTGTTACCAGCCATGTGGCATTTACCTGTTGCTCAGTACATTGTTCACCCTGCCATGGAGGACTCTTGATCCACATTGCCCTTTCCACAGTATGGGTTTTGCTAAAAAAAAGCCATGTCTCTTACGTAAAGTGGTTTCTTCATCTACTGTGAGGCTACCAGAGAGCTTCATTGTCAGCGTGCCGCTGAGAGGTTTTACAGCATTGCTGTCAATACGTCTTTGACAAGGATCTTTTGCAAACTTTGGCAGAGGAAGTGTAGCTTCTGTATCTGCCTCTAAATCTAGTTTGGTTCAGTTGAACCACAGACTCCTTGTGTTTTGGCACTTAGTCAAACTCAACTCTGTCCACCTGTGTGCAGGAACACTGCAGTAACTTCCCTGCTAGTCATCAGATGTCATCTTTGCAGGCAATTAGACCCACACTCTCGCTTGTCTTCAGTGATGATTACTATCTCTCCTGCTGGAGTCACCACCTTTACAGCTGATTTACAGTAACAGATCACACCAGTGCTCTGCAGTTCACGTTGGCGTAAGGCGTGCGGATTTAGCCTGTCTTCTCCAGTGGTGGATTGAGAAGAGCGGTGTGGTGTTAGTTGTTCGGAGCATTATTCGCAGGGGCCTGGCCCAAGGCCAGCAACTCAATTCACATTATTGGCTGAAAAAGTGAAACACTACTGATGTTGACCTTGTTGTAAATTCGCAGCCCCTGTCCCAATGCCACCAGCTGTCCAGACCAGCCTTTGAAAGACCGATTGTATCTGCATTCTGGTTGCTAAAATTGTTTGGTGTTTCGTTATTTCAACTCTGTGGTCTCAGAGGAGCAAATTCCTCGATAATTTTGCTTTCTCATCAGCCGAAGGCGCCACTCTGTGCTGTGCGCTAACGAGGCTGGAGAACAAGGCTGTCTTTAAATGAAAAAGCCCTGCCTTTCCCTCCTCCCATTCGTACAAGTTAAACATGACTTCTCGCTTCTGTCATTCATCCTATTAAGAAAACCCCAGACTGCCAAGTGCAACCTCATTTGCCAGTTTCCCGGGGATGGCAAGCGTTTATCCCTGAATCATAAACCCCGGAGGAAGGGCCTTATCTGATGTGGTACACCAGGCTTAATGGGCTGGTATACGCAGCTGCATCACCTTGGGTAAGAACTTCAACAGAGCCTCTTATAAATAGCGTGCCTGATGTTACATGCATTATGCCGAAGGACACAGGTGTTTATATTTACCGACTTGGTACTTAGCTGCTTTAAGTGGTTCTTTGGTGGTAGGATCTAATTGAGCAATATTCTAAACTGGTTTGATTCAGTTTGAAATTCCAGCTCTGCAGCAAGATTTTGGATCAAATGCGGTTTGACCAGTTATCATCGTCTCTCGGCCTTACTTGTCGGATGGAGATGCATTAATGCGTTGGTGATGTAAGAGTGGAGGGAGACTTTCTTCACTTTCTTCACTTGTAGCCATTGCTGCTGAACAAGTTGTTCTGATGATTTACCCAGAAAGCCCTAAGTGTCCTTATAAATGTAAAATTTCCTTTTTTTTTTTTCCTTGAGCAGATGGAAGACTTAGATGGAAAGGAATAAAGACATAATTTGCCAGAGCCCTCAATTAATCATAATCAAGTTTGTGCATGTTATACTCTACAAGGGTAACAACAATGAGACACAGGGAGAAAAGGATGCTTTCCTCAGGCAATTCTGAAGACATAAAAGCAATAAAGAAGCATACTTCAAAATAATGTGGAGATATATGGCTGCACTAAATAAAAATGCTTCTTTAAGGTACTGTAAAAATAAAGATGTTCAGTTAGATTTATCATTCTTGTTACAAACGCAAACTCATCCCCTGGACTACGCCATTGGCTCTGAAGGCATCCTAGGGATGGTTGGGGCCCACTATTTTCTCTAATTACTTAAATGTTGTTTCATTTGATAAAGAGCTAACTAGACCATTCCTTCTTTTTACACCAAGGTAATATATGGGACACCTTGATCCTGCAGATACAGATTTATACTTTTACCGTGCACTTAAGCCATTTTTTAATTGGGTATAGCGAGAGGAATGGTGTGCTTATTAGTTTGCATGAGTCACATCCAAACCTGTGAAAATACATTTTTTAAACTAGTTTTGCAAATAGCAACACATGTTAATTGAAAGCGACCCCACTCCCCAAATCCTCACTTGGTTGACTTGGGAACATTCAAAACGAGTGAGATTCATTTCTGCAGCTTCATTCAACCATTGCAATGAGCAAATGAAACAATTGTTTTATTTGTAAGAGGAGATTATCCCTTGAAGGCAGATAGAAGGATACTGCCTACAGAACCCCATTTGCAGGCACAAAGAGCGCTTAGTCAATTTTTGGCAGTGATACTGAAGCTATTAGTTTTGGATATGAGTCCACTGATGTTCAGTGCTGTAGATTTCCAGTTAGTTCATGAAGGGCCTTTAAAATTACACACAGAGCTTCATTAATTGCCTCAGAAAAGAAGAAACAAATATCAGGCCCTTAAAGTGTATGTGCACAGAATGGCCATTGATTTAAATGAATATTCCCCACTGGAGGACTGATTCTACATCCTGGGAAGGCAAGCAGGGTTCTTCCAGTAGTTGCGGCAGGCACTGCCTCCAAGTACAAGGGCTTTTGCAGGATCGGGCCCCATTAGCTGCTACATGGTGCTCCCTCTGTCTAATTATCTGTGGACATGGTTTGTATACACACACACACACGCATATATATAATCCTGATTCAGTGTGTTAAAAGTGTAACAGGTATTGCTTTAATTCAAACCGAAGACCAATAAAAGACGCCAAAGACAGGGTCTTTAAAAAAAAAAACAGAAACAGAAATCCAGCTGTGTGGTCTTGAAGTTTTTTTTTTCTTTTTTCCATTTGATATAGTAGTGCCTGAACATTTGTTCTACAACTAACTATCCATAAAGGAGAATTTTCCTATGCTTTCCTTGCAAACGGCCCAACCCCGTGTGATCCTGATCACAACAAATTGATTTATTTAAATAAAAATAATGATCTTCTTTCCTTTCTCCAGCCCCAGCAGCAAAATCCCATGTAACCCTGATCAGCAAATTGATATACTTATCTTCTTTTGCCCTCTTTTCTCAAACCCAAACAATACCACCCTGATCCCCAAGTAATAAGAAAATGATTTATGCAAACAAAAATAATTATCTTTCTTTGCTCTCCACCCTCTAACTGTATAATCTCAGCAGCTCCTTGTTTAACAAATTGATTTATTTAAATTAAACAAATGGTGATCTCCTTTTGACCTCTATAGAGCACCTCCGCGGCACACTCCTACCACTGCCACCACCTTACCCATGTAGTTAGAAGGTTGTCTTTTCAAATAGAACAGCGTTTCTAACTAACCATGATACTTTGCGATTACTTTAATCAAAGCTCATGGAAGCTCTCTTACTGTGCCATGAAACTAGGACACATCTCTGAAAAATAATAAAAGTCAGTTAAATGAACCTTCCTCCCTATTTTTTACGGCAGGGGCAGTTACTTGTTTAATTCCCCAGGAGGATCCCTGCAGTATATGGCTGTACGCGGTTTGCCCATACGCATCTCTCCCACTGTGCTGCCCATAAGGTTCTTTGCAGGCAGAGCTTTAATGCACTGGCAAACTCAGTGCCCAAATATGTGCTACGCCACCTCACCTAAAACACTGGGAGCCATCTAGTGCCAGACTGCTCCGTGACAAACACCAGCAGCGGCTGGTGGATGACATCATGAACTCCAAGGGTTTCATCCATTACGCTTTAAGGATCTCTCAAAGCACAATTAGTATCGTAGGACTCTGGGCCTGTCATTGGCAAAATTTTCATAGGCAAGAAGAGAGGCAGAATCCTGCTTAAGAACCATTGACGTGATCTTTTTGTAAAAACATTCCACGTTAGATAGCCCTGAAGGTATATAAATACAAACATGTGTATATGTATGTGTGTATTTTTTACTGTGCCGGTTTTATATAAGATTGTATTTTCTGTGCTGTCCAACCAGTATCTCTGTTTTGTGCAGCTGCTACTTAAACAGTCATTTTGGCATTATACAGAATTACATAATTATATGTGCCATAAGCAAAAGTGCAAATAGTCCCACTTAACACCTAATCATATGATATCTGTTGTGAAATGCTGGCGAAGGAGCCAATAGATATGACTGTTACTTTGCTGTTAGCTCTGGTTCTTGGGAGGCAAGTACGGGCTGCAGCTGGAATTTGGCATAGATGGAAGAGGGATTAACTGGTAGTGGGAGCCTGAGTGTATTGTATATAGAAACATTCTTTCCTCAATCAGTTTCTGTGGTGTGTAGTACTCTGAGCAGGACATTGGTGTTAACCAGTGTTCCAGATTTTGAAAGATTCTGTTTTTTTGCAGTTCATTCACACTACGTGTCTGCTTTGGTTTCAGACCCACTAGTGTTCTCCGAGAGAAGACAGTGACATGACACGAATGGTAGCGCAAGGCTCCTACTGTTGCATTCAATAATTGATTCTCCTGGCTGGATTGTGACTCCCCAGAGGCTGCAAAGAGAAGTAAGAATGATTGTACAGCATCAAAAACGTTAGTTCATTCCAAACCCAGAAAGTTTTCACTCTTTCGAATCCTTCCCCCTCAAGGTCTAGCACTCTTTGTGACTCTCTGGAAATGCGTGGGAAAAACATTAAGATAGGCTGATTTTAGTAACAAATCTTTTTCTTCTTTCTTTTTCAGTAATTTTAAGTGGGTTTTGTAATGTTGAATACTGAATTGGGAATCACCATGTGAAAAACCTGGTCGTGTCCATTTATATGATGACCACAAACTCTCTGTAGGAAATCCAAATGAAAGGGGAGAACGTTGCAAAAACTGGTCAAGAAGTTGCACAATAGAAATATAGATACCTATGAAGCTTCTTAAATCCCACCCTCTTTTTCTTTTTTTTTTTTCTACTTTAACTATATATTTCATTCTTCCAAGAGCCAAATAATTGAGGTTTTTGCATCTGAACACCTTTGGAGATACAGTCTCAAAATATACTTGGATATTTGTTTCAGAAAATTCAATTCCGTGGAGCTTTGGGCTCTGATCCTCACCTTGTATTACCCACACTCCCGACTTGCAAAAATAAAAGTGAGATGAGACTCGGACTGTAAGATTATGCAAAACTGTTCTGATGGAAAAAACGTCTTGTTTTGAAATTATACATGGAATATTATAGCTTCAGCCTTTTAAAAAATTTGTCCCTCTCTATTGACTTGCCAGAGAGGCAAGTATTTCTTCTGCAGATGGGTTGGAATTAGTAGAACATGAAATAATGTCAATGGTAGAGGTAAGAGGATTAAACAGCAGTTCTGATGTTATTGAACGGTTTGCAGAGACCATATTAAACAGCCACATCAGTCCACAGGTCAGTCCTGCAGTTCTTCTGCTAAGCAAACACAGATGCGGAGTTCCCTTTCATGGTCGTCATTTCATGCCTTTGACATATGTTAGGCTCTGGGGACTCAGTGGCATATTTACAGCTGAACATTAAAGATTCCTTTTTTTAGATTATTAATGGACACCGACATCTGAATTGGTAGTAAAAGGCAAAAGCAGGAGCTCAGGATGCTGGGGATGGACTCCAGTGCAATACAGAAAAATAAGGGAAAAATTAAGCTGCTAGAAACTTCCCTGATGAAACACTAGGGGCGTTTTTAGTTGCTGACAAAAGTTCTCCTTAAGAACACAGTCACTTTTAAATCTCTTTTTCTTTTGGGTTGATCTTCTCTGTGTTTTGCCAAGGCTGCCTATGAAGTCGCAGTGGTTGAATTTCACAAGGCGAGAGGAGTTGAGCTCATGTCAGCGCTGCCAGACCTCGCTGCGGGTTCAAAGTTTGTGCAAATCTGCTGGGACTACAAATTGGCCAGAAGAAATTGAGGGAACAGTCTGTCTTACAATATTCCTGTTCCTTTTCTATTCCAACAGAATCTTTGGCAGTTCTTTAACATTTTCCTCAGTTTTTTGTTTGTCTGAAAGCAGGAGTCAGAAATGAAGACAATGAGTAAAGCAACTATGTGATAAGCAGGGTTTTTTAATGATGCGTATTCTTATGTGTGCCTGGTGAGGATGTGGTGGGGCAGATTCTTCTTGTTTGTCTGAATGGTTTTACCTGGCTCAATCCTGAAAACTCGCGCAGTTTTCAAATAAAGATATAAATACAGTTAAGCTATGGGTCAAGGTAGAGTTCCTGTATGTAAAGGTTATTGACAAAGAATCCTCATAGAAAGGAGAGAAATCAGCTGATAAATTGCAGAGCCTTTGGCCGATAATTGTTTAATATGGGTGCAAATTTTAAGTGAAATTTCCAGCATACAACTGCTCCGCGTGTATCCGCTTCTTCCTGCTAGAGGAAATAAACATGCAACCAGAGTGTGTAGCAATGAACTACATTCAACCTCAGAAATGCTTCAGCATGTCTTCAAGAGCGGCTGCCTGCTTCAGCGATGGATTGTAACTTAGCATGGGATCCCACAGGCATGGTGAGGTATTTATGTAGTGTTCTGATTGCTCAGACACTTGGAACAAATGTACAGTCAGTGCTAACGGAAATCAGAGTATCTTTATCTCCCACTTTATTTCATTTAGTTATATTTAGCAAGTGCTGGAATATTGCAAACCACCAAGCGCAACTGTAGCTGGAATACCGTTTCCAAAGCTTAATTACAGTAGCTCTTACTCACAATAGGTAACAGCATATAACAGTCCATAAGTAGTTCCATTGATTTCAGGGGGTCCATTAGAGAGCGGTTCCATTCCTTGTAAGGCCGAGTGTATCTCGATTTGCTCCCGTGTTTGAAAAGTAGGAAGAGCTCCTTTCCTGCTGTGTTCTTAAATGCATGAACAGTTTGAAAAAAGCCCTACCCTTAGCCCTCACCGAAAAGCTAACAACAGTGCAAAATACTGATGAGGCTGGTGGGATGCTGGTTTTGCAATATTTCGTTGTGTTGCAGGAAACGGGGGCACATGCTCTTCAGTTAGTACATAGATGGATGTGCATTCCATGCGCTGTTTTCAGCTCCATACTTAAACTGATCCGAAATTCCAAAGAGAAAAGAAAAAGCTGAGATTCACATCAGTAGCAAAGAACGTCAGGTGATATTGATTTAAAGAAAACATTAATCAATCCCGATTTGCTTGGAACTGGGCCCAGGCTCACTCAACAGGTTGGTGAACCTTAGCAAATCTTTCTGTGAATCTGTTCTGTGTTTTGACTTTGTAATGTGATCTGAAATCATCTGAGTTTCATGTGGTTTTGTTGTGCACATTTTGCAACGCTCGTGGGGCGAATCCAGGGAAACACAGATGCTGTATTTTGCGTGATGCAGTAAGGTAAACTGTATTTCACTCTTACTGACACTCCCCGATACCAAACTGAACAACGGTTGGTGCTGTCAGCATAGTTTTAAAAGAGGAGACAACCACTGTCTGTCAGTGTTCTTGCAGCTACAGTAGTCTTTATTTCAGAGCCAAGAGACAGTCTTCAAATTGTATCCTAAATAATGGTATCATGAGTTTTGGAGTGTTATTTTCTTTTTCCCCATTTCTGGTAAATGGCAGAATTTTTACTGTGTAGGCAGGTCCTGGAGTTGTGAAGAATATCTTAGGTTTCTTGACGTATACTGGTTTGAAGAAGTTATATAGTGCTAGAAAAAAACAGGCTTTTATTTTGAGCCTGTGGATGAACAACTTGTGTTTTAACTTCATTCGGTTTGTATCTGAATTCATAAATAGGTGTACCCGGCCTCCATAGCTGACTATAAAGTATTTAAGATCCATCTACCCCAATCGGGTCAAAAATATGACAAGAAGACATTTTCTATTCATTTTATTTCTAGTCCAAGCTACAGCCCAAAGCGATAGAGATGTGAGACACTCAGCACAAGAAACAAAATCTGATTCATCAGAGAATGCCAAATTTTTCATTCCCTTCAGAGTGAGCAACAGAATCATTTTGCTGGAGTTGGGATTTTGGAGAGGAAGGCTGGTGGGAGGAGCTTTTTTTTTTTTTTACGCTGATTTACTTCCCCATAATTGAGATACATGTGTAGATCAGTGTTATGACAGGTAGCTTAGAGAAAAGAAGGGTTCACAGAGGATGGTCAGTGAGTGTGGCTTAATGGCCTGGCATACATACAGGGTCAGACTAGATAATTTAACTGTCTCCTCTGGCCTTAAACTTGAGGAATCTCTGAAGGAGGAAAAATCAAAGTCTGCAAAGGTAATAAGTAAGAAAAAAAGTATAACAGGCTGGAGTGTCCTTCAGTGTCCCCGAGGTTCTGCCCCCCGCAACCCCTCAAACAGACTGTGGCAGAGCCCCAAATTGAATGGTCCTATCAGTCCGTTCAGAAGTACAGGAGGAAGGAAGAACAGTTTGCCAATAATATTCAAGTTGAAGCTGACATCTTTATTCTCCTCTCGAAGAGTTGTGTTTGCACCTGCTTGTATCATTGCATTTTTCCACTAAGGTTGTCTCACTTATTTAACTTGACACGCGGAGCACCCCTCAGAGGTCTTTGAGATTCAAACCAGCATTGGAAGTGACAGTTCAGATAACGTAGGTAATCATATCGGACCTTGTGGGACTTCACTGACTACTTTTTAATTGATAATTCCAAGTTTCTGTAATAAATTTGTTTCTTAATTATATACTCCATGTCATACATGGTAGCTAATGATTACCACCAGTTTAAGTTTGCAGCCTAGAAGACATCCTCCTCCCTACCATATAATCATGATTTTCCTTCCAAATTAAGATTTTCTGAGAAAGCAAAGGAACAAAACCTGCACGTTAAATCCAATTCCTTCCAAATAAAGGAAGGTAAATTTAAGGTACTAAATTAGGTAAGTGATTTTAATTGGCTGATCATTTCAGGAAGATCATAAAACATTTAAATAACGTTGAAGTTATGTGTATTTTAGCAGTTTTATGGAGAATTAAAGTCTTAAATGGTAAATTTAAAATGTAAATACAAAAGTCGATGGAGGAATGTTAATTGCTTCTCCTGAGTTTCTCACATGGCCTGGGATGTTATGACAGGTATCAAGAATTACATTCATAGTAATAATGTGCCCAGTGCAAAGCTTATTAAAGTCCTTGGAATTTTTCCACGGATTTTACCAGTCATTGTATGAAAACAACAAATGCTTTTAAATGTCTAGCTTCCAGTGCTGTGGAAGTCACTTATATGCCAAATTTATATATGCGATGTCAAGATTCTAAAATAACTGTAGATTTCTAGTTTAAGCTTCCTTTTAGAAGCCGAGAAATTTAAACTGACTTTAAGAACTTACCCAGTTCCTTTTAAGCAAATAAAATTACATTTGCAATAATGGACATTTTACACTATCAGATTAGTTTACGTCAAAAGAAAAACTTACATACTAGGAAAAGCTGCTATGATTGGACAACACGTCAACAAATTGAATTATCATGAGTATGAATTCTCACATGCCTGTCCATAGCTAATACTCTTACATTATTTTTGATTCAAATAGATCAAATTAAAACTTAATTTTACAGTTTAATAATAATCAAGTGCATAATGTTTGAACCTAGTGAAATTAAAATCAGGGGTAGTAAGGCTGAAAAATCATGCTGTGTTTATTTGTCTAAATTCCTCATTGTAAACCGCTTGGAAATTAATATCCCATTGGAATAAGGAGCACAAAAGGTGGACCTCAGCAGAAGGTTTCCTTGATTCCCTGAAACGATTTGGTCTTCTGGGAGAGCCTGGAAGAGCCATGGCCACATCTCTTCCAGTGGCAGTGCAGGATCTGGATGGAAGTGGTAGCCTTCCATGCAAGCATTTTACTCCGTGTAGCCATAGGAATCACGTTGCAGGGGCCACTGCTCCACCAGCAGTCAAAAAGAAGTGGGATTGCCGTCATCTAGGTCACCTTGTGACTAAATTGTTGTAGCTGCTATGTGCGAGGAACAGGTACTTTAAGGGACTGGTAATTCTCAGTGCCCAAGGGAAAAATCAAGAAGAAACCTTTTTTTTTTTTCCTCGGCAGAACAGATTCACCCCCACCCCGGAATGATTTAATGGAAAATTAAGTAGTAGATTAGAAAGTGCAATGTTTGGTTTTATTTGGTCAGTAGTAAGACAAGTCCCATTGCTTTTTATAGTAAAAAGCTGTCCTGGTGCAGATGAATGTCCCTGCTCCACCGGCAGGTAGCCCGGGGTGAGGCGAAGCATGGCCCACGCGTCTTGTGTTTCAGCAGCTGGCGGGGGCGATGCCCGACCTCGAGGGCTGTGTAGACCCACCACGAGCGTTCCTGGGACAGGGATGTGCGTGCATGGTGGTAGTTCAGCCTTACGGAGAAGCCACCCTGCCAGTCCTGGCAGAAGTGCTACGTGAGAGAAGGGGTGAAGCCAATGCAAACCTGGTCTTTTCTTTTTCTTCAAAGCACAGAACATCCACATTACGCACAGTCCGAGGCACGCGATCTAGGATGTTGCTATGCCTCTGTTTCTTCAGCTGTTGGATGGGGATATTATTATGCTCTTGTCTCGGATGCCGAGAGGGTTAATTAATTATGTTTATGAAACCCTTTGAGATTCTCAGATGAAAGGTGGCTTTAGAATTGTTAGGTGTTATTATAAGAAAAAAGAATGATTTTATTGCTTCATGTTAATGGTTAACATCTGCACCACAAAACCTGCTTGATCACATAAAGATTCTGCTAAGCATTTAATCCTAATTTGCAGGCTGATGCATATTCATTTTATTTAGAAGATTAATTTAGTCATCAAAGGTTAATCTGCCTCGGGTTTGTAATTAGACAGAGCAGTGACTTGGCGTCTCTGGGCTCACCCAGGTTGCACTGGGTTTTCTGCATAGGCGGGGCTGTAACTGTCACCAGTTTTCACTTCCAACTAGCACTTGGAGCAGGCTTGATTTTTGGAGAAGGTAAATGGTGAGTGGTAAAAGCCTTGGCCAGTTCAAAGATTAAAAACGAAAAGCACAGGCAGATGAACAACCCACGTAGTAAATCTCAGAATGCTGGTTTAATTCATCCCTGGCGGGTGTACTCAATGAGATGTCAGGGGATTAAACAAGTTTTGTTTTTTTTTTTTTATATATATATGTAAAAATGATTAACAGATTTCACAATGCTTTGCTGTATGAATCCCGCCCCTTTTGCAAAATTACTGATTAGCAGCATGCGGAAAGTTTCTGACATGGAAGATTGTGAGGCTTTCTGCTGAAAATATCAGGTTTGAACTTTTAGCTGATGTTAGGAGACACTGTTAGAAGGTTATACAATATGACCTGTAGCTGCTTGTCCCCCTGAAAATTAAGCCTTTAGTGCTCAAGGTTGGCTCCTTTAATCAAAAGTCACTAAAGAAAACGCGGTCCTTGTGGAGAACAAAAATAATGTTTCCTTTGCAGGTAGACCAGAAGGCATCTTTAATTACTGTTTATAAAGCTGACTGTTACTTAAGTGTGAAGGATTATTAGTGGCATGGTATTGTCTTTTGAAGTAAGGAAGAACAGTTGCCGCTTCTTTGTCATGTCCTCACCTTTTCCCTGTTGCGAAGCAGTCGGAGGAGGGTGATATCAGAGGGTGTGTGCTGCACGCTGCTGTGCTCCAGCGACGGCGTCAGACAACGAGGCGGCCTCCAGCTGCAGACACAAATTGGGTGATGGGAGGCCAGCGCGACACGGAATGTGCTCATCCTCACTGTATTAACATGTCTGTGAAAACGCTGTCAGCGGAGATAGGGTGGTGAAAGGGTGGCTGCGTGACGTGGGGATCCAGCTGGCGCAGGGTCGGACGTGGGAAGTTCAGTGTGGTGGATAGGACTGAGAAGTGGCAGGTGAAAACCTTGGAAATTGAAAATTTGTCTGAAAAACAGTGTTTTACCCAATGTGAAATCAATACGTGCTGCAAAATAAGTACTGTAAATGAAAATCATGATACTAGAATTTAGGAAGTTGGCCAGACTTTTACATTTCAATGCAGCTTGGCTTTGGTTGAGTTCAGAATCCAGATTCCAGGGGGTTTTTGCTTTTCTTTCCCCAGCACAGCTCTCACATCTCTATTATGATTTGCCAGTTTTCCCCTCCTCTTTCTGGTGCAGAACCTCAGAAGCGTCCAAGAAGGGATTTTGGAGATCATAAACAGTTCTTAATTGAGAACAGCCCCAAATCAAGTTAAGTGCCAGCTTGACTATCAGAATATAAATGAAACTCTTTTATTAAAGCATTGTATTTTAATTATTATGAAGAACAAGTGGCCTAACGTGAAAAAGCTTTTAACATAGCAGTTACTTGCTTGATAGCTGATAAGTTAATTTTGGATGGACAATTACAGCTATGGCTTCTTGTCTTCTTCGCTTTCATTTTTACTTGATCTAATGACTGTTCACTGATTTTCATTTGGACTTGAGGTGAACTTCTAATTCAATTGCTAATAGACTCGGATTGGTTGAGGCCTGTTATTGAAATGAGATTTGCTATTTCCAGTTTAAAAGGTCGGAGAAGTTTTCTTGGTGTTTTGAAGGAAGTTAAAAGTGTTTTGGACTGATGATTGTCAAAGCTTGGAGCCCTTTGCAGGGTGACCCATTACTAGTCGACTGTAAGCGCTTGTCCCTTTGCTCTTTACAACGAAGATAACCAGCCATGCAATGAGCGTACGTGATGGCAATTCACTACAACCGGGGGGGAAAAAAACCCAAAGAGCAAGAATACATGCCACTCTAAGCAGATATTGAAAAACAATGTTAGTTACTGTTACGTCCTTCAAGCCATTCCCTTCTAGCCAAGAGACTGAGAATGGAATTAAACACACACGTTTGCCGTGGATTTTAGACTGTTTCTGCTGTTTTAGTTGTCTCCTCAACCTGAACCTTTAGCGTCTTTGCTTGCGTCTTAATCTTGAGCTGATTTGTATGAACGGTAGATGGGTACCACTGAAATGTGGATCGTGAGCTTCATCCGTCATCTCTGCTGCTCTATCATTGACTTCCGTGAGCTTCCAGAGGAATGAGTGTGGCCCACAGGAGGATGTGAACTGTCAAGAAGACAAACCTCTTTCTCATCCATGCGAAGTGTTGTGGGAAAGAATGCCCTAAATATTTAGTAGGTTGTGTAATTTGAGAGGCAATGCAAGGTTTTTTTTATTTTATTTTCTCCCTACCTTTCCATTTTCTTTATTAAATAGAGGAAAACCTTGCCTTAGGCCCAGCGTGCTTATGACGGGGAAAAAATATCTGCCAAAATCTCCATTATTGCGCAGGCCTGTATATATTGTTATTGCTCTTGTATTTGTAATAGCAAAAGGTGACTATGCCTCTTATGAAAAATTCCGTTTGCAGAAAAATACCCTCTTCCCTGCACCTTTTCCAAACCCAGCACAGTGCATAAAGAATCCAGGGGGGTTTATGTTAGTTAATGCAGCAGGACTCATGGCAGCGCGTATCTAAGGACTGGACACGTCTGCAATAGCTGGGCGTTGCAGTGATGTACCTGAGTGATGCAGCTCTTGGAATCAGGAGGAAGCGGAGATGTTTTAAGCTAGTTTAGCTTCCTCTCCCTTCCACTGTTTGGAGTCAGTGCAGCTGCACAGAGAGCGTCAGTCAAATCTACTACAGCCCACCCTCGTTTCTGGTGGACAGAAGACCTAATATGGAACTTCAGCGCTGCAAACTTGAGATATCCCCACAAAGGTCCCCTATTTCAGCACTTCCGAAAGGCAGCCAAACTGATTGCATGCATCAACCACCACCAAAGATCTTGCCCCTTCATATTTCGGCTGCAGGGAGCTGCAGTGACTCAGCCTTGGGTGGAGGGGGGAGATCCTCCACCCAGATTGCCAGCTCAAGCTTGCCACTGGTTTATCTTGTGGTCTTAGGCAATGTGTTAAGTTCTCCTACTGGAAGACCTCAGGGTTAAACTCCTAAAGCAAAAGCACAGCCCATCACCATTATATACTAATGGCTGACTGCTACCTGTTGGAGTCATGTGTGTACTAGAGAGACACCCGTGTCTGTATGTTAACTGGGGTGTGTTACATTTGATACATGAAAAGGCATGGCACAACGCTCTGGAATAATGCTGACTATGGGAATATTCTCGCTGCACTCTGGCGCCATTCATAGGTGTGCGTAATGGCAAGTTCCCAGTCTAAGTGTATGTGTAAAAGTCCACATTTATGCACCACTGAATTTGCATAGTACTGTCCACAAAGTGAACATTTTAACGCTTTTAGAGTGTTCTTAGCATTCCTCCCTTGTGCAGGATGATTCTGAGGCCGATTCTTGTTGACTAGGGTAATTTCAGCTGTAGGTCCCTGTCAGTGGTGTCTTTCTCGCAAACGAGTGTGCCAGCTCCAAGACCGGTTGCTGGTACCTTCAAAGGATGAGAAGTCGGCACCTCCTTTGGCTGGCAAGGCTTCTGCCCAACTGAGTGCTTCCCTTTCCCAGCAGAAAGGACGGTGCTCTCTGCCTTTGCCCTCCCCTAAGGCTGAGTTGTCTTTATTACAGTTACCCTATGGGCACAGGAAGCGATATTATATAAGAAATCATTTTGCAACCCTATTTCTACTAATCATTGCCACTCCTACCATAATAACAGACAGATGCAATATACACGATTCATGTTTCTATTATTTTTCTGCTACAGTTTGCATGTGTTTTCCGTTTAATTACAGTACATGAATTTCATATCTCTCATTTTTTCCCTTCTCTCATTCAAAGTTGAATTTGATATCTGTGATATATAGATAGGCCTGTGGTAAATCGTTTGATGCACTTTACACTCTTAGGTCTGAGTCTCTGCAAATCTCTTAAGTGCTCTGAATACTTTCCAGTTTTGTTGGTGATGCAATAGTATCTGGGATACTGTTGTAGTTTCTGCACGAGACAGACGAGTAGCTTGAGCGTTTAAAGAGCCTTCCCTTAACAGCAGTAACAGCACCAAAACCAATCGTAACAATTTATTGTTGTCAGAGAACTCTTTGCACCATTATATCTCAAAACAAATTGCAAAGGACTTTGGGGGGGGGGCAGGGAATGGAGGTGTGATATTAAGAGATGACCAGGATGCTACCAACAGAGTAGTGACAGTACTGAAATAGAAACCAGATTTTTGTGACTGATCTACTCAATGGGAAGTGCGTCTCAAAATAATTTATGCTTGAAGACCTTGTGGTGTGCTACTTGTCAGATTCTTTCCTTACCAACATGTATTACCATGTTTGAATTTAGCACGTTGTAAAACTTGAGAAAGGAGATTTCAGTTCAAGGTTTACATGAAAGAGGCCAGCTAAAACAGAGAGGAATAGGATTTTCTGAGAGCCTTTACTAGAAGTTTGTTCATACTGTATTTTAAACTGAATTATTGGCAATCTTACTAACAGTGGGCTCTGCCTCCTCTGTAACTTTCCACGTATTTCAGAAAGAGTTGAAGTATGCTGCCACTTACCAAGAAGAAAAACCCTTGTAAGAGCATCGGTTTAATGGACGTGCTTTGGATTGACACTGGCATCCTGAAAGCAGAGTTGTCCCCTGTTGGTGTAGAAGTATCACAGTAACTCTCCCCAGGTAATATTCAAGTCTTATTTTTTCTGAGCACAGTGTCCGATTGTAATGAGTTCTACAGATTGATCCACTGCGTAAATGACACACGTTTTTAAAAAACTGGGTGAATGCCTACTTAGTTCACACATAGCCCACAAAGGTTTTGAAGGCTTGATGTACTCTATTGGGTAAATAACTATAAATAAAACAGCCTATTAAAAAATCTTTAAATGTGCATTATGCCATCAAACTATGCTGTTTGGAAAGAGCTGTGGTGTTTGGGAAAAACGATACATGTTTTTAACAACTGTCCAAATACATATTTACACATACTTTAAGACGTACACAAAGCTGTCTCCATGGCAACTCTTGGGCCCCAACAAGCTTTATTAATCATTCTTTGAATACAGTATTTTTAGTAGCTTAAACACTACAAGGAGACACGAGGCAGCTAATCATAGGGAGAAACGCTGATTTCAAGGGAGCAAGAATATGAAGGTATCTTTGAACCTAAAGATCAGGACATGTAAAGTCGCTTGCAACTTACTTCTCCCGCAACCATTAGTAGCAAATAGCAAAATACTGATATGAGTTGTACGGAATATACCTTTGTGGTGAATGGATAGAGATCTGCTGATCATATAGGCTTTTAGTACCTGGTTGTTTAGCCAGGTTAATAAAGACACGTTTCTCTTGCTGAGAACTCTCCTAGGTCAGTTCCAGCTGGAATTCACACTAAGGCTGTTATCACTGAAATTTTTTTTCATTACTTGTGTGTCATCTATGACCTGCAGATATTTTGGGATTCTGAATTCCCTACACTCAGAATATTAGAGACATTCAGTGTCCGAATTCCTATCCAGTCCACAAGGAGCAAAATCTGTGGTCTCCTTCGGGCTTCATTGTTTAACGTGGGTATAGTATGATACCCGAAAGACAAAATTTCTTTAGATAAGAAACTTCAGAGTCGGGACCTTGCTTTCCTGCTTGCCTGTGATGTTATCAAGCAATAATCCTTGTTAAGTAAGGATTAATGTTCAAACACGATCAGGCTGGTGAAATGTCTTTTTGGCTGCAGAGGCGATCTGGCAGAGTCTCCCTTTGCCTGCCTTTGGATCAGTTGATAGACCTTATTTACGTAAGCCACTTTACCTGTGAGCGGGGTGAGGGTTTGTGTATGTGATCATCAGCTTCTCCCATTACCACCGAGGAACGTGAGACACTGTCTCGGACTGAGATCTCACCTGCGTCCAAGAATAATGCCCTACAAAAGTACCTTTTAGTTGTAAAGCTCTGGAACTGAGTTCTCTGACCGTGTATAAGCAGGAAAGTTGTTCTGGATTTCACCAGCTTGTTTTATCACATGCTAGAGAGCTCGTGTGTTAAGGAGATTTATCTTAGGCAATTCTCTTAGTGTTCCTGTGAGAGGTGGTTATATTTTAAATACGGTAAGTCAATCTGTTGTCCGTCTCTCCTGGTCAACTTGATCAGGCCCCGTGGGGCAAAATCAGTAGAATCTTGTAATATTTAAAGAGCCCCTTTACAAGTAGCACCGTTTACTTTTCAGTTGTGCTGCTTATTTGCTAATTCCCATCTCCTTGCAAAACTTTCTAGGTACTCCTCTGGCACTGAGCTTTCTTTATCTGACTTGTTAGGAGTGAACATGGCCCTTAAAGACTCCTTTGTGTTTGGACAGTTGTCAATTTTACCAATTAAAAGAATGTCTTTGGATAGTTATCAGAAGCTGGAGTTGAAAACGTGTTTGCAATTACTGATGACATAGCTGTTTCTATTTGCTGCTCTCTCTTTTAATTCCAAAAAGTGATATTTTTTTTGGCAGTAGATATGAGAAAATATGTCACTGTGTATAATTACAAAATGCTGTTCATTGCTGTCTTGTAACTGTGGGGGGTTAGTTGGTACAATACATTTGGTTCATTCTTGGCTCACTCAACTGCATGACACACATTTAGGTTTATTATTAATTATCATGTTAATATTCATTAACATGTTAATTTCCATGGGATCATATAATTCTGCATGCCTCCAAATTGATCTTCAAGTGCATATGCAAGCATGAAAAAAACCCACTGCATTATTTCCTAGGACTTTATGCTAAGCCTTAAATAAAATCACATTCCGTACATTTTCCTCCAGGAGACCTGTTTTTTTTCAACAGACTTTAACCCCACAGTGATATTTGCTACAAAACAGGATTCATCCCCGTGAATGAGCTTTGCACAAAGCTGCTTCAAATGTTCCTCGTGCTTTCAACCAGATTCTAAATACAAATCCACAGCACTAGCTTACTTTAGTTTCCTAGGTTGCATCTGCCATCTCATCAGAGCAATCTGACTGTACCGTGCTCTGAAGAAACTGCATAATATTTCTAGGGGCTTGGATTTTTCACTTGGTACATAACAAATATATGAATAATGGCTCTATAACTACTTGTGAATTTTTCAGTAGATAGCAGATTGTTTTGCAAGAGAAAATTCTACAAGAAACAGCAACTTGGAAATAGCAGATCTCTGGGATAAGAGGTGAACCTCACTTTAGATGCCTGTTGCCCAGGGATGAAAAATAAAAGGCTTGATACAAATATTTTGGGCTCAACCTGCTGTGAGCACAGACCATCCTTACCTGAAGCCTCACGAAATCAGTGGGAACTTTTCATTGCTTTTGAATGTGTATTGGACTTCTAATGCATGTGTCTGCATGAAAGAGAGAGGGCACGTAATGCTTGAAATGCTGTATTTTTTCCAGAAAACAGGCCCATCCAACTCAAACTTGTCCGTTTCTGAAAACACCTTTGGTTCTGAGGAGCTGCATCTGGGGCAGTTTGCAGCTGGTTGGGTTCTTTTCTCTAATCCTGGTGAAGTTTTGTAAGGTTTCAGATACATTCGTTATCCACTTTTACTTCTCTTATCTTAGAGAACACACAGCATTCAGGGAAGAGAGAGGGTGGCTTTAGCTTCTTGCCTCAGCCGGGGGGTTGTCACTCCAGCGCAGGCGTGAGGGCAATGTCATGAGACCAGGGTGGGGACACAGCATCGAGAATTTTATTGTAGTGTAAGAATAGCTCCCTGCCAAAGTCTCTGTAGAGCAATAGATTTCAAGGTCAGGTGTGCTCTACTATCATCTCAAAACATGCACATAAATAAATTGTATGGGCTTAGCTCTGCTGTCATTGACATTTTTCCCCAAGTAAGTGCCAGGGCTACTGTGGAGAAAACGCCACTGACTAAGAAGCCCCACGCCTGAACAGACTTAGAGCTGCTCTTCTCAGCTGGGATTTAGTAGTCTTGGTTCTAGGTGGCAGCATAGCCCTTCTCAAACCCTTTGAGTCGTGCGGGGTACACCTACTCTCTGTAATTAAGTGCAGAGATACCCGAGTTACTTCTGGACAGGCTGGCTCTGGAAGCAGCGCGGCTGCATCAGCCTCTTCAGAAAGCAGAGCTAGGAAAGCAGGGCACTGCTGCACCGAGAGGTCCCTGCTGGTGTCCGTGCAAGGCTGAGGAGACACATCGGCTCGTTCAGGGAGAGCTTGTTTATTTGTGCAGAAGTTGCATATTTTTCTGTGCTTCAGCTTCACTTACTGGGGTAGGGCTCTTCTGCACTGGGTCTTTCTGTCTGATAGTAGTATAAGCAGTTTCAGGCACAGATGAACTCTTACCAAGCATCTATGTATTGCCTGTGACAGTGAGCTCTGCTGTTGTAAGAGACACCAGCATGCTGCTACATCATCATCATCATCATCATCATCATCATCATCATTATTATTATTTTAGTCAACAGGTTGTATTCAGAAGTCATAATGCTTATTTTAGGATACCACACCTATTTGAACAGAGCCATTTAGAAGTCTGAGGTCTAAACATATTGATAATATCACGTTAGGAAGGATATTTTGAATTTCTTTTTAAGCGGAAATTAACATTTTATCTGAAAATAGTAATGGAAAGAAAATTGCATGGTCCACCAAGGTATATCATTTAGACCTGATGATAGAATAATTGTTTTCCATCAAGCGAACCAAAGAAGAATCCATAATAAAATTTTACAAGTTAGCTGCCACCAAGAATAAACTCAAGAGCACTATATGAAATGAATTGGGTGTTTTAACTGAATCTTCTCTCAGGACAATAACTCTAATGTAGAGCCAAGGTCTGAGGAGGTCACCTGCAGAAAGCCCTCCTGGGGCATTTCAGCAGAGAAAGGAAATATTCTTCTCCCTGTCAGGTTCACTTCTTGTCCTAATACATCTGAGGATGTGTATTGAAAACGTAATACACAGGCACCATTCTGCATTGGGGTTTAGATAACAAGGGTCATTAAGAAATCTCTGAGGATGACAAACTTAACCCTGTATGAACTTAAGGATCACATCCTGCTACTAATGCGAAGAGCGAGTCTGGTTGATTGTGATTGTGACTGAACAAAAATGTCACTTACCATTAGGATCAATTTCTTTCTTTTTTTTTTTAAATTACAGCATTTCTCTAAAACTGTATGTGAAAGATCATATCTGGCATCTACTGAACACAGTCTATGACCTTTTCCAGTACTGTAGGCGAGAACACCTGGATTTCCATATATTTCCAAATACTTACCATATCTAAGATTGTGTTTACAGGAGTGGAGTGCGGTAATTCAGTGCAGGATCCCAAATTAAAATACGTATTGAGAAATCTCTACGTTTGTCATCACAAGTATGTTTCTAGCTCCACAGCTTCTGCTGAGGCCCTTTGGGTAAACCAGGGTGTATCGCGACTCTTCCTGAGTACAAAGGATGATGTGTGCTTTCCGAAGAATGCGCAATACTCCCAGGTACGAACAGTCATGTTTTCAGCGCACTGCCTCACAGCTGGATGCACTTGGGCGAGGTGCTCCAAACATGTTTTTGGGGATTCCCGTGTTAGCTGTGTGCGATATGTAGTGCGGAGGGTTTGAAGCTGCCCTGCTAGTGACAGTGTGAAAGATTCCTGACTATTGGCCCTGTAAAGATCATTCCCTGAGCATTCTCAGCCCTTTATCAAAACGGCCCAATTTAAGCCTGCCTGTACCCCGCACGGAGGCCACTTTGACTCCCCTTGCCCAAATCCCCACGCTCCATTCTACGGGCATGCTTTTGAGCCTTGACCCTCAGCTCATGCAAATTTTTATAGCTCCATTAACTGGCATGTCATCCATTTGAACAATGACAAATTACAGTGATATTAAAATATCCAAGCAGCACTTGCCAGAAGTCAGCAAGGACGGGAGTTATCCCATTCCTTGCTCTCCAGTCACGCTGGGGCTCTTCGCTTGGTTCCTGTGCTCCGTCTTGCGTCAGGCAGTCAGGTTGGCAAAGGTCTGATTTGCATTTTTGCTTCCTTGAACTCCTAGAAGTTGCTCATACCAGTGAAGGAGCTTGGCTAAGCATGGAGTTTTCAGTATATCGTGTTTACGTAAGGAGATTTAGGTACTTACAGAGAACGCTGTGTAGATAGAGGCCAACTACAGGGATTACGGGTGAATATTTTTTTAGCTCTGCTTCAAACTCAAGTGAGGCTTTTTGGCTTGATAAGCTGTGGAAGTCTTTTGTTCATAGTGAAAAAAAAAAGATAGATCCCATGGGTAGCTTTCATGGATAAGAGTGATAGAAGGAGCCTTCTTTACCTTACAGCAGGTTCAATTCTTCATGCCCATTTGTCAGTAGTGTCCATCTCTGTCTCTGAGCTGGTGTCAGGGTGCTGCGTACAACAAAGCCACCTCCTTTCTCCTGAGATCAGGCAGAATTTTTGTCTCATCGGATTTTTTCCTGAGAAGCCTTTTTTGATTTCTGATGATTGGGTGAACTGGCTTTATAGCTTCTTCTTTCCTCCTCCTTGTTCTCTTGGTTTGGTCACTGGACGTAATTCTATTCATTTTTAGGGTGGTCCAAGCTGTAGTAGCTAACTGAAGGCACTGTGCAGCGTAGCGTCTTTGGGATGTTAATAGACACATAATCACCAGGGATGGACAAATTCGAGTCCCTGGGAGACGGGAAGCCCTGCTTTTGGGAGGACTTGTGGTCTTGTGATGAAATAGACTCGTACTAATCCTCCTCTCAGCACGATAACTCAGGAGTGATTTCCTTGGGCTAAAAAGGGGTCGCAAAGAGATAAAACTAGTGACAGGAGAATCATTGCCCTTCTCTCTTAAGAACAAGCAGTTGGTTAAATTCCTTTGCTCCTCAGATAGTGCTGAATGTCATGCAAGTGATCATTCAGTCTGTGGGGAGTGGGATACAATCAGGATGCTAATGTGCTGTGAGTGCAGCTGTTTCTTCCTCGGTGTCACCGTGCTTTGACTCACCTTTGCTGCCAGAGTATTTGTTCACCGCTCTTCATTTGTAACTCAGATCTATACCTACACACATTTGCAACGGAGATTTGTAAGAGACAATTTTATGCTTGAAAAGGGAGAATTACTTTACAGCTATACCTGTTGTCTGTGCAAATGCTTGACATCCTCGCAAGAATTCCTTTCACTCTGTGCCTCTGGTTCTCTTTGTCAGTACAAAACAGAACATGTATAGTTCTGAGTGCTGAAAACCCAATGGTGACGTGATATATTAGCTTCTTTTTTTTTCCCCCCTCAGTGTTCTAAATATGGCTCTACTTTGAAATTAAGTGCACTACAGAATATTCAGTTGCAGCACATTGCTGGCATACAGTTTATAAATTGTTAGTGTTTGGCAGCCCTTGGTTTTTAAATTCCTCCTGATCACAAGTAGCTGGCACTAATCAGCTCCAATAGAGTTATGGTACTGTGTACCTTCTTAAATGGCTGGAGTGGAGATACACATCTAAAACCCCCATGTATAATAGCCACATGCCAAAACCACTTTACTCTGAGCAGGGGTTTTATTTTACTTTTTACTTCTCTCACATTTTACATCTGGTTCAACAGTTCTGAGGGAAACTACATCTGATGTGATAGCAGGAGATCTATATCACACATCTCAAAACCTGCCAGAAATGCAATTTAAATATAGTTTTGGACAGAGTAAAAAAAGTATTATTGGTATCAGATGTCTGGGCAGTGAGAAGTTGAGCTCCGTCTCTGCTTGATTTTTTTTTTCGTGCAGAAGGAAATCATAAGGTGAAATCCTGTTTCAGCTAAAACTGGTGAGAGCTTTGCCGTTGCTTTCAGTCATCAGAGTTTCACCTTGCAGCTGTAAAGTGACTGCCAAGTTCCAGCAAAACTGTATAGCCTGAGCGGCAACAGCAGACCTAAACGCGGCCTTTTGCAGAGATGAGCAGGGTTTGGTCTGCTTTTTCAGCGTGGACAACTATCACCCGTACCATGTCACAGACTTCAGAGAGACCTTCTCTGGTATTTGGATTCACCAACATTTTGGGCAGAGAAGGCTGGTTCTGCTGTACGTCACTTTATTCCAGTTTATTTTCCCGGAGAAAGTGTAGAAATATCTGAAGATAATCTAGTTTAAATCGGTAGGAGTTCTATGCCTTGGTCATCTGAGAATGCATATACCACCTGAACTGAGCTTCTGAGGTTTGTGGGAGTCATCCGTCAGGAGTGGACAGCAAAGGCGACCTGCTAGCTGCGTCTGTCACAAATTAGCACCTCCCATGGCTTGAGCCTGGAGGGGCTGCCTGCACACGGCAGCGGGTTTAGTTGCTCGGAAATAAGATAGCCTATGCGTTCAAGAAGTATAATTTTAAAACAGTTGATACTCGGGGTTTGATAAAATCAGACCTCACAGATCCAGGACACTGAAACCTGCTAATAACGGCTGTTGGTCAAAGGCTTGGGAACGCACTCGGCGACTTCTGTGTCAGCGATATGCCAAAGCACCTATGCAAGTAGCCCGAATGCATTTCCCTCTTCTGCTGGGTATGTAAGATATGTCATTGGGCAGAGTCTGGGACTGTCTGAACAGACAAAACAAGTTTCACTTTGGTATTAGGATGATGATTGTTATTATTTTATCACTCCGGAGCCCTACCGAAGGACGGGGGCCCCAGTGCGACAGGCTCTGTAAAAAGCCAAGCTTCGGCTCTTGCTTTGAAGCACGCTACGTTTTTGTCTCATTACTTCTGATCATAATCCAGCACCAAAAGAAATCAAAAGCTGTCTCCGAATTCAGCGAGAGCTGAGGGCACAGGAAAGCTCTCAGGAAATGCTCAGTGCGTTGTCGGGATCAGGCCCGTAATGTGTAACTCCAGCCTAGAAATCTCATTTCCTTTGAAGCTCAGTTGAGTGTTACTACTACACATCAGCATGTTGCACCACACAGAGTATATCAAATTTGATGTCATTTTTTTTTCTTCCTTTTTCCCTGGGAACCTGTAAATATCCTTTGGTAGCAAAACCAGAGAGGAATAAATTCTCCTCGATGTATTTACAAATGTGAGAAGCTTTTCAAGTTGTATTTGCAATTCTCTTTCTTGCAATGACCTCTATTTTCATAATCCTTCATGGAATATCATGGTTTAAAGAGCTTTCTCTCCCTGCTGTTTTTGTTAAAAGGTTTTTGGTGTGATATTTGGAAAGTCAAATTCTGCATTTAAATGTTGTGTTTTCGCAGATACAAATGAAAGAGGCCATATTTATCTTTCTTCCCTCTTTTCTCCTTTCCTGAGAACATCAAGCAATTCCACTCTTCTGCACGTATTGTGAACTAAACCGTGAGAGCGTACAGCAGCTTTAATAGTAAAGCAATTGCGATTACATCTTGCTGGTAATTACACTGATTTCCTCACGTATGTCCAAAAAGGCAAGCATTAGTTTGGCCTGTACAGGCATGTGCTAATGGCAGGAAAATCATCTGGCAGCTTGACAGCAAGGAAAATAGCTTACAGTCACTTCAAGTCTTTTGTGACATGGACACTCGCAAAGACTCTGAGCGCTCAGTCTTTTTGCTCACCTGCTTTTAAAATCGATTGCATTTTGAGAGAGGGGGAATTTGTTATGTGCTGTGGATTTGCATCTAAATAATCAAGATGTGAAGAGATACGAGTGGCAAGGTGGGCGGTCGCAAATATGAAAAACCCAGTAATGGCACTCTACTGGGACTGAGTGACAAATCGCCGTGGGTCCCACGCACCGCTGTGCCTTGGACTGGCAGAAACACCTGCAGCTGGCTACGGAAAAAAAGGCGGACAAAGAAAGAAATAGAGAGTTCCCTTGTTACGGGGTGGACTCTGAGGCTCACCTGTATCCCACCTACAGTCTCGTTGGTTTAATTGGCTCTGTGTGTACAGGGCAGTGCAATTCAGAGTGACCCACAGGGTCACAAGTTGTTCCTGGTAAAACAGGGCTTTGCCGGCCACTGTGTTTCTGGCACAAGGTGGCCACAGCAGTAAGCACGCTTTCCGCTTTGTAACAGAAGTCTGGCTAGAAATTTTACAGACTGATTTATGATAAAGTGCCTATTCTCAGTGAAAAAAAGTTTCTTATCTGAAATGATACGTGTAGTTTTGCTTTTAATTTCAACCAGAAAGTTTGCAAGGATTTTCAAACGCTGTATATAACATTCAGCTGAGCAGCGTCTGTGGTAGATCCCGAATGCTGCCTGGGAAGAGTGAGTATTTTTCACGGTTCATATAAGCCACAAACTAGGCCAATTTGCAGCAAGATCTTTTGAAATTAGAGATACAGTTGTTAGTTCAGTCTGGTCTGCTTGCCTTCCTCTACTCTGGCTATCAGGAATCTCAACCAGTTCCCTGTTTTCTCCATTGGAACAAGCGAGTAGCCAGCCAGAACGTGAAAGCTCTCAGAATCCCGTGTTAGATCTTTCCCAGATTTGTGGGCACACACAAGGCATTTGATTGCCAATATTCGTGGTCTCTGCGTACACAAATTATGGCCACAGCTGTAGAGATCATTACTGAAAATTTGTTCCTGAGTAGGTAAATACATGACCAAATGTTAATCTGCACACCCAATTCGGCAACTAATTGCACAGTCTTGCAAATGTGCCCAATTTGATATTTTTCTCGCTTAGCTAGAGAGGAGATGCTGCATCAGTCCCGTAGCCCTGTGCCCGATGATGAGGCAGGCAGGCAGGCAGACAGACAGGCGGACAGACGGAGCTCGGATGGTATAAATACACCTACCTTCGCGGAGGGGGGCTGGCAGTCGCTGAGTTATCGTTGCCAGATGAGGAATCAGCCCACTCTTTTTTGCTGAGTAATTAGGCTGGGCAGCCAGGGTAGCCACACAAATACTCAGACAAAGCCGGTTCTGCCCTCCAGGCAGCACGGACAGAGCAACAGCAAAATAATAATAGAAGTTGTTTACTGGGTATGTTGTTGCTGTCTACGAGGGTAAGGCATTTTCTAGTTTTCTCGGGGCAATAAAGCTCCTGGTGAATGCTGGGCGGAGTTCGGGGCGTCTTTGTCGACGTCCCTCATCCTTTAGCTGCTCACACTATGTGCAGTCATTAAATCTTTTAAAATGGAATTTGTGAGGGTAGCCGAGAGGCACTATAGGACTAAAA